>OX451736.1:1379924213-1380515342 GCA_948472305.1 Vicia faba | reverse complement strand
AAGTGCTTATTTGAGAATTGTGATTTTCTCTGATTCTTGAATTTTGTGATGTTGTTGAACAAATCTGAAATTGATTAATTGATTGAGAATTTTTGACGTCAAATTTGGTTTATGTTGATTGAGAAATTGTGTTGAGAATTAAGTTCAATTTCATGAGTTAATGCGATTTTACATCGATTTGTTGATAAATCTATTTTTCGACATAAAAAATCTCAAATTGGTTAAAATTACATTAACAGTTGAATATTGATTTGTGCTTGGAATTAAGGCATCCGGTCCTTTTGTAACTCGTTTACAATTTTTAGACGGTGATACTTGAACCAAAAAGTGCATTTTCGCGTCCGTTTATAATGGTTGAAACAATTTCGAGTAATTTTGATTCAAGTGTACATTGTTGTCCGGAATTGTAAATAAGTTGCAAATCGCGTTTTAAATACCGGTTGAGGTTCACTCGAGTTACTTTTGCATTGTATGGATGGATTATGTTGAATTTTACCGTTTCCGACATATTTTTTGACTTGATTTCATGACATGTTGCAAGGCTGTCCGGTGTTGGTAAGTGGCGCGAAGTGCACAATTTAATTGTTGTTAAATACTCATGGAAGCTTGTCTTGGTAATGGATGAGTATCAGTATCATTTTTGATTGATTTCGGAACTAATTTCTTGTGCGTTTTGTGAATAGAATAATGTTGTCCGGAATTTAGTTTCATGTGCATATTCTGCTTTAATTTCCATTTGACATTTATTTGTACTTAATTGAACATTTCATGAGCAATAATATTGAGTTTTCTTGTTTCCGATACAAGTTTCCGCTTAAATTCATGTATGTATATAGTGATGTCCCGTTTTTAATTCCATATGTAGATGTCTTTTTAATTGTTATTTGATGTTCATTTGTACATATCTAAACATATCATGATTGTTAACAATGAGTTTTCTTGCTTCTGATGTATTTTACCGGTTAATTCCAAGTTTGCATATGTTGTTGCCCGGTTTCTCTATGTTGCACTCGAAATGCATTTAATTGTTGGTTCATGCATTATTTCACTTGTATTGGTATATCTTATCCATATGCATTGGGTTTTGATGTTTTTAAATCGACATTTCGTGTGATTCATGTTATGATGCACATGTTTCCCCATATTTGATTTTGTGCTTCTGTTACTTGTTTGATTTTGTGTTATGCATGATAATATGTCATTTCGAGTTGTGATATCGATTGTTGAGTTACATTTGATATTCCTTGTTATTTACTAACTTTTCCTGTGACATTTTGCAAGTTTTGGAAAGCGATTCACCGTGACGCATTTGTCTGGTTTCCTACTTGCTTGTGTAGCATTGCTTGGTGCAGGACATTGGCTTGGAGCATGAATAACTTGTGATTTATTTTCGAATTATAATATTGGATATTGTATATAATTTGGTTTGTTTATTGATGTTAGCTCACTCGAAGTATTCCGGGTTTCTTGGCTTGTACATGCTATCTAATAGACTCTTATCTGTTTGGTATATTTATGGTTTACTTTACTGCATATGTGAACTGCTTTCTGATGCCATGAGAAGTAGAAATACAGATGCATGATCATTTATCGCTTTGTGATGCCATGAAAAGTAGGACTAGAGATGCATGTTCTGGGATTCCTTGTGTTAGTCGGGCAATGCTGTTTTAAAAGACCTATAGCAAACAATTCCTACTTGTGTTTGTTTACCATTATGTGTGTTTACATTTGTGCCAAAGACCTCAATGAAGGCATCCCATTCATATTCCCCTTTGATAAGTCCTCAGAGAAGGCAAGTGGATGAGGGTTCAAAATCGACCCCCACAATTTCTAGTTCGTGTCATTCATAGCTCGCGCCGTGCGTCGATGCTATGAATTGTGCTATTCTTGTATCGAGTCAGTCAAGTGGAGAAGGGTTCACAATTAACCCCCATTATTTGTGATTAGCTCGCGTTCCGTGCATGCTGACGCTCCAATGTGATCTCATTATTGCCTTCTATCTCCTACCTCGAAAAGTGATATCTTGGTTAGGTGTTTATTCGCTTATAACAATTCACTCTTGTTCTTCTCTTGCCTAGATAACATGATATCTTGGTTAAGAGTAAACACCCATTATTCTTATTTCCATGATGATGTACTATCATGGTTAAGAACCACTTAATCCCCCATTCTTGCTTGCCTCGATGATTCAATATCTTGGTTAAGCCTCCCTTTATCCTACCTTGATTATCTGATATCTTGATTAGGTGTCCCTTCTTCCTTGTCCTACCTTGATGACACAATATCGTGGTTAGGCATGATCCCTCTCCCTTTCCTTCCTTGGTAACATGATACCTCGGTTAGGCGTGTGCTACTTGAGTGAGTGGATACTCCTTAAGCATTATTTGTTTACTTTTATTTGCACTTTTTTCATGCTCCCTATAGGATTTCTTGATTCGATCTTAGGAAGTGAACGGAGATAGACCTTAGGTTACAAACCATGCATGCTATTATAGGTAGATTTCCCTTTCATCCTCAACTATAGGATCAACTTTGCATGACAACTCTAGGCTTACTTTGATAGTTTCCCTTAGGCATTTTTCTTTCTCTTTTGCATTTTCATTAAAACTAAAACCTCTTTTTTTCCTCTCAACTTCAAAACAATACAAAAACCATTTTTCAAGGTAAAAAACATACAATAAATCAAAACATGTGAGCTGAACTACGACACTCTGACTTTCCCATTGCACGAGGGAGTACGTAGGCACTAGGTTGCGGGGCCTAGGCGAGCAAAAATTTGTAAATATTCCTTCTTTTCCCCTTATTTTCTTTCGTATGCATTTCCTATCAACAGTAAGCTTTAGACATAGATTTTTACACACCATTAGATTAGAGAAAACAAAAGTGGATTCTGTGGAGTAACACAGTTGCATGGGGTGCTAATACCTTCCCCTTGCGTAACCGACTTCTGTACCCTTTCTATTGGTAGAAAGACCATGCTATCCATTTCTTTGGGTTTCTCTCGATATCTTCTCTTCCTTCGGGATAAATAGAGTTCGGTGGTGACTCTGTGTTTTTTTTTACGGCATGATAGACACCTCCAAAGTATGGTACTTGTTCTTCCATGCTTCCTTCTCTTGTTGCATCCTAACCAAGGCAAGATGAAGTTATTCCACATCATCTAAAAGGAGAGGAGTAGTCGTCATAAATATATTAGCTAAAGATTCTTCATGAGAATAAGTCATCTTCAATTGAATTGCACTCGCTTGTACCCACCAGAGATGAGGCTCTAAGGAAACAACTCCTCTTGGTCCCAAATCTTTTCCATCCTTCCTATGAATATGACGCCAATCTTTTTCAATCTATTCCTTAGATACTTTGTAATCTTTTCCTTCTTAGATAAAGAAACCACTCAGATGAATGTTACTTGGCTTGTCTCTCATCGGATATCCAAGTTGGCGGCGTGCAAGAACAGGATTGTAGTTAATTCCTCCTTTTGTACCAAGAAGAGGCACATTGTGTAAAACATCACAAATATCAATAATATTCACATAATAATAAGCTTGATGATACCAATCAATGTCATAATGGGTGAGATCCATAATCTTCGGTGCCCAACGAGGTTTTTTCTTGATATCCCAAAAAGCAGCAGACCAGAGTAAGCGAGAAATAAACCACTTGTATAACAACGGTGTGCAACAGATGATCATCCCTTCTTGGTAGAAATTATGAAGATGGATGGAATAATAAGTATCTTTTAACAGCGTAGGGACTGGATTCCCAATCTAAAGTATCTTAATGGCATTAACATCCATAAACTTGTCATTGTTAGGAAACAAGAACAGCCCATAGGAAAGCAAAACAAAGATAGCCTCAAAAGCAATTGTACTCTTCATATTGGCAAAGTTATGAGCCTTCTCCCATAGAAACTGAGCAGGTAAATCTCTGATTCCTCCTTTGGTATCCATGTCAGCCTCTATCTCAAACTTTATCAAGTGAGTAACTGCTACAATCTCATGAGACTAAGGCTCTCCTTCTAAACCGATGAAAGGAAAACAATCAATAATAGGTAGACCAAGTAAAAAAGAACACTCTTCCAATGTAGGCATCAGGCGATAGTCAGGAAAAGTAAAACACTAGTATAAAGGATCATAGAACTGAACCAACATAGTAAGAATACCCTCCTTCATCTTGAGCTTCATAAGAGGCACAATAGCTCCATACTTCTTCCATAAATCTGTAAGACTCTCAATCTCCGAAATTAAACTCTCCAGCTCCTCTATCTTAGAATCCTTGAAACTGTACTTCTGAGTCTTTCTCCTTCCAAAATCCATGGTCAAAATATTACCTGTGATATTTTCAAAGGTCAACCTTAAGTTCCTTGGAAAATTGTTTAAAGAATGCTCATGGGTGCACGAATGCATGAATGCACGATACAACAATCACACACAAGATCACAAACATGGGGGTTCATAGATTTGACATCACGAGCATGAAGTAAAAGATACTACCCACAAGGTAAGGATTAATAGTTTATCACCTGCTAAACAAGGTTCTAAGAAAACCCCAGAGTCTACATTACTCCTTCGGATATTACCAACGTCCCGGTTAGCTTGGTAATTAGCAATATTCTCAATAGGAACTCGTCTGAGTGCAACATCGCGTGAAAAATACTTCTAAATTTCTTCGTCATAGTCTCCGCACTATATCTAATGGCCAATATAGGTTAAGGGTTCTACGACTTCTCAACTTCACTGGATCCCAGGTCGAAAGCAGCAATGTCTTCTCGATTGATCGGTAAACAAATACTATAGTCAAAGGGGCCTCCACTTAGTGGGGGATCTCATGTCTTGTTTTTTAGGATTAGTACCTCAAAGTTAACATGACTATACCGCCCGCCCTATCTTAAGTTTGCCCAAGTCCGGGTATAGGACTTATAAGAGATCACCAAGCACCCTGAAAATCAGAAAAATTCAGACATACAGGTATCTGCAACAGATAATATACAACACATAATATACAACAAATAATAGCACATACACAAATAAACAAAGATAGGCTCAATCCAATTAGATATTACTTTCTCCAGTGAATTCTCCAGTTTTCTATAGCGGTAGAAATGTTGAGACTAAGCCATTGGATTGACTTAACTCGTACAAAAAAAATATATTGCCATTGCGCTTTATTGTTTCTAAAGGAAATGGGAAAAGAGCGAATAAACTCAAAAGTAATGGGGGAGAGAATCTAGGTATGGGGGTTAGTTATGCAAATGGAAGGTATTAGAACCCTAAACATCTACGGTACTCTACAAAAACCTCTTTGAAAATTTATGTATTTTGGCTATAAAAGGTGTATACAAAATAAGATAGTGGAGATGAGAAAAGAAGTATTTTTTACAATTTTTGAACCCGCCGCGGTTGTAAACCTTTAGTTCCTATGTTCCATCTTCTGTGCAATAGGGGATCAGGATACTCGTAGTTCACCTAAAAAGTTTTAAAACACGTGTGTGTTGGTTAATTTTAATAGAAGAGCCATCTTCTTCATATCCGAGTGGAAAACATACTTACTACCCATAATTATGAGAAATGAGCATTTGCATCATCTCAAAGTGGAGGAATTAGCTTGGAATTAAAATCAACAAGACATCACTCAACACCAAGTGGAACATGGCTCACCTCACTACATATCATAGAAGTATAGTATCTTGAATCACTACAAGAATCAAAAAGAGTCTAATCTTTTGAGAAAAGTTTTAAAATAAAAAATCCAAAGTGGAAAAATGGTTTAAATGAGGTTAATGACTTTTAGTCTTCAAAAAGATGTAAAAGTATGATTAAATTGATTAACGTTTTGATTAAAAAAAATTTGAAAATGCATGGACCTAAGTCCAAGTTTATTATGAAAGTGGTTTAAGTTAGAAAAAACAAGAAGAGTTTTGAAAGTGAGGTAGAATATTTTGAAATTAAATAAGATAGGAGGAGATGAAGAGGCTATCTTATGTACACAAAGTAAAAGCTAAGGTAAAGAATGGTCTAACCCACAAGAAGCCAACACTTGACATGAAGAAGTCAATGTAGAATTTCCATCCTTTGGATTTAAACCAAGCAATCAAATTACTAAACCTCAGATGAATACCAAGCATCAGATGAATTAAGAACCAAGTAAAGTCTTCACTGATGAAAAAAATTGGCTAGAGTAACAACTGTATATAGAGGAATTCCCAATCACAGACAAATCATAAAATAAGAATAACATGCACACAAAAAGATTCAAACCAATTCCTTGGAGTAAACCCCAAGGACTTCAGAAAATCTTCACAAAAAAATATCAACCAAAGATCACAGAGTCCAAGGTCACAGGGTTTCTAATCCTAAGTCTTCAAGAATCCACAACTCCACAAGGCTAGGGATAGTGACAGGATAGTCCAAGTAAACTTAACATTTTTTAATGTCCAATTTGATTATTAAGTATATTTACAAAAAGAAGATAAAGCTCAAGTGAGTAAAGATAAAAATGATAGAAAGTAAATACTCAAGTGAGCAAAAGGAAAATAGCATGAGATGTAAATGCTTAAAGGTAAATGACATAAAGTAAAGACATAAAATAAATTCATAAATTAAAAACATAAAGTGAAGTCAATGGTTAATAGTCAATGGTTAGAAGTTAGTGATTAATAGTTGAGGGTTGAATGATTTTTAGATGAGTGATCCATGACGATTTAAACATTGAGTATAGGTCAAAGTTGATGAAGACTCATTAGAGGATTGATAGAATCAAAGCCTTCTAACAATGAGCTTCCAAGGTTATTGACCATAGCTCAATATTTAATCATCCTTGGGCTTACAAACACAAGGTTTGAACCACTAAGAATCAGTCAAATAAAAGATGAAAAGGGGAAGGTCCCAAATGATATGATCCATGATGGTTTGAGCCTTGAACATAGGTTAAAGTTAATGAATACTCATTAGAGGATTGATAGAATCAAAGCCTCCTAAAAATGATCCATCAAGGTTATTGGCCATAGCTTAAAACTTAGCCATAATTGGGCTTGCAAACATCAAGTTTGGGCCACTAAGAACCAATCAAGAGGAAAGAAGAAAGGGGATGAGATGGAGGGGAAAAAGGGAAATCACAATGTAACCAATGTCTTAGATGAATTGAAATTAGGGTTTCAAATATCATCAACATCATTAATAAATTTTGGTGGATTTGGTTTTTCAACCTATCAACACCCAAGATCCAATGAGGTTGAGGTACTTGTCCCAAAGTAACACTCAAATGTCTCCAAATCAGAACCAATCACAAAAATAATTAATAAAAGGAGTATTTAAATGATTCATAAAAAATAAATAATTGGTAAAATACACAAAGTGTATTAAAATATAAATAAAAATCCCAAAAAAAATCCCAGATGTCAAAAATGAGTCAACAAGTGTTGACAAAATTTTTTAGAATTCTTAAAAGTCAGGAACTATTTTTAAAATATAAATAAATAAGAAAAAATAAACCAAAATTTTCAAAAAATAGTAGAATAAAAAATAGAAATAAAATCAGGTCACCAATATTTTGAAGGTGTGAAGAAAACGCAAGAAAAGGGGGGGGGGTGAATGGGGTTTTCTTTTCTTGAATAACTTTCGCTTCTAAGCATTGCTCGTTGAATAATGCTTATGAGTGATACTTATAAGTAGTGCTTATAATTAAAGCATAGAAGACATAAACTCTAAAGCATAATCAAAACTAAAGAACACACAATATATCCTGATTCACTTGAGAAACCCCCAAGCTAGTCCAGTCCACCGTTCTGAGGTGATTTCGCCTTGAACTCAAGTACTTAATCCACTATAACCAAACTGATTACAATCGCAAGGGCAACTGCTGGTGACTAACATCCAATGAAACATTCAGAGATCCAAACCATACATAACATTCATTAACCCAACATAATCCAATTCTCCAGAATCTCCTATCAGAATTTCCTTCCAATGATATCCATTAGTCATCTCAGAAGGCTGACCTTTACTTAGTCCGCTTTGAGATATGACTATCATTGACCCAATACAATCCATTACCAGGATCTCATCTACGATGGGCGCAACCAATATCTTCTTGAGATTAGACCTTCACTCAGCCTCTCAAGGTATGATCAAACAACTATTTGATTTACATTTGTTTACAATAATAATGCTTCTACACAAGCTGAATGTAAACAAAATTAAGCACATAAGAATATCCTAATACACACTAAAAATATTAAATTTTATTTTAGTTCTAATGTGTGGTCTTATTTTCTTCAAGTATCTTCTTCATGGACAACAGCCAAAAGCACTTGAATTGCTGAAGTCTTCTTTTTCATAAGCTTCTGAAAGCTTTGTTGATCTTGATGTAGTAAAGAGAAGAACTTATTCATCTTGATTCACCTTAGAACATTTTGGACAACATCCTTCGTTCTATCTTCTTCAATGATCACTTTTGAGCACAACATTTGTGTTGTGGATTTGTAACTCGAACATTCATGATCATCTTCATTATCTTCAACAGCTTAGCAAGGTTTTAATAATATATAGAACTTTTGCACATTGTGAATCAATGATTTAATTGTAATAATTAACAAAATGATTACAGAATCATTTTTATAACAGTTGGTCTTGTTGTTGTTATAATGGTTGATAACTTTGGTTACGTTCCAGTAAATGAATGTTATCCTTTAACATTGAATATCAACATTAGCGACTTGCAGCTTTTAGCACCCATCCAAGTAGCCTATGGAAAGCTCATCAATATTCATCATCATGTGTTAAGCAACAACTAACCAACCAACAATTTTAACATACGATTCTTTTCTTATATATCCAAGAAAAATAAAGTTGTTGACTATTTTAAAAAGAGTCGTTACAAATAGTACAACTACGTCCTTTTATTTTCCACACTTCAAGCCAGTGGAGAGGTAGTGGAATAAAGCTTTTTGTACCGTGTACTATTGTACCATGTTATTGTTATCTTCTTTCCTACGACACTTCGGAGGCTTTTGCGTGCATGAGTTTAGAAGCGGGAACATAACATAAGGTCATCAAAACTTCAAGTCTTCAGAGTCTTCAGAACTGCATCTTTAGAGTCTTCAGCACTTGCTCATGAGAACCTGTTGTAGCAAACCTTTAGATCAGAAGATCTTCAAGTCTTCAGAGTCTTTAAGAACCGCATCTTTAGAATCTTTAGCACTTGGTCTTCAGAACCTGTTTGTAAATAACCTTGGGCCTTTAGAACTTAAAGTCTTTGGAATCTTCAGACCTTCTGTCTTAGAATCTTTAGCACTTGGTTCTTTAAGAATCCTTATCTTCAGAACCTTGTTACTAGAAACTCAAAGTCTTCAACATCAGGACTTCAGTTAGAAACGTTGCCTTTAGATCTTTTAACTTTGTTTTCTTTGGAATAAGTTTTCTTTTAGAAACTAAGTTTTTTAGCATCTGGACTTCAGTAGAAACTTTGTCTTTAAATCTTCTAACTTTGTTTCTTGGAACACTTTGTCTTTTAGGAACGTGAGTCTTCAGCATCTAGAAGAAAGTAACAACTTTTGTCTTCAGATCTTCTGACTGGTTTCCTTAGAACATGTTTTCTTTAGAAGCTCGAGTCTTCAACATTTGGACATAAGTAATAACTTCAGTCTTTAGATCTTTTGACTGGTTTCTTCAGACAAATATCATAGTTTACACTTCAGAGCCTTCTGGAGCGTCTTGCTATTGTTCAATAGAACTTGTGTAGCATAGAAGTAGAATTAATTCTCTTCTAATGTCTTGGCCATACCATTCATCATAAACATGACCTGTTTGTTAAGTACTCAACAATAACAAACATTAGTATAATTTTCTTATACAATCATACTAATTTTTTATCATCAAAACTCAGATAATATTGTAGAACAAAATCTTGTTCTTACAATCTCCCCCTTTTGGATGATGACAAAACTATGTATTTTGATGACACAATTTTGTATATATAATCATGATTAGTGAAATTAGAAGAGTAAGAAATACTTATCATTTTTCTGATACCCCCCCTGAGTCAATGACTTGATGAAGATCGAATAACCTGACTCTAAACCATTAGAGTAAAACTCCCCCTGGTTCCAATAGATCAGATATCGAGATCTTGAGAATCTTGACTTCGGGAATTTCAGACAGTCTTCAACTTCTGACTTTCTCTGTTCTTCTGGAAGACATATTCTTCATCTTTTGATTCTTATGTTCTGATTATCACATTCTCAGACATTATACATCTTTTGAACAATATGATACCAAATTCAAGATAACTTTAACTTTCAGAAAGTTCTCAACTTCTGAACAGTATTGGGTCTATCTGATTCTTGAACATATGTTCATAGAGTATACATCTTCTAACATGTGAAAAATTAGTTCTTAAGAAATTTAATAGAGTTCTTTCATTTTGACCTGTCTTAGAATTCCCAGTGAACTTGTTTAAATTTCCTCGGTTAATTATCAAATAGATAAGCACACGTTAGTGGTACATGCATATCTTATATCATTCTATTATTATGATGAGTTTTTGCCTTTCTTTAATTTCACCAAAATATTATTATACTTCTCCCCCTATTTGTTATCATAAAAAATATAATCATGTGGAAAGATAGAAAATATTTTAAAAAGATTAAGATAATATGTCAATTAATTATGAGGATAATTTATCCAAAAACGACATATGCAAACAAGGAATCTAAACGAGAATCCTATTGCCTAGTTTCCAAAAGATGGATAAGCAAATGATGCAGGTTTAGAAATTTTTTCCAAAATCATCTTGAGCATAGTTTGAAAAGATTCATTGACCTTGTTCTGAGGTTTGAAGTGTTCTCTGAACATTCTCTGTTCTTCCTTTATTTCATTAATGGCTGATTTTACATCGCAGTCACACTCAGAGTTGGATACCATTAGATCTTGTTGCTTTCATTTTTCTTCAACAGCCTTTGCAACTTCTACATCCAGTCTGGCTTCTTCTGCAAATTTAGCTTCTTCTTTTGCTTTCACTCTTGTTGCTTCAACTTCAGAAAAGTGAGCTTTCTCTTCAACTTCTCTTTTCATAGCAGCAAGCAGTTGAAATGCTTGAAGTCGTTCCACCTTGTCTTAGACCAGATGTACTTCTGCATCCATCGTAGTTCAAATTCTTATGACATCCATTTTTGAAACACCTTCCTAGAATTTTTCAGATCTTGAGGTTTATAACTGGTACATGCTTCATCTCTTAGCTTAGCTACTCTATTCCTAACCTTGCTTTTAAACATGTTAATGCATTTTTCAAGGGTTTTTAGAAAGGGTTGTTCATAGATGATTATTTCACGTTCAAGTTAAGAAGGAATAACTTCAGAGTTGATAGTTTTAAATGGTAGTTCAGACAGATCATCAAGATCGGAAAAGGTATATTGTTCAAAAACTTGTATAACAAAAGGTTCGGGTGAAAAAGTATCAGAGGGTGTAGTAGATATAGCGATTTGTATCGGTGTAGGGTGAGAAACAGAAGGACAAGTGATAGATTCATTTATGTTTAAGTTTTGGTTTGTGAATGCAAATTGAAACATGGTTTGGAATGGTGGTATTTCATTTGATGATTCTAATGTAGATTTGTTAAAATTGGTAGTAGTTATTGAAATGGATGACAATAGTGGGGCAGAGACAGATGGTTTGAAAATCACTTATGAATTGGACATGGTTGATTCAGATAAATGTGTCATTGTAGTTGTTAAAGATGCATTAACATATTCAGGAGCATTATCGGAAACAGTAGTAGGAAGAACATAATACTTACATGACTTTTTAGATTCAGAATGTAGACCCTGAGATTCGTATAGGATTCAGTTCTTTGTCTCTTCTTTCCCTTTTTCTTTGGCTCATAAGTCTCCGATAATTATTTTCTTTTCTCTTTTGAAGTATTAGCAAGAATTGGATCAAAAATAAGATTATTAGTCTTACTAGATGTTTCAAACGTTGTAGTTCCCAAAATTGTTTCTTGAAGAAATCTAGCTTTCTACTTCTTCTTCTTCTTTGGTTCAGAAGTGTTTGATATTTTCTTTCCTTTTCTTACATCAAAACCAACTTCTTTAGCAGGAAGTTTAGTGTAATCAAAATTGGATATATCATGTCCTTCTTCTTCCATCATCTGAACATATATTGCAACACTTGATATATTATCCATCTTTGAAAAAAGAGGATAATCAGTAAATGAAATCCTTATTTGAGTAATGGCTTCAGACGGTTCACCCAGAGGTTTAACTTTAATCTTATCAGTTATTTGCATGTTCCTCAAGTTCTGTGCAGTAAATGATTCACAAATACTGGGGGACGTATCTTGTGTAATTTGCTTCTTCCACAAGAGATTTTACTAACTCACTTTCCACAAGAATGTCATTTAGAAGACGTCCATAAGGGACATAGGAAGGAAATTTCTTCTTAGGATTTGTAGTGGTTCTCGTCTTCTTAATAATATCCTTCAGATAATTGAATAAGACATAGGGAATATTGATCTTCTTCTTGGTTAGAAAATAGTACAACATGAATTTCTGACTAAAATTGAAGTACTCAGAAGAGTTTGAAGCAGGTCTAGGGTTTACACAGCCCAAAATGATTTGTGCCGAACTCTGAGATTTAGATGAAGATCATTTCTCTTGTATTTTGTCTTTTAATTAGAGTAATTATTAAACAGCAGTCAATTGAGTGACTTCGTTGCAAACTTCAATTTACTCTTTGTAGTTTTAAATTTCTTTTCCATTTTATATGTACATTTCCCTTCCATAAACTTCAAACCTCGAAGATCAGCAATGTATTATTCAGTTATGACAATCCTTAATCCAATGACATCGGAGACAATATGCAGATCATCACAATTAGAATTATTCCAGAAGGATTTTACTTAATCTCCATAAACAGGACCATGCAACCTATTAAAGTAGTTCTCCCATCCGCAAGCTTCTAATTCTTCTTTTAGGTAAATCCCGTTATCAGCTAAATTATTGAAATCAACCAAAAATTCCCGAAGAACATCTAGTTCTTATGGAGGAATGATGAAATGAACTTAAGAGGTTTGTTGAGTGATGTGATTCTCATTAACTTCTATAGAAGAAGCAGTAGCAACAATTGTCTTTACTGGAGGAATTGATGAAGATGATGGAGCAAAGGTAGATGATGATGAAGAGCCAGAAGTAAATGGTGGTTTTGATGCTTGATCAAATTCCTTTGCGAACTTAACTACTTCTTTTTGAGAATTGTTCATCATGAATTTGATTTTAAGAGGAAGATGAATGAAAGTTGAAGGTTGTTGAAGGAGAACCCATAAAAACGTTTGAAGGAGAGGAGGAGTTTACGGTTTCTAATTTGTGAGTAAGTGAGAGTGAGCCTGTGATTGTGTGAGAAAGTGAGTTATATAGAGGAAGAATGAAATTTTGAATTATTGCATTGTATACTATTTACCATGTTATCATTATCTTCTTTCCTTATGCTCTTCAGAGGCTTCTGCGAGCATGAGTTTAGAAGCGGGAACATAACATAAGGTCATCAGAACTTCAAGTCTTCAGAGTCTTCAGAATCGCGTCTTCATAGTCTTCAACACTTGGTCGTGAGAAGCGGTTGTAGCAAACCTTTATATTAGAAGAGCTTCAAGTATTCAGAGTCTTTAAGAACTGCGTCTTTAGAATCTTCAGTACTTGGTCTTCAGAACCTGTTTGTAGATAACCTTGGACCTTTAGAACTTCAAGTCTTTGGAATCTTCAGACCTTCTGTCTTAGAATCTTTAGCACTTGGTTCTTTAATAATCCTTATCTTCAGAACCTTGTTACTAAAAACACAAAGTCTTCAACATCAGGACTTCAGATATTGTCTTTAGATCTTTTAACTTTGTCTTATTTGGAACAAGTTGTCTTTTAGAAACTAAGTTTTTAGCATCTGGACTTCAGTAGAAACTTTGTCTTCAGATCTTCTAACTTTTTTTCTGGAAACACATTGTCTTTTAGAAACATGAGTCTTCAGCATCTGGACGTAAGTAACAACTTCTGTCTCCAGATCTTCTGTCTGGTTTCCTTAGAACATGTTGTCTTTAGAAGCTTGAGTCTTCAACATCTGGACATAAGCAACAACTTCTGTCTTCAGATCGTTTGACTGGTTTCTTTAGACAGATATCAGGGTTTACACTTCAGAGCCTTCTGGAGTGTCTTACTATTGTTCAACAGAACTTGTGTAGCATAGAAGTGGAATCCATTATCTTCTAATGTCTTGGCCACATCATTCATCGGAAGCAGAACCTGTTTGTTAAGTACTCAACAATAACAAACATTAGTATAACAAAATTGTTCATCCAATCATACTCATTTGTTATCATCAAAACTCACAGATAATATTACAGAGAAGTATTTTAAAAAATTAAATCAAGTAAAATAAAGAGAAAAATCATTAAAAAAATACCAAATCGTAAAATAAATATATGAAAAAAATAATAACCTGGAAGATAATATTAAAAAATATTTTTATGAATTTTTTCATAATTTTCAAGTCAAAAATGGATTTTTTTTTTCAAATTTGTAAAGTTTAAAACAATCAAAATAAAAATCAGAAAATAAAAATAAAATTCAAAAAGATGTGGACCACTGGATCATTGTCAAAACGTGTTAGTAAACAGATCCAAGGGATCTGGCGCGCTGTGCATGATATGGACACTCTTGAATATCACACAAGATCAATAATAAAATCAGAAAATAGAAAATAAAACTAAAAAATGTGGACCTCTAGATAAATGTCAAAACACATTAGTAAGCAGATCCGATGGACCTGACACATTGTGCATGATATGGACCTTAGCTGATAACACACAAAATGAATTAAAACTCGGCCAATCAAAATAAAACAAATATCCAATGATCATTGGTTGAAGCATGACACATAAGTCGTCTTCAACCTCCTGACACTTGTAACTTGGGATTCTATGAGTTTCTTCAAACGGTAAAATTATAAACTCATAATGGTATCATTGGATTCGTCTCTTCCAGACGATCCTAACCCTACCCTCGCGAAATATTTATATAAAACACAACGTACTCGATTTGAGAAAAACCAAAGCAGAATATTAAAATTGATTTTACAAATATATGTTTAATTCTTAACGGAAATGAAAACCAAAAGAAGTATGAGAATTAGAAGAAGAAGAAGGACTACATATTAGTAACTTGTTTGGACTGATTTGGTTAAGTATTCTACCTAAACAAAGTTCGATAAGTTTTCTCTGAAACTGAACTTTTGTAGCTCGAGTTACAACTCAAATTGTTTGGTTTAAGTGATAGAGAGTTTGTATAATAGTTGAGAAAGAAGAATCAAAAGAGAATTTGAGTTGAGAAGGCTTGAAATTATGAAATGAATTTTCAAATTTCCAAGATTTGAATGAACTTTAGAAGAGTGATTGTGGCTCTCTAAAACTTGGAAAATGAATGGAGAGTGGTATTCTATTTATGGGAGAGTAAATGGTGATGAAAATTGAAAGAAAGAGTGAGGTTTAGAGGGAAATCAAATGGAGCCCGAATGTGAGAAAAGTGTGACTTTAATCCACCTAAAACTCATCCAATTCATGCGTTGGATGCTTAAAAAAGTATGAGCAAGTTTGTTAATCATGTTTATATAAAAAAACATGCACAAATTTGGTGATTAGAAGCCACATTATGGATTTTATAATTCTGACTTGGTGAGAAGTTCAGTTTCATGGTACCAGCTTTGAACTCATGATGCACACAACTCAGGAGGCTTTATGGGATGATTCTTTAAGCTTTTGAAAAATCATATCACCATATTCACAATATGCCAAGAAAGGTGGCATTTTGTGATCTGAGCTGAAATTTATGATCAACTGAAATCAAGAAAAACACACGAATCTTTGACACTTAGAAAAATTCTAAGTATGGATCTCCAAAATGACCTATAATGCTCTTCAAAGTTACATGACCTTCCACTCAAATTTTGATCTTGATCCTTGAAGATGACTTAAAGTAGACTCTTCAAGTTGAGTTATGGAATTGAGATCATTTAAAAATCAAAAATTGAAAGAGTTATAGTCTTTGGAAGATGATGAACAAATTTGGAGAAATCTATAAATTACCTATAATCTTTTCAATACTGTAAAGACTTTCCATATCTTTTCAAGCCTTTCACCTTAAAACAATGTTGTAGTAGACATCATCAAGTTTATTATGAAAAAATAATGAGCTCAAGGAGATAAAATATAACCAAGTTATAATCCTTTGAAGTCACACAAGATAATTCCATAGCTTTTTCCAAAGGACTTGTAATATTCTTCAAACTTAAATGGTCTTCCATTCAAATTAGATTTAGATCCCTGAAGAGAAGTTATCAAGGACTCTTAAAAGAGAATCATGGATTTAGAATCAACCTAAAATCTCAGATAATGAGAAAGATAGTCTTTGAAAGTCATCCCATCATCACTCATTGAGTACCAAAATGACTTGTAACCATTTTCAAATTTTGATGACTTTCAAAGCACAAATGGATCCTGGCATGTAAAAAGAAGTTGTTGTAGATGATGATAAGAATCCATAGAAAAAATAACCAACTCAAAATGTTGAAAATTGAGAGAGTTATGCACATGTGATCACTGAATCAAGTACTAATTTAATTAGGTAAAACATGTTGAATCAACCTTGAATCTTTTGAACTTTCTTTGCATAATAGAGTATGATGGATCACATTTAGACCTTGAAATGATGTTATCTTGAATGAAACTCAAAGATGGATCTTAAGTATAAATGAAACTTGTTGAAGAAGGCATGGAAATAAACATATGAACTTATGAATCTTCTTGATGAATGCCATTCGCTTTGAAGCAAGTTGACCTTAAATGAAATGGAGAGAGTTCTTTAAGCCAGTGAATTATGATGTCATCAACATAGATTTGAAGCTCAAACTCCTTGACTTCATTAAACAACCATTTGACTGAGGACTATCCCTTAAAACCCTAGGTTTAATGGTGAGATGGATGAATTTGTGTCATCACCTATAATATAAACATCCAAAGAAACATATATACATATTTTGGTGTTAGTTAAGAGTTAATCAACATAAGATACACAATTCAAGGTTCTTGGTGATCCCTCAAGAGCAAACTTAAAGATAGATGGAAGTAGAAGAGAGAAACAATGTGTGATATTGATGTATTTATGTTTTGAGATGATGAGAGGATCTTAGGGGGGGAAATTGGGGTAACACTTAGTCTGGGTGTAGGAATTGTCCTTTACAAAAAAATCACCAAAACACCCCCAAGGAAGCAGAAAACACTACATATATATAAGTAAATAAATAATTAAAAAAATATATAAATTAGGATCTAACCCTCTTGAGGATATTCCTTAGTGAAGTATCCATTTTTCTATCGCGGTGAAAAATTGGGAGACCAAGCTTTTGAGAAACTTGACTCACAAAGTTTTAAGAAGTCACCACCAAAATTTATTGTTTCCAAGGAAAATTGAAAAGGTAAAAACCTATTATTTAATATGCAATGTGAGAAGTAAAAACCAAAAGTGAAACATAAAGAAGAGATCTAAGGTACGAGAGTTAATTTATACAAAGAGAAGGTATTAGCACCCTATGTATACAAGAACCATTTATAATATCTGTTTTTTGGTTTAAAAATTGGTTTGCTTGCTTAATTAGTGTGGAGATATGGAAAGAAATATATTTTATTATATTTTTGTTTGATAATACAAAGTCTTATACCTACGTACCAATGAATGATCAAAACCTCATAGTTCGTTGTAAAAATAACAAAAGGGTGTGTTATGGTTGATTTTAGGAGAAAAGATATTTCATCATGTTAAGAAGAATACTCAACTAATAACACCACAAGTATGAGAAGATGGATCTTGCATCATCATGAAGTAAGGAATATTAACTTGGATATAAGATCAACAGGTTGCCATGGGTTTCCTCATGTGGAAAGAATCACATTTACTTAAATCATTACTATGGGGATAGGAGAATTACATCTCAACTATAAAGAGGATTTATATCTAACCTCTTTGAGAATAAGGTTTTGAATTGAAAAGCCAAGTAGAGAAACGATTTGGGTGAGGTTGACTCACTTTTAGTCTTCTATAAGTGTTTTAATTAGCTTAAGTATATTGAAGCATTTATTAAAGAGAGAAAATTTGAAAATGCAATGACACAAAGCCGAGGTTTTTTAATATGAAAGTGGTGATAGTTTGAAAATAAGGTTAGGGTTAAGTACAAAATGATAAACACCAACAAAAAAATGAGAGTAAACATAAGACAATTCATATTCACATGGCTATAAAGTCAACAATACTATCCCTTTTCCCTGGATTTGAGGACAAGCATTAACACAAAAAGTATAGACATTAATCACTAACAAAAGAACAAATACACATCACAAATGAGAGAATAAGATCACAAAGTGTTATACCCAAATTGTTGCCCCTAAGATTCCTCTATTATTTCATACCATCACAATGCAACAAGATCACACACTAGGGTTTGGGTCCTCTCCTTATCTTTGGCTTTGCTCATAGGGAATAACCAATCACCTTGACTTGTATTTTTGTGATCATATATGTTTGGTTTTGATTAAATTTTAGCTAATAAATACAATTAATGTTTTCCCTAATTAATGATGTTATAGGTGAGAGCATAATACTTTCCATCAAGTTGATCTATAGGTTCATGAGTTTATTTCCATGCCCTCTTCAACAAAAGCTTCATTGAGATTCAAGCCTCTTTATTGAAGATGTTTTGAATTAATATCATGACAAAGCCTATTATGATCCATCATGCCTCAAGTTATCAAAGATAGTAAAAAGATACAAGGTTTGATTGAAAAAGTTTGACCTAATTGGACAAGTTTTGGATTTCTTGATCACAATTGCATATCTCCCTCAATTTTGAATATTTGGAAGTGGTTATGGTTACCATGGTTTCTCATTATCTTCCTCAACAAATTCTACTTACATGGCAAAAATATTTGTGCAAGAAGGTTGGTAAAAATTGAAAAGGGTTCTCAAGGCATTTTGTTGCTCTAGGAGCTAGGGTTTTTAACTTTAAAGGGGAATATCTTGCTCATCTTTTGGTATTTTTGAGTAATTACAAAGACATGATTCTCGTTAAAGGGTTATCAACAAACCATTTCAAAAGTTTCAAGTAAATTTTGTGTGAAAGGTACTTGATGATGAAGAAAGATTATAAGTCCTCTAGATGAACCATCAATTTCCCTTATGTGACTTCAAAGGACCATAACTTGGTCAATTTTTATCTCCTTGAGCCCATTATTTTTCCACATTTATTTTAAGAATGTGAACTTCATCCCTTATTTTAAGTGCAAAGTGTGAAAATGGATAGAAGGTTCCCTAAGGATGCAAAAGATTATAGGTAATCTTATGAATTTTTTCCAACTTCAACAAATCATAACTTTCTCAATTTTTGGATATTTCGAATGGTTCAAGTCTCAAAATGTTATTAAATAGATCTACTTCATGCCATATTTTTTGGTCAAGAGAAAATTTCAAATGGAAGACCATGTTTGGATGCAAGACATTATAGGTCATTTTTGAAGAAAAACTTATAAATTTTCTAAGTATAGAAAGTCAACCTCTTTTTCTCAACTTTGACTCATTGCACCTTTCAGCCCAGGCATCCATTTGATTCCATTCTTTGCACATTATAAAGCTTGTGAACTCATCTTTCTAAAGCTTCAAGAATCATGTCTTAAGACTCCTTGAGCTGAGAATGCCATTGGTTCAAAAGTGGTACCTTGAAACTGAAGTTTCAACTCAAGTCAGAATTTGAAATCCTTGAATTGGCTTCTAAACACAAGTTTTCTGCGTGCTTTTGCTTCTAACCATGTTTAATGAACTTACAAAAGTGATTAGCACATTTAAACACAAGGTTTGGATGAGTTTGGATCAAAATAGAAGACACACTTTTCTTGTTTGCAACTTCACACAATTTCCTTCCAAATCCCATCATTCCACACGCTTGAGCATTCAATCAACTTCCCTGTAAATAGAGGACCATACGTCATTCATTTTCTCAAGCTTAGAGATCCAGAATCACCCTACCAAACTCCCTCTTGAACTCATTTTTTTTGCAATTTCGAATTTGCTCTTACAACCTCCCTCGATCCATTTTCTTTGTAAATTTACCTTCCTTGAACTTCAGTGAAGCTAACAGAAAAAGAATTTATCTCTAAGCCTCCCTAAATCATGCTAGCCAAGTCAAGTTTCATAGCTCTACAACTTAACTTCAATAGGTAGATTCCTCCACCAATTCTCTCAAACTTTGATACTTTTATGAAGCTCTCATCATCTTGATTCTAGTTGCAACACTTGTTTTTAACTAGAAGTACGTTTTGGCCATGAAATTTCAAATCCCTTTTCAAAACTTCTCTTCCAAAACGACTGAGTTACAACTTATATAACTTTTTCGCGAGGGTACCATTGGAATCGTCTTGAAGAGACGAAGCGAGTGGTACCGGTCTCATGTTTAATTTTACAGTTTCGAGGACCTGCAAATCTCGTGCATGGAGGTTGAAGATGACCAACGTGTCATCTATCAACCAATGAAAGCATGCCACACTTTTTTTTCAAAATCTGATTTAATTAATGATTCCATGCTTTATTCACTAAAGACATGATATGCACAATGCGTCTGGTCCATTGGATTATCTTACTAACGCGTTTTGACTCTCATCCATTGGTCCACATTTTCTTGACTTTATTTTTTATTTCTGATTTTTATATTTTAATTGTTTTAAACTTCCAAAATTCATAGAAAATTCATTTCTGATTCAAAAATTATGAAACAATTCACAAAAGTAGTTTCCAATATTCTCTTTCTGAATTATATTTTTTCATAATTTTATTTTTAGATTTGGTATTTTTATAATTTTTCTTTGTTTTGGTTTGTTTTTAATTATTTAAAAAATACTTTTGAGCATTTTTAAATTCTGAAAAAATTCATCAATATCATTTCCATTATTTCTGACCTTCTAAATATTTTTTTAGAATTTCATTTTGACTTCTACTATTTTTTTTGATATTTTCTCACTTATTTGAGCAATTTTAATTAGTTTAAAAATAATTTCTGACTTAAAAAAAATCACCAAAATTTTATATAAATATCTGAACTCACTTCTGATTTTCTATGGTCTTATTTGATTTTTCTTGGATGTTTTGAATATATTTGCTATTTTCTCCTTTTATTTTTATTTTAAAAATCTTTTTTCTTTATTATTAAATACAATTTTATTGGGCATATATTCTGGCTGATCTTGGACTATGAAATTTTGATCATGAGCTTTATTAACATCATTGGAATCATGGTGTTGAGTTTACTCCACAAAAAATGGATGAATGATTTTAATAATAGTTTGATTAAATTTTTGGTTCAAATGTGGTTTAATTCTTACCTCATCCCTCTTCATCTTATCCCTTTATTTATTGTACCAAGTGTTATTGGAGAATGATTTACATATCACTTCCTAAGACATAGGATACATAGACTGCTATTGATCAGCCTCAAAATAGGTGTGACTTCTATATAAGTCCACTTACGATTGCTTAACATAGTGCTAAATTTTGTCCCGATTCGAGAAATGATTATTTGTGGCCCAAACTCATGTTTGTAAGCCCAAGTATGTTAATTTGAATCCTTTGATCCAATAACTTTGAAATTTGTTGTTAGGAGGCGTTGGTTTTATCAATCCTCTAATGAATCTTCATAAACTTTGGACCAAGTGAATGACTTAAACATCATTGATCATTTAATCTTGCCTTGAGAACTTTAAATGGATGATATACTTGACAAAAAGAAAATGAAACTTGTTGTTGAGAGGCATTAGTTTTATCAATCCTCTAACGAGTTTCAAATGCAAGTTTCAAGATGGTCATTCAACTAACCTCTAATTTCTAACAATTGACTTTATTTGTATGCCTTTACTTCATGCTTTTACTTTATGCACCATTTACTTTAGCATTTTACATTTCAAGCTATTTTTCATCTTTGCTCATTTGAGCATTTACTTTTTATGTCATTTTTATTTTTGCTCACTTGAGTTTTTCATTTCTTTTTGAAGATACCTAATAATCAACTTGAACCATAAAAAAAACATTAATGTTACTTGGACTACTTGGTTATTATCCTTGGAATTTATGGAGATTATGGACTTCTTGGACTTAGGATTAGAAACCTTGACCTATCTTTGAGATCTTGTGACCTCAACCATTATTTTATTTGGAGTTATTGGGGTTTACTCAAAGACATTTGGTTGTTTGTTTATTTTGTGTGCAGGTTATTGTGATGACATGCTTTGTCTGTGATATGGAATTCATCTGTATACAGCTGTTACTATGCCCAATTTTTGTGAAGACTTAATGCAATTGAAGCTTGGGTTTCTTAAGAGGTTCATTATGTTTGTTTGTTTGGTTTCAATCCAAAGGATGAGAATTCTACATTGACTCATTGTGTCAAGTGTTGGCTTCTTGTTGGTTAGACGGTTCTTTTCTCTAGCTTTTACCTTATGCTTTAGGATGGTCCCTTCTTCTCCTCCCATTTTCTTTAATTTCAAAAATCTTCTCCCACCTTTTGAAAACTCTTCTTGTTTTTAAATTTGAACAGCTTTCGCAATAAACTTGGACTTAAGTCCATGCATTTTCAAAAACATTTTCTTAATCAAAACTTTAATCAAATTAATAATACCTTGACATTTTTGTGAGAAGACCAAAAGTCAACCAATCTCATTCAAAATATCTTTGCCACTTTGGCTTTTTTTTACCTTAAAATTTTCTCAAAAGATTAGACTCTTGTCAATGTTTGCAGTGATGCGAGCTACTATACTTCTACGATATGTAGTGAAGTGAGATATTTTCCACTTGGGTGTTGATTGAGGCTCTGTTGATTTTAAAATCCGAGCCATATCCTCCACTTTGAGATGAAGCAAATTCTCCTTTCTCATAATCATGAGTAATAAGTATGTTCTTCAACTCGGATAAGACGATGATGTCTCGTCTCTTAAAATTAACCAACATGTTTGTGTTTAAAAAAATTTCAACGTGAACTCCGAGTACCCTGATCCCCTATTGCACGGAAGGTGGTACGTAGGCACTAAAATTTCGCAACCGTTGCGGGTGCAAAAATCATAAAAAATACTTCTTTTCTCAAACCCACCGTCTATTTTTGTAGACAACATTTATAGCCAAAATACACAGATTTACAAAGAGGTTCATGCAGAGTACCGTAGATGTTTAGTGTTCTAATACCTTACCTTTGCATAACTAACCCCCGAACTTAGATTCTCTCCCCCTCTTTTTGGGTTATTCGCTCTTTTCCCATTCCTCTGGAAACAATAAAGCACGGTGGAGATTTTTAATTTGATCTTTGCAAGTCAAGTCAATCCAATGGCTTAGTCTCAACATTTCTACCGCTACCCAAAGTACTATGTATTTTAAGAGAGTCATTTAAGAAAAATTCTAAATCAAAGATGGAAAAGTTTTAACCAAAAGGGAAAGTCAACATGTTTATCAAGTAAAAGTTGTGACAAAAGATCTATAGTATGAACATGCTTTGACAAAACATTCAAATATGTATTATATGTACATGTAAACAAGCACACAAGGTACATGGAAAAGTAAATAATCATATTATCATCTCAACAATCAACTTTAAACACCAAGAGAATCCAAACAAGGTAGGAAACAAAGTTTTATAATCAAACAAAAGTCATGGTATAAAAGTTAGGAAATATATGAACATGTGATCAAAGGAACTCTAAACTCATAGTAAACATGTTTCAAGCATTATCATGGCATAAAGGAACAAGTGAGTGTAAACAAGACATTGCATCAAAAGCAAAGAGAAAAGCATCATGACCAATTAGGGTTTTGAAATCATCAAACATAAAGTTCATTCATTAAAGCATGATAAACCCTAAGTGATATCAATTAATCATTTTATTAACATAAAATGAAACTCAATCAAAGCATACTATAAATACATAAACACAAATGATCCATTAAGCAAGAGAATCAATCAATAGATTATCACCAAAGTCTTTAAAACCCCCTAAAAAGGACTAGTTTTAAACTAAATGAAAATAGGTGAAATATAATTTATTTTTGGTATTTTTTCATATATTCACAAAATTGAGTGGATAAATAAGGAGTGTGCGAAAATTCATCTCAAAATAATACTTTTAGCTTAGGTAAATAAATCAAACAAAATGGAAAAATATGAAATAAAATAAGAAAAAAGTGACAATGGTGGGAATGGCTACACCATGGGTTAAACTCACAGCCTAAGCCTCACACATACACGCACAATACACTAACCACTGCACCAACCCTTTCATTAGTTTATAACATTAAATGTATTAAATATAAAATTAACCAAATATTTAAAAATGAAATAAAAAACGCGCGCAGGCTGTATCATCATCTTCTTTTTCACGATACAACAACAACATCAACAATGGTGACTTTTATAACTTCCTCATTTCTCAATTAAACTAAAAGATGTAAACATCAAAGTTGCTAAGATTTTCAAAAGGATTCCAAAAATGTAAACATCATGAATTGATATGGACTATAACTCATGAATTTATGATAAAACCGGAAACCCTGACATTTTTCAAAGGGCTTTCATTCATGACATTAAAACCTACAAGATAGTATCAAGAAAGTTTAAAATGATGCTTGTATGATGAAGTTCAAAGTACCATGAAAGTTACCTATTGGAGAAAGTTTCAATGCCTATTGCAGTGATTTTTAGAGATGATAAATGAACTCTTTAGTTTGTATGATATCCCAGGAACAAAATGCAACTTTTGGTTTATTCTGAAACAATCTCAAACTTCTTAACCAAGTCAAACTATAAGAGTGAGTGACCACGGGTTTAATGGATCAATGGGGGTTTTCCAATTGTGCTTCAATGCATTCAGAAGTTTAAATATGGTGCATATATGATGTTTATGTGGTTAGATTGAATAATGCACGAGTGGATTGAGAGTTTGGAGTTTATGGTATGAAATATGCAACAATGGAGGTTTTGTATGCAAACTTTGGTGTCTTGAGCTTTGAGGCTGGCTTCTCTATTTATAGAGGTTCTGAATAGTTTAAGTAACTTGCAAAAACCCATCTTGGTTCAATTTGTATGGTAGTTTGATCAATTAGTTTCAAAATGCACAAAATATCAATTTTGATCATGATGAATAGATGGAGTGATTTAGGGACCTTTATCCATGCTTTATGAACTTGTTAAAAAATGGACCTCTAATACAACTTTGAATGCCTAATTTCATATGTTTGATTCTCCTATATCAATTATCATATGTTCATGCTCTTCGACATTTTGGAAAGCTTGAAACATCTTCTACAACTTTCATGTTGATCACTTTCCTTGAATCCAATGGAATCATGGAGAAAAATCCCTTACAAAATTGTTGTTTTGGACTGAAATAAACACTTTAGAAATTTTTCTAAGTGTTGAGATTTTGAAAACTTTGAACATCCAACTTGATCACTTCATATTTTTCAATCCATGCATTTTTTGGAGATCATCCCCTGAAACAAAGTTATAGTATGAAAGATTATCTTCAATTTGATCTTTTGGGCATGAAAAATGGTGGCTTGATGAAGATGTTACAAGCTTGCAAAGTAGTGCACTCGAACATGAGAATTTTGACAGTGAATTTTTCAACTTCTTCAATCTTACCCCTTTTGCAAGTAATCTCAAATTTCTTGATTTCTATTGGTCAAATTCACTCATCAACCTTATTTTCATGATTTTTGGCTTGAGAAGTCTACGGTTGACCAAAAACTCAAAAAGTCAAAGCTTTGACTTTGTAGTTGACTTTGTATGAGATGAATCCAATTTGTCCAATTCCAATGAAATATTCTGATTATGATGAAATCCTTAGCATCTCAATATATCTTTGAAGTTCATAAGATGGTGATATTATGAATCCTTGGGTTATACACAATTGAAGACCTTAAACCTTAATTCTTGATTTTTCATCTGAGAAACCAAAACCCTAATTTGTTCAACAACTTAATGAATTTAATGATGAAACCCTAATGTGATGATATTGTGATAAATATGATGATTATTTGATAAACATAAATGAATGATGAGCTTGAGTCACACCTATCTTGTATAAGAAACAAGCACAACAAGACCAATCATTTTTATTTTTATGAGGTTAGTAATGCATAGATGAATGATATTATTTTTAAATGATGCAAAAAGGAGGTGGGATCTTAGGTCAAAAGTTAGGGTACAACACTATTTACTTACTAGTTTTCTAATATCCCCTCTTCATGATCACGACGAATAACATGCACATAATCCGAATCATTTTATTCAGATGATTGACATACATGTGTGGCTAAACAAGGAGTTTCATAGTTAAAATCTTGATTTTTATCAGTTTTATCGGGAAGATGTTTTCCTTGAAGAACAATTGACCATCTAGTGTTAGAATGATCAGTGACATAAAAAACTTGTTTTTCTTGGGTTTCCATGATGAATGATTCATTCTTATAAGTTGCCTTTCAAATTTCAGTTAGTGTGTATTTTAATTCATCGGTATCTACACCAGAGTTATTGTCAACCCACTTGCACTTAAATAAACTCACTTTAAAAGAAACAAGGTCAATCTCCAAAATATCCTTAATGACCCCAAAGTAAGCTCTAGATGGTAGTACATGATTATTATCTTTGGAATTAGAAAAAGTACATGGATTCAGCCTAAACCATAACCCCACTATTTTGCATAGAACTATGATCATCCTTATTAGAACAAGGTTTGATTATGTAACTTTATCTGATTTTTGATGATAACAAATGAGTCTGTTTGTATGAACAATTTTTTTATTCTAATGTTAGTTATTTTAAGTATTTAACAAACAGGTTCTGCTTCTGATGAAAGGCCCTCCCAAGAAATTAGAAGAGAATAAGTTCTGCTTCTAGCTACACAAGTTCTGATGATCAGTAGAAAAAGCTTCAGAAGGATCTGAAGTAGTGACTCTGATACTCTTCAAAGAGACCAAGTTCTAAAGATATGAAGACAGGAGTTCTGATTGAAGTCCAGATGCTGAAGACTTATGTTTCTGAAGAGAAAGGGCTCTCAAGACCAAGTGCTGATTCTGAAGACTTGAATTTCTTATGACACAAGGTTCGACAAAGGGTTCTAAAGACCAAGTTCTGAAGATTGTGAAGACTCTAAAGACTTGAAGTTCTGAAGAACCGAGTTTTATTCTCATTCTTCCAATGCATGCTCAGAAGCCTCTGGCGTCAGAAGAAAAAGAGGATAAGATTACATGGAACAAAAAGTACATGGTACAGACAAAATGTTCCATTCCACTACCATGAAGGACAGACATTGCATACAATCTTGTCTCCCACGTGATTGCTCAAGCTGATATCTTTCTAGAAATTCCAGAAAATACCCTTCAACAGTTATAATATTTTATTAACTATATAAAGGCTTGAAGACTATGAGAGAAGGATGCCAATTCACGCTAATTAACATTATAAAAATATTTTTAATACACTTCCTTATTTCTTTTGTCTATATTATTTAAAATCTATTTACTTATTCGCTTGTGTATAAGAATATCTTTTGTGAACAAAATTTGTTCAAACAGTTGTTTGATTTTCCTTAAGGGACCAGTTGTTTAGAATCCTTGAGAATTCTAAGATTAGTGTGTCTTATAGGTTTTACAGTTAGTCACTTGCAGTTAGCTTTTGCATTTTAATAATTTGTTTGATTATTGGATTAAGTCCTTGTTGAGAAAGAAGAAATCACCTTGGCGGGTGCACTAGACTAGCTTGATAGTTTTCAAGTGAACTAGTATAAACATAACATATTCTTTCCTTCTTGCATCTTTTCATTATTATCACTAAGTGAAGTAACTTGTTATAGTTTAAAGGGGATTTTAAAAAGAAAAGTTTTTTATTTAAAACCCAATTCAACCCCCCCTCCATTTCTTGTGTTTTTCACACCTTCGATTGGCATCAGAGCTCCGGTTCTGAGGAGTTGATAAAATGTTTGAATTTTTATCAAGCACCTAACAATGTTCAGTACTAATTCAGATTGTGTGAAAAACAATGGCAGATTAAGGTAACAATGCTACTATAACTGGGGATGATAGGGATAACGATAGATATCAGTATAGTGTTAAACCTCTTATGTGTGATGGAGAAAAGTTTGACTATTGGAAGAACAAGATTGAAATTTATTTTCTACGATATGACTTGGATCCATGGGATTTGATAGTTGATGGATACACTCACCCAGTAGATGATAAAGGTCTAAATGTTTCCAGAAGTGCTATGATAGACACTCAGAAGAAGGTTCACATAAATCATTACAAAGCAAGAACAATTCTACTAAGTGCTATTTCTTAAAACGAGTATGAGAAGATCATATATAGAGATACTGCAAAGTTTATTATTTATTCTCTTCAAATGACTCATGAAGGCGATGCTCAAGTTAAGGAGACAAAGGCTCTGGCCCTAATCCAAAAATATGAAGCCTTCAAAATTGAAGATGATGAATCTGTGGAAACGATGTTTTCAAGATTTCAGACTCTTGTTGCAGGACTCAAAGTTATGAATAAAGCATATTCTACGACTGATCATGTTAAGAAGATTATCAGAAGTTTTCCTAAGAAATAGAGGCCAATGTTAACTGCTTTGAAGTTGTCAAAGGATCTGAACAACACATGTCGTGAGGAACTAATTAGTTCTTTAGGAAGTCGTGAGATAGAGCTTGAGGAAGATGGACCTCAGAAAAGAGTTAAATTTATGGATTTGAAGTCCAAGTATGGAAAGACCAAGGCTCTTCAATAAGAAGAAGAATCAGAAGGATCTGAAGAAGATTCAGATGAAGATGTAATTTATCTGATATCTATAAGGATACATTATATATGGAAACACGGACATAGAAATTTCAGAGGATCAAGAAGAAAAAACAGTAGATATGAATCTACATTTGGTTAGAAGAAAGCTTCTAGAAAAGAAGTTACCTGTTATGAATGCTAGAAGCCTGAACACTATCAGAATGAATGCCCAAAGCTAAAGGAGGACAAGAAACCTAAGAAGACCTACAAAGCCAAGAAGGGTCTCATGGGAACATGGGATGATTCAGAGTCAGAAGAAGAAGATTTTGATGAAGAACATGCTAATGTATCAACCATGTCAAACATCAGCACGAGCAAAGCAGTATCGGAGGAAAAACTGACACTTGATGATGAGTCAGACTCTGATGACGACAAAGAGGTACTTTCTTCCTTATCTCATTCTGAACTTGAAATTGTTTTATCAGAACTAATGAAAAGTTATCAATCTCTTCTAAATAAACACAAAACTCTGAAAAATAATTTTTTAGTTACTTCTGAGAACTCTACTAAAGATGATCAAAACCTTTCTGATTTAAATGAAAAATTATTTGTTTTAGAAAAATAATATATTGCTCTAAAGTAAAGTTTCTAGATTAGAAGAAGAGATTACCTCTAGTACTTCTAATACTGATGAAGTAATCAGATGTGATAGAGCTTTTCAACACTTCCTAGCTAAAAGCATAGATAGAAACAAAATGGCTTCAATGATCTATGGAGTTAGTAGAAACATAAGTAGAGGCTTGGGATATTAAGGACCATCAAAAATAATTGTTGAGACTCTGAATGTCAAACCAAAACCTCTTTCTGAACATTTCATTTTTGCTGGCACAGAATTAAAATGTCCTGAACAAGAAGTTTCTGATTCAACTGTAGCACAACCACAGACACTGAAGGAAACTTTTGAGCCTAAATATAATGCACAAATTCCACTTGATTATCCTGTTGCACAAGATTCCAAAGGGCTCAAAACCTCTAGAATTGATAACAAGAAAGGACCCAAAAATGGGTACCTAAGGATCTGATAATCTATGTTGCAGATGTCCTTGATGGCGTCACTGAAACACCAATCATGGTACCTAGACAGTGGATGCTCGCGACACATGACATGCGAAAGTCATATGTTCTAGGATTTTGAACTTAAGTCTAGAGGCGTTGTGGGTTTCAGAGGCAATCAAAAAGGAAATATCATTAGCTCTAGAACTATGGGTAATGGTAAACTTCCTTCTATTAACAATGTTCTTTTAGTCGGGGGTCTGAGTCATAACCTCTTGTCAATTAGGCAACTTAGTGACAATCGTTATGACGTCATTTTAAATTAAACGTCTTATAAAGATGTAAGTCAGAAGGATGGTTTAGTTCTGTTTAATGGTAAGAGGAAGAACAACATTTACAAAATAAGTTTATCAGATTTGTAAAACCAGAGTGTAAAATGTCTTCTGACTGTTCAAGAAGAGCAATAGGTTTGGCACATACGTTTGGGCCATGTTATCTTGAGGAAAATATCTCAACTAAATAAGCTTGGATTAGTCAGAGGCTTTCCCAATCTGAAGTATACTTCATATTTTTTTTGCAATGCGTGTCAGAAAGGAAAGTTTTTAAAAACCTCTTTTAAATCTAAAAAGGTTGTTTCTACCTCTAGGCCATTAGAAATTCTTCACAATGACTTATTTGGACCAGTGAAAACTGCTTCTGTCAATGGTAAGAAATATGGACTAATCATTGTTGATGATTACAACAGATGGACATGGGTAAAATTCTTAAAACACAAGGATGAGTCACATTATGTGTTTGCTTCTTTCTGCACCCATGTGCAAAATGAAAAGAATTATAAAATAGTTAGAGTTATAAGCGATCATGGTAGAGAGTTTCAAAACAAATATTTTGAAAAACTTGTTGATTCTAATGGCATATTCCATGATTTCTCCTTCCCTAGAACTCCACAACAAAATGGGGATGTAGAGAGGAAAAATTGGACATTGCAAGAAATGGCTCGCACCATGATCCAAGAAACTCAAATAACTAAGCACTTCTGGGAAGAAGTAGTAAATATAGCATGTTATATTCAAAATAGAATCTCTATAAGACCTATTTTGAGTAGGACACCTTATGAATTATGGAATAATAGAAAGCCCACCATTTATTATTTCCATCCATTCGGATGTGTATGTTTTATGTTGAATACTAAAGAGAATTTGGGCAAGTTTAATTATAAAGCGCAAAAGTGTCTATTGTTAGGGTATTCTGAATGATCAAAAGGTTTTAGAGTCTATGACACAAAATCAAGAATCATGGAGGAATCAATCCATGTCATATTCAATGATAAGCTTGAATATGAAAAGTTAAAGATGGTTGAAAAGCTTGCAGATGTGAAGAAAACATTCGCAGAACCCAAAGAGAGGATACAAGAGGATAAAGAATCAGAAGCTCCTACTTTTGATATTGTTGTTGTTCCTTCTGATCAACCTCAACAAAGGAAAAGAAAAATCTCATCATCTCATCTTGAAGATCTAATTCTAGGAAACAAAGATGCTTCAGTCAGAACAAGATCAGCGTTCAAACCTTCTGAAGATTACAAGACTCTGAGTTAAACCAAGGTATTGTATTTCTTCTAGAACCTTAGTAATTAGAAGATGTATTTTCCAGAAATGTCTCTAATCAGATGGAAACCTTTTGGTTATCCATATTCCGAGGATATAAAATGTGTTACCTAATTAGATGTAGTGATTAACGCGTGTAACCTTTGTTATTCTTAATCATCACTCTACCTAGGCTATGCGTTGGCAGTAAATTTTCTTGGAACTAATTAAAATCATAATTATTACTTTAGTTTAATGCTCCTAATAATTATATATATATATATATGTGTTTACTTTTATTTATTTTCTCTCACCTTTAAAGCACTTTATACAATTCCATACACAACCTCACTTCACTTCCCACAATTGTTAGAAACCCTAAACCTTTCTTCTCTCAATTGTTAACCATTTTCTCTCATGTTCATCATCTTCTTCAAAGTTTCCTCATCAACTCTCTTCATCAAGATCATCACCTTTGTCAACAACCTTCATAATCTTCAACACTTCAACATGATGAATGCTCAACAACAAGAGGTTGTTCAGTTTGCTAAAGAAATGGAACAAGCCACAAATCCTTATGGGTCGTGTTTTTCAACTATTCCAACCAGTTATTCTTCTCCTATGGTAACTTGTTCATCTTCTCTATCAGTTATTAATGAACACCATATAACACAGAAATCTGTTGAAGTTCATTGTAATCTGAAACCACATGAGTTAAATGTTCTTCAAGAATATATGGTGGATTTCAATAACCTTTTTGCAAATGGTGCAAACCTAATCACTGACTTGAATTCTCAAGGATGTGAGCACTTCTTCACGCGTATTCATGGTCCTATTTATGATTCTTTGGTTAAAGATTTCTAGATTCAAGCGAATTGTGACAATCTTCATGTAGTTGCTCATGTGTCGGGTCTGGAAATTGTCATTATTGAAAACTCCATTGCTCATATTCTGAGCATGCAACATCTAGAAGGTAAAAAAACTTATAAGATGCATAAAAAAAAGTTAAAGAGATGATCAACAAAAACATCTTCAAGAACTACTCTCCTGAGAAAACTGAGTATTAGAGTAAAGATCTCTACGATGAACTCAGAATCTGGCACAAAATCATTCTGAATTGTATCAACCTCAGACCTCCCTCTAGTTCTTCTGACTATTTCAACGTTAATCAAAAGTACATGATGTACTATTTGATGACCCATCAGAAGACGTGTCTTCCAACTCTTCTATTTTATTATTTAAGAGACTCTGTTATAAAGATCAAAACCACTGATTATCCCAAGAAGAAGGTTTCAAACTATATTCCTTTTGGACGTCTCATCACTGATATCCTGGTTGAAAGTATCTTGGTGAAAACTTTGGTTGAAGAAGCTAAGTTTACATAGGATTGGGCTTCTAGTCTTGGAGATTCCTTCAATGGACAGACTCTGAAGAATATGATTCTAATATAGGAAGTCATTGCTAAACCTCTACTTGTTCCCTATGAAAGCATCAGAATCTCAAGAACTCATGTGAATAACTACCCTTTGTTTACCAAGGGAGATAACATGTCTAGCATTGCTATCTATGTCAGGGTGATGGAAGTAGAAGGATATGATATGTCTAGTTTCAACTATTCTGATTTACCTCCTGCTCAAGAATATGATGACTCTTCCAGAGGTGAAAGGAAGAAGAGTTCAGAAGCTTCTGAACCTAGAAAGAAGAAGAAGAAGAAGAAGAAGAAGTTTGGCACTTCTAAGATTGTGACTCTAGCTGCTTATCTAGAAATAACAAGTAAGTCTGCTACTGCTACTTCTTTACCTGTTTCTAAAATTGTTTCTAATATTATTGATGTAGTCTAATCCATTCCAACCACCATCACACAAACATCATCTTTTACATCCTTTTATGTTCCATCATCCACCATCACCACTTCTATTTATGTTCTTGTTACAAATATCTCACTTGTATCTGATACTGTTTCAAAACAATTCCTTTCACTTCAAATGTTTCTGCTTCACCACCAACCACCACCATTTCTAAATCTCAACCTGCCACCCCACACTCCCTTCAACAACTCAAGAACCTGCTTCAATCACCATTCCATCTCTCACTACACCCATTTAATCAAAACTTATTCCTACATTCACCCTAACCACCATTACTCCCATTTCTGAAACTACACCACCATCACCAGTTACTCAATCATTATTTGATTTTGCCTATTTCAACCCAGCTCCAATCCACATTGACTCACCCACTATTCACTCTGATCCTCATTCACCTTCTGATCATGAAATGCCTTAAAGGACCTTTTCTGACAATTTTGGAATCCCCTCTACCGAACCATTTAGTTTTTCTGAAATCATTGATCTTGTTGACCAATAATCCTCTGAACCACAACCATCTGAACTCAATACTTCTGAACCAACCTCTTCTAAGATTGCTTTAATTGTTTATGAAAACCCTGTTGCAAAAAATTTAGAAGAATGCATTAATTTGTTTTAAAATGAGGCTAGACAGAAGACTGCAAAGCTAAGAGAAGAAGCGAGCTTAAACAATAAGCCCCCAAATATTGATGATTCTTGGAAGCTATTTCAGAAGTGGGTGTCTTTTGAGTTTGAAAGGCTAAAGACCTTCTATGAAGCATCAATAATAACTGCTATTTAGACGGTGTCAGAAAGAGAGAAAATAATCAGAGTCTTCCAACTCATTGATAAGAAGCAAAGAGAATCCAGAGCTAGAGAACTCAAAGAGGAAGAAGAAGTTAGGCTTAAGTTTGAGGAAGATTCCATAGTTACTGAGGAATCCAGGTTTGCTCTGGAAGCTGAAGAAGCAGAAAAGGCAAGACAGGATGCCTTGGTTGTGTATTCTTCTGATCTTGTCATTGCGCGTCTGGAAAAAACAATTAGTGAGATTAGAGGAGAAAAAAAGGTTTTCATAGGAAGCATCATTGATTAGAATTCTATCAATGAGAATGTTCAGAACATGCTACAGCTGATTCTACAAAAGATTTCTGCTCCTACTTCTGCTCCTGAACACTAGGCTCTTAGGATTTATTTTCCCTTTGCTCTAAACCATAAGACTTTTACTATTTCTTTTGTTTTCCTTTTTATTTATTATGTTTTTGATTCTTCTGGTTGAATATCAATGAAGTTTATTTTAGCTTATCACTTCTTATTTTATTTTATTTCTTTTATATTTATGTTTTTCATACATAGTTACCTTTTTGACTATGACAGAAAGAGGGAGTAAATAACTGAAAGTAATATTTTGATTCTGATAATCAATCTCTGGAAAACGTCTCTAAAAGGAGTTGCTTACATTCTAACCTAGATAAAATTCAGTTTCTGTTAGAATTGTTTTCTTTTTCAGGAATTATGAACTCTAATTAAAGTCAAGATCTGAAAGTGTTAAACAAGGCTTTTGTCTAACTTTTGGATTCAGACTCTAAGAAAATCTTAAGTTCATAATCAGAATATTTATAACCAAGCTCTGAATTGAGAATCTGGATTTTGTCTTTGTGAAGCTAGAGGTTCAAGATCTCAATTGGCATGATTAGTATCAAGACTTTCAAGATCTCAATATCTGATCTATTGGAAGCAGAGCGGGTTCTACTCAAATTGTTCAAATACAGGATATTTGATCTTCATCAAGTCTTTGACGTAGGTAGAGTTTTCATAACAAGGATAAGTGTTTCTTAACCTTCTTATTTTTTACTTCTTTTGATTATGTATAAAATTATGTCATCAAAATACATAGCTTTGTCATCACCAAAAAGGGGATGATTGTTAGAACAAGATTTGGTTCTGCAACTTTATCTCTGAGTTTTGATGATAACAAATGAGTATGTTTGTATGAACAATTTTGGTAATCTAATGTTTGTTATTTTAAGTATTTAACAAACAGGTTATGCTTCTGATTAAAGGCGCTGCTAAGATATTAGAAGAGAATACGTTCTCCTTTTAGCTACACAAGTTCTGATGAACAATAGCAAAAGCTTCAGAAGGCTCTGAAGTAGTGACTTTGATACTCTTCCAACAGACCAAGTTCTAAATATTTGAAGACAAAATTTTAACTTAAGTCCTGATACTTAAGACTTATCTTTCTGAAGGCAAAGGGTTCTCAACACCAAGTGTTTAAGATTCTGAAGACGAAGTTCTGAATATTCTGAAGAGTTAAAGTTATGATGACCCAAGGTTTGACAAAGGGATCTAAAGACCAAGTGTTGAAGATTCTGAAGACGTAGTTCTGAAGACTCTGAAGACTTCAAGTTCTGAAGACCTAAGTTTTATTCTCATTCTTCCAACGCATGCTCAAAAGCCTTTGACGTCAGAAGAAAAAGAGGATAAGATTACGTGGTACAAAAAGTACATGGTAAACACAAAATGTTCCATTACACTACCATGAAGGACAAACGTTGCGTACGATCTTGTCTCCCACGTGATTAATCAAGCTGCCAGCTTTCTGGAAATTCCAAAATTACCCTTCAACGGTTATAATATTTTATTGGCTATATAAAGGCTTGAAGACTATGAGATAAGGATGCCAATTCACGCTAATTCATATTATAAAAATAATGTTCATACGCTTCCTTATTTCTTTAGTCTATATTATTGAAAATATGTTTACTTATTCACTTGTGTTGAAGCATATCTTTTGTAAACAAACTTTGTTCAAACAGTTGTTTCATTTTCCTTAAGGGACCTATTGGTCAGAATCCTTGAGAAGTCTAAGATTAGTGTTTCTTAGAGGTTGTAATGTTAGTCACTTGCAGTTAGCTTGTGCATTGTGTGATACGGTGGAAGAACTGACTTGAGGTTTTGCGTTTTGTGCTCGCAAATGTTTCGGTTTAGCAATAGTCGCCACCGACATTTTATTTTATCCTAAGGAAAGGTAAAAAAGCACAGGAAAGACCTTTGAGATGTTTTCTTGGGTTCGGGGAGTAGATTATGAAAAGGGAAGATGCAAGCACACTTTTCATCCATGGTTATCCATTGGCTGTTAGTTACTTGTTTAGATCACTTGCTTTTGCTTTTAAATTGTTTGAAATGGTGCTTTGTGTGTGGTTTTGAAAGATGTTTTGAAAAGAGGCCATCGTTGTGGCAACCTTTGTAATGATTCTTGTTTGAATGTATACAAAGATGTTTTTGTATTGTGAAAATATTTCAATGTTTGACAGTTTGATTTGGGAAATGTTTTGAAATTTTGTTGTGAAGTGTGTTTGAAAATAGCAAGGATGTTTTGCAAGTTTTGATCAAGTAACTAAGAGCTATCTACCCTATTTTACTTAAAGATATTTCCTATATGTTTTTAACCCTTTTGACAGTGTTGTTTTACCATTGAATTTGGTAAACAGCCTTGTATTAGGATGTTAAACGGGACAGTCGCGGGTCATCGTATAGACCATGATAGCAATTGTGTTAAATATCTTTAGCAAATTTTTGAGGGACTTGATCATTTTGTTTAGGCAACCAAGATAGCGTTATCGAGGGACTATGATATTTTGTTTTGTTTTTGTTTTGCCAAAGTACCCAACATGCATAACATGGCCCATTTTTAAGGCAACAAGTGGATTGTAACCCTAGGGGTGCATGTGTGCATTGTGTTTGATTTTCATGCATTTTGTCTTTGATTAGGTCAAGCTATTTGTTGATTTTGGATTTTTGCATACAAACCCTATTCTCTAATCATGGTATAATTAAAAGCATAAAGTGCGAGAATTAAAAGTCTAAGCTATTACAACATGATTATGGGGATGGGGGTACAATCTTTGAATGGGGGTATTTGACAAGAAATATAAACCCTAATTTACAATTACATCCAAATTGAATTCAAATGCATAAATAATAAATGGACAATATTTAAATAAACAAAATAAATAAATATATCAAATAATATGAATTATGCAAAAAAAGGTTTTTGTTTATTTATGTATGTAAAAATATTTAATGTAAAAATAAAGAAATAAATAAAAGATTAATTTTATTTGGTTAAAGGGTAAAACCCTAATTTCTTTAAGAAAGTAAATATATTAATTATTTTATTTATGTACAATAAAAATAAAATAGTATATGTGAAAAAAATAAGAGATATTTAGAAAAAAGATATTTTTTAAGTATATTTAATAATAAAAATAAAAGTGTAATATTTTATATTTTTATTCTAAAATATCTAATAAAAATAAGAGTATATATATATGTATTAATTATATTATATATGATAAAATAAAATAAAATATATACAAAAATAAAATATATTTAGAATAATATTTTCAGTGTGGATAAAAATAAAGAAAAATATAAAATTATAATTTATATATTATTTTCAAGTTTTAATAAATGATAAAAGTAATTAAATTGCTTTTATGTTTGGAAAATAAAAATAAAATGCAAAATAAATGTGAAAAAAAATTATGAATATATTTTTGAGTATTTTTTATATTTGGGAATAAATAAATAAAGTAAGAAATGAAAATAAAAATTCAAAAATATAAAATAACAAGAAATTGGGCCAGGGGGTGCAAAAAGGGAAAATGGGGGTGTCAATAGTGAGCCAGGCCAAGCTCAGCCCACCACTTCATCTTCAACCTTCAGATTTTGGAAAACGCGCGCGTGCCCTGTACAACCACCAAATCCTGCATACGAGCTCTATTGCAAAAACACATAACATCAAACTTGTAGAGCATTTCAAGACGATTCCAACCATATAAAAAACTTGTCTTAACTCTCAAAGACCAGAGAGAATTTATCTTGCCCTAAAATCTAACCTAATTTTTTCAACATGTTCATGGATGAAATTCTCTTAGCATGCTTAATATAAATGAAAACTGAGCATATGTACAGATTCATGGCAGTGAATACTACATTTCTTATTCACAAACCTAAGACTAAATATTCCTAAATAGAGAGATAGGAAATGGACAAAAACCTGTTTCAGCTGACTTCATATAGGGCAATGTAGAGCTTTTCAACAAGGCTTGAGATGTTTGGGAGCTTGCTTGAACTTCACTTGACCTTCTCCAATAGCCTGCTTGCCTTGAATGTATTTGAATCAGCCTATAGAACTCAACCTGCACAAGTTCAAAATGAAAATGGCAAACTTTGTAAATGGAGTTACAGTTGGTGGTTGAGGTTTGGGATAGCTTGGATGAGTTGAATGGAAGGTGTTTGAAGCAACTTGGGCAAAAATGCACGAGCCAATTGAGCTATGGAACTCAAGTTGCAGGTTTTGCCCTGTTTTGCCAATGGAAGGTGATTTCTGGCTATGGGGTGTTTAGAGGCTCAAGCAATCGTGTTTCTGGCTCAAAGGGGTGTGAGAAAGATGTTCAAACTGTTTGCATAAGTTTTTCTTGGCTGGTGTTCAAGTTCTCATGTTTTGGATATGTTTCTTGTTTTTGAAGCAAAAAATGGGAAGTGATTGAAACAGGCCTGTACAGGCTATCCTTATGCTTGAATACTTTTCCCTTAGCCCCTCCAACTTATGGATTTGATTTTCTCTCTGAGATATGGACCAATGCTCAAGGGATTTAGTTTTGACATAAAGCACTTTTAAGCAAAAATGGAAATGTACCTTTTTCTACTTAGGGCTTAATTTTGTGTACAATGTCCTAATGACCAAAACAATACCTTAGACCAATGGATTTGCATTAAATTATTGAGTGTGAAGTGGTTTAGAGGCTTGTAAACTAGTGTAAGGCATGCTGACTTGAAATTGCAACTTGTATGAACATGAATATGCCAAGGATGAAAAGTGAGTTTTTGCCAACTTCAAGCCTTCGATTCTCCCTAACCACAAATGTGTTTGAGGAGTTCTTGGACATTTTGGAAATCTTGCAACATGCTATACAATCCATATTTGAAATTCAACTTGAGATTCCAAGTGTAACTATGTGAAAAATGGTCATGAAGATAGGTCAAAATCCTGCCTAAACTAGGGCAAATTTTCACTAAGTTAAAAGTTTTAGGGACCCTTGTTCCAAAAATCATAACCTGAGATCCAAACTTCTTTTGAGAAAACTTTGTGAATTAAAGTTGTAGACTTTGTAGAGGGATACAACTTTCATGTTGGAAGTTTTGTTTGAATCCAATTTCATCATGGTGAAAATGTGGGGCAAAGTTAGGAAAAATTAAGAAAATTTCATAACTTAGAAAAATTCCAAATTATGAAAATTTTCAACTTTAAACCCTAATTTGAAATTTTGGGTTTCTTGATGAACAAGTTTCATTTTTTGACATATTTTGATGGAAAATGACCCTTGGAACTTGATTTTGACCAAAAAGTCAAAGTTTGACTTTTCAGTGTACAGTCAAATTTTGATCAGTTGACTGAAAAATTTATCTGTCAATCCAATGCAATTGAGGTTTTTTGAACTTGTTAAATAGGTAAAGATGATGCCATTGAGTCCTTGAATCCATGCTTGAACCCAATTTGCCATTGGCTAGGTCAAAAATCAGAAATTACCTTTGTACAGTCAAAACCCTAAAAATGACCATTTTGCTCTTTTGGTGATCTGATAAATTTCTTGTGGAGTTGTGGTACAAACTTGATCAAATGGTTCATATGAGTTCATAATGTTGATGTGGGTCGAAATTCATGAGGTTTGATTGTAAAATGGCCACAGTTGACTTTTTCCCCAATACAGTTGATTTCTAGGTCAACTGTCCAATTGATTGGGCAAAAATTTGATTCAAGGTTTGAAACTTGGTATGGACAAACTTATGAGTCCAACATGAAGTATGAAAGTCACTTTGGGCATTTTAGGTCAAAAGATCCCTGTGCAAACTCAAACCCTAATTTAGGTCATCAGTGCAAAGAGATGTCTTGAGCAGAGCAAACCCTAGCTTGATCTTGAGTTCAAAAAGCCTTGTGATGAGAAATGTTGATAAAATGAGAGGGAAAATTTTGGGGTACAACAATTGCCCCTGTTCAATCTTCTTGGACCTGAAGAGTTAGATTGGCGAGTTTGGCCTTTCGTGACTCGAAGGTAAAAGAGGATTGGACACTAGAGTGCCCGTAAATTTGCACTTGTCAAAATATTGCCGAGGGAATGGGCTTAAAGATGCCATTTGAAGATGATAGAATCTTGCTGGAGATGGGCTTAGAGATGCCATCAAAAATGTTTGTTGAATATCAATAGAATGAACATCAAAATGGTATCCGTATCTGGAATGTATCTGAGTTGTATCTGGAGATTTGATTGGTATGAGCAAAGGAATGACATCCGTGTCTAGAGCGTATCCAAGCTGTAACTATATTTTATTCTTGAACGAATATCAGAATGACTGGCGTGTCTGGAGTGTATTTGTATTGTATCCGAAATCTGAAGTTTGAATAAGCGACAGAAAGACATCCGTGTATGGGATATCTCTGGGTTGGGGAATAGGTTTGAATGGGTGACAGAATGGAAACCATGTCTGGTGCGTATCTGGATTGTATCTAAAGTTGAGATATGTATGAGCAACAGAATGACTTTCGTGTCTAGAGTGTATTCGTACTGTAACTGGGATCTGGATAAGTGATAGAATGACTTTCGTGTCTGGAGTGTATCTGAATTTGAATTTGATAGTTGAATCTGAATGAGAAATAGAATGGCTTCTGTGTTTGGAGTGTATCTAATCTGTATCTGATTGCTGAAGTCTGAATGAGTAGTAGAACGACCGCCGTGTCTGGGGTGTATCCATACTGTATCTTGACTTGAAATTCTGAATGAGTAATAGAATGACCGTCGTGTCTGGGGTGTATCCATACTGTATCCGAAATAAGAGTTCTGAATGAGTAGCATAATGACTCCCATGTCTTGAAGTGTATCTGTACTGTATCTGAAATCTTTGAATAGTTGTTAACGATAACTTTTAATCTCATCCTGAAAAGGGTAGAATGTTAGCTGAAATATAAAGTTATGTTGCATGATATGTATGATGCAATAAAATGTGTTCTATCAATGTTTATGATATATGAATGTAATGGATGTGCATGTAAGCTGATTAGCCATCTTGCTGAGGAAAAGAAATCCTTGATAACTGGAGATAATAATATCTTTGACTATTGCCGAGGAAAATAAACCCTTGATTGTTGTTGGAGATTCAAAACTTTTGATTGTTGAGACTGAGAATGTCCTTTGGACTACTGCTGAGGATTGAAAATCCTTAGTAACTTGTGGGGAATTGAGAATCCTTTTTTACTTTCCTAGGGAATAAGGAAAACTCTGATGATCTTTACTGGGGAATTAAAATTTAGGAGGCTCCAACTGGAGAAATGAGAACAAGAAATCTCCGTTCTGCTGGGAAATAACTGTGGGGAGAATGCTTATCCTACGGGGAAATCAGGAGCTTGGGTTGTATGCCAATCTACTGGGGATTCCTGTTTTGTGGAGAACTCCGCTGGGGAATCGGAGGAAGTTGGATAGTATTCCACCGGGGTTTAAGATTTGAAGTTGTGGACTCCACTGGGGAAGAAAGTTTAGAGTATTCTGGCTCTGCTGGGGATTGGGAGTTTAGAAACTTAACTCTAATGGGGATATATACTCCCAGGTTTTAGCTTTGTCGAGGATCTGAATGACATATTGTAGGGGATTTCTTCTGGAATAGGCTAAAGACATTTTCCTATACTTTCGACCTATCAGTAATTATCCTTTCTTATTTTATTTTATTTGTAAGCAGTGATTATATTCAAATGCATATGCTCATTTAACAAACCATTGGATGTTTTCAAATAAAACATAAGTGTAAAAAGAAAGGAAAGGCAAGCAAATTTCTGCACTTTGAAGTATCTTTGTATTAACTTTTGTAAGTATTTTCGTACAAAGGAGACAGACATCCTAGTAAGAGAATGTTGTCGAAAAATTGAGAAAAATTTTATACAAAGAAAGATGGCTATGTGTAACAATTCCATGGGGTTCCCATTCTTCTATAGCCTTCACAACTCTGAGTATCTTGTCCATTCGTTGCTTCGTCCGCAGATGATTGGATTGATCAGAAGCTTGGAGCTTGGTCGTGAAGAGATCGTCCTGAAAATGATCCGACGAGACATAGTCATACGCTTTAATTCCCTAACTTTTTCCTGGACCGCCCTTTTGGGTTTTCAGTCCACTGGGAAACCCTTTTTTGCCCAAGTCGCCCTTTTGGGTTTTCAACTTACCGGGTGTACAGATTTTTTTGATTTATCCCTAATTTTTTTTCTGAATCGCCCTTTCGGGTTTTCGATTCACTGGGATGCCCATTTTTGCCCAAGTCGCCCTTTCGGGTTTTCAACTTGTCGGGTCGTTTATGCGTAGTATCTTTTGACTATGTCTGCGTTCGCAGGGTGTGGCAGGTCGTCGCTGTCCATGGTAGTCAGAATCATTGCCTCACCAGAAAAGATGTTCTTGATCACAAATGGTCCTTCGTAAGTAGGAGTCCACTTGCCCCTGGGATCACTTTGCGGTAAGATGATCTGCTTGATTACAAGATCTCTGACTTGATATACCTGACGTCTGACTTTCTTGTTGAAAGCCTTGATCATCCATTTCTGATACGTCTGACCATGACAAACAACAGTAAGTCACTTCTCGTCGATCAAATTAAGTTGATCAAGCCGAGACTGAATCAAATCGTCTTCATTTAAACCAACATCCTTCATAATCCTCAAGGAAGGAATCTGAACTTCCATAGGTAAAACAACCTTCATGCCATATACCAAAGAAAAGGGGGTTACCCCAGTTGAAGTACGCGCCGTGGTACGATATCCATGCAGAGAAAACGGTAACATCTCATGCCAGTCCTTGTAGGTGACTGTCATCTTTTAAATGATCTTCTTGATATTTTTGTTCGCGGCTTCAACAACACCGTTCATCTTTGGCCGATAGGGAAATGAATTGTGATGTTGAATCTTGAACTGCTCGCACAGAGCGGTGATCACAGTGTTGTTCGAATTTATACCGTTGTCCGTGATGATCCTGTCGGGGATACCATACCGGCATATGAGGTTCTGCTTAATGAAACGGGCAACCACATTCTTTGTAACGGAGGCGAAGGAAGCCGCTTAGACCCACTTGGTAAAATAATCAATAGCCACCAAGATGAAGCGATGTCCATTGGATGCCGTAGGCTTGATCTCTCCAATCATGTCGATTCCCCACATCGCGAATGGCCAAGGAGCTGTTAGAACGTTGAGAGGAACTGGAGGAATATGTACCTTGTCAGCATAGACTTGGCATTTGTGACAAGTACGGGAATATTGATGACAGTCAGCTTCCATGGTAGACCAGTAGTAACCTGCCCGCAGAATCTTCTTAGCCATCGTATGTCCACTCAAGTGGGTGCCAAATGTGCCGCTATGTATTTCAGCCATGATCAATTCAGCTTCAACTTTGTCCACACAACGAAGTAGAACACAATAATGGTTGCGCTTATATAGGATACCACTGTTCAGGAAGAACTTGGCAGCAAATCTCCCGAAGAACTTTTTTTCAGTGACTGAAGCTCCTTCAGGGTACTCTCGAGTCTCGAGATACCTTTTGATTTCATGAAACCAAGGTTGTTCCACTACTTCTTCGGTATTAATCTCATGACAGTGCGCAGGTTCGTCCATTCGCTCGATGGTGATTTGGGGAGCCTCATTATCCCAATTAAGTTTAAACATGGAAGACATTGTAGCTAGAGCATCTGCTAGCTGATTTTCATTTCGCGGGAAGTGCTCGAAGGTAATCTGATCGAAATGAGGCAACAATGTCAAGACATGTTCTTTGTATGGGATAAGATTAGGATGTTTAGTGTCCCACTCTCCTTTGATTTGACTGATAACCAAAGATGAGTCCCCAAATACAACCAGAGATTTGATTCCCAAGTCAATAGCAGCCTTGAGACCAAAGATACAAGCTTCATATTCGGCCATGTTGTTGGTACAGCTGAAGCAGAGTCTAGTAGTGAAAGGTGTATGGCAACCTTCTAGAGAAATAAGTACCGCGCTGATACCGTTTCCAAGTGCATTTGAAGCACCATCAAAGTATAGGGTCCATCGGGATCCTTGTTCAGGTCCGTCATACGGTCCGTTACCTTTAATGTTGTCCAAAGTCATAATATCCTCGTCAGGGAAGTCGAACCTCATAGATTGGTAGTCTTCGACGGCTTGATGAGCTAGATGGTTAGCTAGTACACTCCCCTTTGTAGCTTTTTGGGTTGTGTACTGAATATCATATTCAGTCAGGATCATCTGCCATCTAGCGATTCTTCCGAATAAAGCAGGCTTCTCGAAGATGTACTTAATCGGATCCATTTTGGAAATCAGCAAAGTGGTATGTGTCAACATATACTGTCTTAGTCGGCGAGCAGCCCATACCAAAGCGCAGCAAGTTAGGTCGAGCAGTGAGTAGCGAGTCTCACAGTCGGTAAACTTTTTGCTAAGGTAATAAATGGCATGCTCTCTTCGACCAGACTCGTCATGTTGGCCCAGTACGGACCCCATTGAATTATCCAAAACAGTCAGATACATGATTAAAGGCCTTCCTTCGACTGGTGGCATCAAGATAGGAGGTTCCAGCAAATACTCCTTGATCTTATCAAAAGCAAATTGACAATCATTGTTCCATTCAACCACCTGATCTTTCTACAACAGCTTGAAGATTGGCTCACAGGTAGATGTTAAGTGAGATATGAACCTTGCAATATAGTTTAAGCATCCTAAGAAACCTCTAACCTCCTTCTCGGTACGGGGGGCATGCATTTCTTGTATGGCTTTGACTTTGGCAAGATCAACTTCGATGCCTTTGTTACTGACGATAAATCCCAAAAGTTTACAGGACCTGACTCCGAAAGTGCACTTGCTAGGGTTCAGTCTGAGCTTATATTCCTTTAACCTGACAAATAGCTTTTGCAGATGGTCGAGGTGTTCTTCTTCTGTTTGTGAACGGGCTATCATGTCGTCTACGTAGACTTCGATTTCATGATGTATCATGTCATGAAACAAAGCTACCATGGCTCGTTGATAGGTTGCCCCGACATTCTTCAGTCCGAATGGCATCACTTTATAGAAGAAGGTACCCCACTGCATAACAAAAGTAGTCTTCTCCATGTCTTCGGGGGCCATTTTGATCTGGTTATATCCCGAGAATCCATCCATGAAGGAAAATACCTTGTGTTGAGTTGTGTTGTCAACCAAGATGTCAATGTGTGGTAGTGGAAAATCATCTTTAGGGCTAGCCCTATTTAAGTCTCTGTAGTCCACACACATTCTGACTTTGTCGTCCTTCTTAGTTACGGGCACAATGTTAGCAACCCATTATGGATAGGAAGTAACAGCCAGAAAGCCAGCATTGAACTGCTTCATCACCTCAGCTTTGATCTTTTCGGACATGTCGGGCCCCATTCGGCGGACTTTCTGTTTGATTGGTGGACAGTCTTCTCTTGTAGGGAGATGGTGAACCACAATATCTGTATCCAATCTCGGCATGTCCTCATATGACCAGGCGAAGATCTCAACACATTCATTCAACAACTAAACTAAGCGTTCTTTGAAATTTGGTTCCAGGTTGGCACCACTTTAACCTCTTTTCTGTCTACAGCGGTACCCAAATTGATAGTCTCTAATAACTCTTCATGGGGCAGAATAGCCCTTTCTTCTTGTTGCAAAAGTCTAGCTAACTCTCCAGACACTTCACAGTCTTCATCAATTCGTACTCGGCATGATTGACCAAATCTTCAGAGTTATTGAAGGCCAAAGCAGAATAGTCACCCATGGAATCCGGAGTGGATGGGTACCTGCATTTTTTGAGTGTGGGTGTGTGTAAGGGATAGCCATCCTTAAACTAAATAAAATGTAAAAGGAAAGAAAATGAACACAAAAGTTTATAGAAGAAAACGTCCATGATTCATTGAAAATGGCATATGAAAATGAAAAATCAAAACCCTTACAAATGGACCTATGTGCCCCGGGAAAGGCACAAGGCAAAAGAGTGTACGAATTGTTTAATTATTACAGACCAAACAGGAAATGTTCAAAAGATAAATTACTGATTGATGAAAGTAATGGGAACGAAGTCTTTCGCCTCCAAGTTGTTCAGTCCCCCTTCAATGGTTGTAAAGATCCAATCTTCAAAGCTTCCTTCTTCATCATCATCTTCTAAGGCATGAACTCCATGGTGAGTGATTTTTAAGGGTGGTCCTCCAGCCCAGGAGCGACGCACAACTTTCTGGCCAGCAGCAGTGAAACCCAATCCGAACTTGTCCGTCTTGTGAGGAAAATCTGGCAGTTGCCCCCACACTGTAATTCCTCCCTCCTTGATTATAGCCTCCGCATATTTAAGGGATGACATCTGGGACACAGGCTTGGTAATGATAGGCACATCAGTAATTGTTTTTGCTACCGCGACCTCAGGAGAAACCTCTTCAAAGTGTTGGAAAGGTGTTTCTATGAATTCTCCATCTAACTCCACATAGCGGAAAGAGTTAAGGTTTCTTATCATATACTCCTCCTCACCATGAACCGTTATGATCTTACCCTGGACTGGATATTTTAGCATTTGGTGTAGAGAAGAAGTGACTTCCCCAGCGTTGTGGATCCATGGCCTTCCCAACAAGCATGAATATGAAGGACGGATGTCCATCACATAAAAAGTAGAGTTGAAAATTTTTGTACCCACTTTGATTGGGATGTCCACTTCTCCGTGAACCATCCGCTTAGAACCGTCGAAGGCTCTAACAATGATGTTACTGGGCTTTAGGGTCAAACCTTCACAGTACAATTTGTCCAACACCTTTTTTTGGTAGAACATTTAAAGATGAACCTGTATCAACCAGAACATGATCAAGTGTGGTCCCCCTGCATTCTACCGAGACATGCAGCGCATCATTATGCTTTCTTCCCTTAGGGGTCAAATCAGCATCAAAAAAACCAAGACCATTGTCGGCTGTAAGGCTAGCCACGCACTCTTGAAACTGATCTGCAGAAGTTTCTTGAGGCACGTGTGCCGTCTTTCAAAATTTGATCAAGGATTTGGCATGAGCCTCAGAGCAGAGTAAGAGAGCCAGCATAGAGATTTTGGAAGGGGTTTGCCCCAGCTGCTCTACGACATCATAGTCGCTCTTCTTAATTATCTTTAATATTTCCTCCATCTCCTTTTGGGTGGTCTCGGGGATAACCAAAGTTTGAGCCTTCTTCCTGACAGGCGCTTCTTGGATACCCTTACCTTTATCGTTAGTAACAACAGAGGGTCTAGCTTCAGGAGCATCAATTTCTTCAATTACTGGACTTTGCACAGATGGCTTGACAGGCACAGAAGCTCTTGAGGGTCCGAAGACTGCCCGTAGAGGAGCAATCTCTGGAGAGAAGATTCTTCTGCTACGAGTTATCTTGCTTGTCCCTACAATATTCCCTATATCAGGAGTTTCTTCATCAGAATTCTCTTCGGCTGATTCGATCTGCTTGACACCATGGTAGAAGATCTCTCCTCTGTAATTCCATGGTATCATCTTGTTGGACTTATACAGGATATGCCCCGACATGGTAATCTTTAGCGGTACAAGCTTTGGATCAGGCGTAATCTTAATAGGCCTTTTGCAGGTCTTGGAAAGATTGTCGGAAATGGTGATTATAGCAATTTCATTTATTGGAGTAACAAAGGTAACAGGAGTATCATGAGTGATGGTAGCAACAGAAGTTTTCTGAAAGAGGATCTCTTGGGTATCCATCATGCGTTGGATGCCTGATTTGAACCGTGGACAGTCGGATTGCAGGGTTGAACAGAAGTAACAATCTTTTTCACAGCCTGGGAATATCCAGACTTTCAACAGATTTTCTTTAGTCATTGGCAACAGAGTCATTAATTCATTAACAGCGGTAACATGAAGATCTTCCACAATAGCATGGACACTATGACCATGTTTTGGCATAGGATCGGATATAACATTAGGTTTTTCGGGGGCATCAAACTCTAACTCCTTGGCATCTATCAAATCTTGGATCTTGTTTTTAAGAGCCCAACAGTTGTTGGTATCATGCCATACACTGTCCGAGTGGTATGCACATTTTGCATTGGAATGATAATAAGGAGAAGAGGTATTTGGGTTTTTCGGCGCTTCTTTCAAGTTGGTAAGGTTTAAATTTAACAAATGAGGGAGGACCTGGGCCGGTGTCATATTGATTCGGGTGAATTGCCGTTGTGGCCTTTCTACCCTTTGCTGATTAGCTCTTGGTTGATTGCTGCGAGGTTGATCGGCTGAGGAGTTTTGGATCATCACAGCCCCCACCGTTGGTCGGCGCTCTATTCTCCCTTGGTTTCTCTGGGTGTGAACAGCAGAAACTTCCTTCTTGGCTGGGAAGGTCTTTTTAATAGCAGTGGAAGCGGAACCATCCTTCTGAATTTTACCACTCTTAATGCCAGCTTCGACCCTTTCACCGGTCAGAATTAATTCGGTGAACCCTGCAGATGAGCTCCCGATCAAGTTATTGAAGAATGGACCTGACATAGTCCCTAAAAACATGCCAACCAGCTCTCTATCCGACAATGGTGGCTGCACCCTACCAGCCAGATCCCGCCACTTCTGGGCATACTCCTTAAATCCCTCATTAGAGGCCATACCCATACTCTGTAGTTGAGTACGAGTAGGTGCTAAATCTGTGTTATATTGGCATTGTCGGTAGAAAGCAGCAGCCAAATCTTCTCAGTTATGGACATCAGATCTCTCAAGTTGATAGAACCAGTCCAATTGCATACCCGAAAAACTATCTTGAAAAAAGTGGACCCATAGATCCTTATCAGAAGAGTGAGGTTGGATCTTTCTGACGTAGGATCTCAGATGCATCTTTGGAGAGGACAAATCGCCGTATTTAGCAAATGTAGGTACTTTGAACTTGGGAGGAATGACGATTCCAGCAACCAACCCTAGTTCTTCAAAATCTAACCCAGGTACCCTTTGCAACTCCATGGCTGCCAACCGATCCTCAATATTTTTATACTTATCATCCACCGGAGGGTATTGCTGTTCAGAGTAATCTTCATCCTCTTCCTCTTCTTCTTCTTCAGCTTCAGATTCGGAGGGCATTGCAACTCCCTTTCCTTTACCAACCCCTTCGTCAGACGTTGAGGGGAATTCCTGAACTCTCCTAGCCTGATGCTCAAATATTCTTCCCATAGTGGCTACACCAATTCTTTTCTTTTTCTTCCTTTCTGGTTCCTTCTCTTTCTCTAACAGTGCTTTAAGATCCTCTTGACCCTTTGCTAAAGTCATGAGGAGTTGTTGGAATTGCGAATTTTGTGCTTGCAGATCTTTAACCGTCTGCTTGATATCCATCTCGCTGAAATAAACAGCAGAAAGATAAGGAAACCTGGTGTGAAGACTTGTTTATGCATATGATGAATGATATGTTATTCATGTAATGCATTCAAGGATTCAGAAATTCAAATTTGTTATAAACAAAAAGAACACACGTCATATTAATAAGAAGAAATTTGTTAGTACATAAATGCCCCATGGGTAAAATATTACAAAGCTTCTTAATGTAAAAAGACATTGCGCATCCTTTTTGGCGCGATGTAAGTGTTGAGAGTTTCCTCTTTGTGAAGTCGGCGGGTAAGTTCCAAAACCTTCTTCTCACTGGCATAGAAGCTGGCTTCAAAAGTGTTCCGCTCTTCCTTGAGTTGTATCCAACTCTTTTGCAATTCTTCCAATGATGTTGGCATGTCAGGATGTAGGAGGGTGTATGAAACCTCTCATTCCATAAAAGGCTTTTTTGATCACGGGGAGAATGTGGGGGTAAGGCATCATAAGACTCTGGGCACGGGTTCGTACCCACTTGAGATAAGGCTCAAGGGGGATGGAATTCTTGTGCCCCAGTTTCTTACTTCCACTTTGTTGGGCATCCTCCAAGCTTGAATAAACCTTTGCCGAAGTCCTTGAGCGTCGTTGTCGAAGTCAAAAACCAAGTCAGGAATCAGCATGTCATGAGGGCCATCCCTTCGGGTATACCCAAATTGCCTCAGAGCTAAACAGGGGTTGTAGGTAATGCCTCCCCTAATGCCAAGTAGTGGGACATTAGGGAATTCCCCATAATGATCAATGATGATGACATTTTCTCTAGACCGAGAACACCAATAAACATCAGAATGTGTGAGGGTCATCAATCGTTGTGACCACTTTAAACCCTGCTCATTCTTCAAGAATGTTTGGGGAAGGTGAGAAATAAACCACCTTTCTAGGAGAGGAGTACAACACGTGAGAACACCTCTTTTCCTCATTGTTCGTGTGTGAAATGAGTGTAGGATGTCCCCAAGCAATGTAGGTACAGGATTCCGAGATATGAAAATCTTGACAGCATTCACATCTATAAGCTGATCTGGGTTTGGGAACAAGACCAACCCATAGATGAGAAGTGCTACAGTCTCCTCAAAAGCTTGCAGATCTAAAGAATTCCAGCAGTCTTGTGCCTTCTCAAATAGAAACTTTTCCAAGAAACCCTTGACACCACTTCTGGTTTCCCAATGACCCTTGATATCAGATGGTTGCAAGTGTAAGGCTTGAGCAACATCTTTAGGCTTTAGTTCTCTTTCTGTACCGTTGTAGGGTAGTTGATGAAGAATATGAATCCTCAGGAGTTGAGAAAATTCCTCCAAAGTAGGTACCAGTTGGTAATCGGGGAATGTGAAACAATGGTGTAGGGGGTCAAAGAACTGGAAGAGAACTTTCACCATGTCTTCTTCAATGTTGGGGTTGACCAAGTTGAGAAGTCTACCATGTCTTTCAATGAAGAGAGAATTCTATGGAATCTTGGAAGTAAGCTCCTTGACTTGAGGAGGGATTCTCACAAGGTTGACTTGAATTGTTTTCCTGCGAAGAGATTCTATGACCTACAAAACAAGAACAAAGATGAAGATCCAAACCCTTGAAACGGTTAGTGGATGCATATGATGCTTTATGATGTTCATGAAGTATGCACAAGCATATGTACAAACAAGTCACACAAGATCCTAGTTTCAGGCTTGCATGAGGTTTCATAGGTAAGTACCCTCTTGAAGTTAGTTGGCTCAACCTGTCCTATAAATAGAAACCGGGTTCTAAGGAGCTCAATATCACTGGATTATTTTCTGTGTTCATTGTTTCAGTTTAGCCACTTAACTGGCGACCAGAATATTCCAAGAAAACAACCCTCAATGAGTGTAGTATCGAGTATCTACCAACTTCGGACTGCACCAAATCCGGTCATCTCACTACCCCTAAAAAAGGCCAAGATGATCAAGTAAGGTTCTAAGAGTTCATTAGTGCTTAAAGACATCACTCAGCGGCCCAGTATTCTCTTTGATTGACTCAAAGGCTACCGGTACTCACAAATATTTCGCATTAATATAGCTATTGCTTCAACCATGTCGGTATACCCCGCACAGTTTCAATAACGTATTTCTATTTACCTATGAATGTTTCCCAAAAATCTGGGTGGAGGATTCAAAACCCAAACAAGAGAACCAAATGTAAAGCAAACAAAGCAAACAAGATAAGCATGCAAAGGTGATCTAAACCCTAAGGTTACTCCACTTTTAAAGATAGTCCCCAACAGAGTCGCCAGTTCTGTGATACGATGGGAGAACTGACTTGAGGTTTTGCGTTTTGTGTTCGCAAATGTTTCGATTTAGCAAGAGTCGCCACCGACTTTTTATTTTATCCTAAAGAAAGGTAAAAAAGCACAGGAAAGACCTTTGATATGTTTTCTTGGGTTCGGGGAGTAGATTATGAAAAGGGAAGGTGCAAGCACCCTTTTCATCCATGGTTATCCATGGGCTCTTAGTTACTTGTTTAGATCACTTGCTTTTGCTTTTCAATTGTTTGAAATGGTGCTTTGTGTGTGGTTTTGAAAGATGTTTTGTAAAGAGGCCATCGTTGTGGCAACCTTTGTAATGATTCTTGTTTGAATGTATACAAAGATGTTTTTGTCTTTTGAAAAGATTTCAATGTTTGACAGTTTGATTTGGGAAATGTTTTGAAATTGTGTTGTGAAGTGTGTTTGAAAATAGCAAGGATGTTTTGCAAGTTTTGATCAAGCAACTAAGAGCTATCTACCCTATTTTACTTAAAGATATTTCCTATATGTTTTTAACCCTTTTGACAGTGTTGTTTTACCATTGCATTTGGTAAACAACCTTGTATTAGGATGTTAAACGGGACAGGCGCGGGTCATCGTATAGACCATGATAGCAATTGTGTTAAATATCTTTAGCAAATTTTTGAGGGAATTGATCATTTTGTTTAGGAAACCAAGATAGCATCATCGAGGGACTATGATCTTTTGTTTTGTTTTTGTTTTGCCAAAGTACCCAACATGCATAACATGGCCCATTTTTAAGGCAACAAGTGGATTGTAACCCTATGGGTGCATGTGTGCATTGTGTTTGATTTTCATGCATTTTGTCTTTGATTAGGTCAAGCTATTTGTTGATTTTGGATTTTTGCATACAAATCCTAATCTCTAATCATGGTATAATTAAAAGCATAAAGTGCGAGAATTAAAAGTCTAAGCTATTACAACATGATTATGGAGATGGGAGTACAATCTTTGAATGGGGGGTATTTGACAAGAAATATAAACCCTAATTTACTATTACATCTAAATTGAATTCAAATGCATAAATAATAAATGGACAATATTTAAATAAACAAAATAAATAAATATATCAAATAATATGAATTATGCAAAAAAAAAGGTTTTTGTTTATTTATGTATGTAAAAATATTTAATGTAAAAATAAAGAAATAAATAAAAGATTAATTTTATTTGGTTAAAGGGTAAAACCCTAATTTCTTTAAGAAAGTAAATATATTAATTATTTTATTTATGTACAATAAAAATAAAATAGTATATGTGAAAAAAATAAGAGATATTTAGAAAAAGGTATTTTTTAAGTATATTTAATAATAAAAATAAAAGTGTAGTATTTTATATTTTTATTCTAAAATATTTAATAAATATATATATATATATATATATATATATATATATATATATATATATATATATATATATATATATATATATATATATATATATATATATATATATATATATATATATATATATATATATATATATATATATATATATATATATATATATATATATATATATATATATATATATATATATATATATATATATATATATATATATATATATATATATATATATATATATATATATATATATATATATATATATATATATATATATATATATATATATATATATATATATATATATATATATATATATATATATATATATATATATATATATATATATATATATATATATATTAATTATATTAAATATGATAAAATAAAATAAAATATATTTAGAATAATATTTTCAGTGTGGATAAAAATAAAGAAAAATATAAAAGTATAATTTATATATTATTTTCAAGTTTTAATAAATAAGATAAAAGTAATTAAATTGCTTTTATGTTTGGAAAATAAAAATAAAATGCAAAATAAATGTGAAAAAAAATTATGAAAATATTTTTGAATATTTTTTATATTTGGAAATAAATAAATAAAGTCAAATGAAAATAAAAATTCAAAAATATAAAATAACAAGAAATTGGGCCAGGGGGTGCAAAAAGGGGAAAGGGGGTGTCAATAGTGAGCCAGGCCAAGCCCAGCCCACCACTTCATCTTCAATATTCAAATATTTGAAAACGCGCGCGTGCCCTGGACAACCACCAGATCCTGCATACGAGCTCTATTGCAAAAACACATAACATCAAACTTGTAGAGCATTTCAAGACGATTACAACCATATAAACAACTTGTCTTAACTCTCAAAGACCAGAGAGAATTTCTCTGGCCCTAAAATATAACCTAATTTTTTCAGCATGTTTATGGATGAAATTCTCTTAGCATGCTTAATATAAATGAAAACTGAGCATATGTACAGATTCATGGCAATGAATACTACATTTCTTATTCACAAACCTAAGGCTAAATATTCCTAAATAGAGAGATAGGAAGTGGACAAAAACCTGTTTCAGCTGACTTCGTGTAGGGCAATGTAGAGCTTTTCAACAAGGCTTGAGATGTCTGGGAGCTTGCTTGAACTTCACTTGACCTTCTCCAATAGCCTGATTGCCTTGAATGTACTTGAATCAGCCTATAGAACTCAACCTCCACAAGCTCAAAATGAAAATGGTAAACTCTGTAAATGGAGTTACAGTTGGTGATTGAGGTTTGAGATAGCTTGGATGAGTTGAATGGAAGGTGTTTGAAGAAACATGGGGCAAACCGCACGAGCCAATTGAGCTATGGAACTCAAGTTGCAGGTTCTGCCCTGTTTTGCCAATGGAAGGTGATTTCTGGATATGGGGTGTTTAGAGGCTCAAGCAATCGTGTTTCTGGCTCAAAGGGATGTGAGAAAGATGTTCAAACTGTTTGCATAAGTTTTTCTTGGTTGGTGTTCAAGTTCTCATGTTTTGGATATGTTTCTTGTTTTTGAAGCAAAAAATGGGAAGTGATTGAAACAGGCCTGTACAGGATATCCTTATGCTTGCATAATTTTCCCTTGGCCCCTCCAACTTGTGGATTTTATTTGCTCTCTGAGATATGGACCAATGCTCAAGGGATTTAGTTTTGACATAAAGCACTTTTAAGCAAAAATGGAAATGTACCTTTTTCTACTTAGGGCTTAATTTTGTGTACAATGTCCTAATGACCAAAACAATACCTTATACCAATGGATTTGCATTAAATTATTGAGTGTGAAGTGGTTTAGAGGCTTGTAAACTAGTGTAAGGCATGCTGACTTGAAATTGCAACTTGTATGAACATGAATATGCCATGGATGAAAAGTGAGTTTTGCCAACTTCAAGCTTTCGATTCTCCCTAACCACAAATGTGTTTGAGGAGTTCTTGGACATTTTGGAAAGCTTGCAACATGATATACAATCCATCTTTGAAATTAAACTTGATATTCCAAGTGGAACTATGTGAAAAATAGCCATGAAGATAGGTCAAAATCCTGCCTAAACTAGGGCAAAATTTCACTGTTAAAAGTTTTAGGGACCCTTGTTCCAAAAATCATAACTTGAGATCCAAGCTTCCTTTGATAAAACTTTGTAAATAAACGTTGTAGACTTTGTGGAGGACTACAACTTTCATGTTGGAAGTTTTGTTTGAATCCAATTGCATCATGGTGAAAATGTGGGGCAAAGTTAGGAAAAATTAAGAAAATTTCATAACTTAGAAAAATTCTAAGTTATGAAATTTTTCAAATTTAAACCCTAATTTGCAATTTTGGGTTTCTTGATGAACAGGTTTCGTTTTTTGACATATTTTTATGGTAAATGACCCTTGGCACTTGATTTTGACCAAAAAGTCAAAGTTTGACTTTTCAGTGTACAGTCAAATTTTGATCAGTTGACTGAAAAATTCATCTATCAATCCAATGCAATTGAGGTATTTTGAACTTGTTGAATAGGTCAAGATGATGCCATTGAGTCCTTTAATCCATGCTTGAACCCAATTTTCCATTGGCTAGGTCAAAAATCAGAAATTGCCTTTGTACAGTCAAAACCCTAAAAATGACCATTTTGCCTTTTTGGTGATCTGATCAAATTTCTTGTGGAGTTGTGGTCAAAACTTGATCAAATGGTTCATATGAGTTCATAATGTTGATGTGGGTCAAAATTCATGAGGTTTGACTGTAAATTGGCCACAGTTGACTTTTTCCCCAATACAACTGATTTCTAGGTCAACTGTCCAATTGAGTGGGCAAAAATTTGATTCAAGGTTTAAAACTTGGTATGGAAAAACTTATGAGTCCAAAATGAAGCATGAAAGTAACTTTGGTAATTGTAGGTCAAAAGATCCCTGTGCAAACTCAAACCCTAATTTAGGTCATCAGTGCAAGGAGATGTCTTGAGTAGAGCAAACCCTAGCTTGATCTTGAGTTCCAAAAGCCTTGTGATGAGAAATGTTGATAAAATGAGAGGGAAAATTTTGGGGTACAACACATTGTAATAATATGTATGATTATTGGATTAAGTCCTTGTTGGAAAAGGAAAATCACCTTGGCGGGTGGAATAGACTAGCTTGATAGTTTTCAAGTGAACTAGTATAAACATAACTTGTTCTTTCCTTCTTGCATCTTATAATTATTATCAATAAGTGAAGTAACTTGTTACATTTTAAAGGGGGTTTTAAAAAGAAAAGTTTTTTATTTAAAACCCAATTCAAACCCCCATTTCTTGTGTTTTTCACACCTTTACTTGGCATCCGAGCTCCGATTATGAGGAGTTGATAAAAAGTTTGAATTTTTATCAAGCACCTCACAGTGTTCAGTACCGATCCAGATTATGTGAAAAACAATGGCAGATAAAGGTAACGATGCTACTGTGACAGGTGATAATAGGGATAACGATAAATATCAGCATAGTACGATGCCGAAGCTTTTTCAAATTGTTGTTTATACGAATGTTATCGTGAAGCTCGAATATGCAAACCGTAAATAAAAAATAATATGAAGTGATGATGATAAGGTAAATTAATAACCTTGAATTACTTTGCAACTTATTTTTCGTTTAATCCGTTTTACTTTGCAATGCTATTTCCAATGTAATATTAAAAGAACTAGTTAAGTCAATTTATCAAACACTTGATGTGCAAGTGAATTTTCAGATTTTTTCCTTTCATTGTGTTGATACACAAAACCAGTTATAATCCAAAGTGATTATAAGCTATATCAACACTTGAATTGAAAATCAAAATTAATTAGGAAAATTCTTACAATTCAAATGATAACACAATCTGGATCATACCCACAAACCCTAAGCTTGTTGTTTGATCATACCCCTTCTCTTTCCTTGATCTCGAGAGATAGAGATCAAGACACAATAGATGAGAAATTCCTATCTGGATCTTGCTACTTCTTTGTGTTCTTTATCTCCAAATCTTTCATGCACCGTTAATCTCAAACTATTGCAACACAAGACTTCGGTTCTATCCGGTAATCTAAGTTACTTCCTTGCAAAGATTTCAAACACTCCAATGTTCCTTGAAAAGATTTTAAGCACTCCAAGGTTGTTCACTTTTCCACAATTACCTCCCGAACGTCTTGCATGAAAACCCCCAAATCAACCAATGATATTGGAGGACAAACCCGAGGTTTTCCCTTGATGAAAACCCCTACAAAACTCCACCCAATATACAATTGGACACACACAAGCCTCGTCTAGATAGCACTCTAACGGAACATCATTACAATGTAATGACAGTGTGTATGCATAGATTGAAGGCTGGAGATGAAGAGAGAAATAGGCTAATTTTATGGTTTTCAAACAAGTTGGAATAATGCTTGAAAGAGTATTTATTTTTGGAACTTTTAGGGCAAAGAGGGATAAATTCAGAATAAAAGAATTTTAAAAATTTTAAAAATTGACCAACTAAAAAAGTATGTGTCGACCTAAGAGTTATATATGTCAACACATATGTGATTTTTGGACAGTATGTGTCGACCTATGAAGACCCATGTGTCGACCCAATAGTTACAAAGGATACATTCTTTGAAATGATAGTAAATGTGTCGACCGGAAAGATGGATGTATCGACACATAAAATAAGAAATTTTGCATTTTCAGAAATGATTCAGTATGTGTCAATCTTAGATGGTACATGTGTCGACCTGAGAGTTACAGAAGCTACAGGCTTTAGAAATGCATTACATGTGTCGACCAGAAATATGCATGTGTTGACACATGCAGTAAAAAACATGCAGAAAACTGTTTTTAATGACTTAGATCAATTTTGAAATATTTTCTAGTGACTCCAAAGATCTCTAATATAGAGAAGTTCCATAATACATAAGGATACCATCCAATACTCAGTGGTCCATGCTTTTCTCAGTTTTGACATCATTCACAACATTTGTCGGTGAAGTTTATACTCGTATACTCCCCCTTTTTGATGATTATAAAACATGCGACGATGCATTACTCGTATACTCATTCACGATTTCTTACACAACAGTAACGTTGCTATCATTATCTTCCTCAAACATACAAAATTCAACTGTGTAAAACATCCTTATGATACTGTTTTATTAGAAAACACTCTTGTACACATTTATTTCAAAATATTGTTTAGAGAAATTCCTTGAGAAAAACTGGTTTATGGTTTATACTCAAGAAGATTTTGACGGTTGTCATAGTAGATTTGTAATCAAGATTGATTAGTGGATTAAGACCTCGTTGAGAGAGGCAAAATCACCTTGGCGGGTGGACTAGAGATTAAAGAGCCAACATTGCCATTATAGCCAACGTGTCAGAAGATACTAAATAATCTGGATCAGAATCAGACTCAGGCATAAGAGGTATTTTGTAATTTTTATAGATCTCAATTAGAAGAGATTCTGTCAGAAATTCTATAAAGGTATCAAAAGCTTCGAGTCATAAACAAGAACTTGAAAAAGGATCTAAATTCTGACTCTAAAGAAACTAAGAAATTGAGATTGGAAAACTCTGAGCTTAAAGAAAAAATTTCGAAACTTGAAAATGAATTACAAAATACTCAGAAGGAAACTATCTCAGAAGTTCCTAGTAACCCTGATAAGATCATAAAGGAATATGATCATAGATTTCAGAAATTCCTCGCTAAAAACATAAATAGAAGCAAGATGGCTTCAATGATCTATGGAGTTAGCAGAAATGGCAGAAAAGGAATAGGATACAAAGGTAAAGTATCCCAACCTAATAAAGTTAAGCATTTGGTTATTAAACACACTCCTTTAAACTCTCACTTTACCTATCGGCACACACATGACTTAAAGTACACTAGTAATGTTTTTTCTTCTAAACCAAAATTCAAACAGACTTTTGGTAACTCTAACAAACAGGGACCCAAAAAGATATGGTTACCTAAGGATAAAATTATTTATGTTGCAGATATCTTTAACAACAAGACTGGAACACCAATCTTGGTACCTGGACTCTGGATGCTCTCGACATAGGACTGGAAGAAAGCATATGTTCCAAAGCCCGGAGCTTAAATTTGGAGGCTACATAGGTTTCAGAGGCAATCAGAAGGGGAAGATCATTGGCTCTGGAACAATTGGTAACGATAATCTTCCCTCTATAACTAATGTTTTGTTAGTAGATAGGTTAATGCATAACTTGTTATCCATAAGTCAATTAAGTGATAACGATTATGATATAATCTTCAATCAAAAGTCCTGTAAAGAAATTAGTCAGAAAGATGGATCTATCCTCTTTAATGGAAAGAGAAAGAACAACATTTACAAAATAAAACTTTCTGAACTGAAAAGTCAGAATGTAAAATTCCTATTGTCTGTTAACGAAGAGCAATGGGTCTGGCACAAAAGATTGGGGCATGTTAGTATGAGAAGAATATCTCAGATTAACAAACTCAATATGGTCATAGGACTTCCTAACCTGAAGTTCAGCTCAGATTCTCTGTGTGAAGCATGTCAAAAAGGAAAGTTTGCAAAACCCCCTTTTAAAGCAAAAAATGTTGTTTCTACCTCTAGACTATTAGAACTTCTGCATATAGATTTATCTGGACCAATAAAAACTGCCTCCATTAGTGGAAAGAAGTATGGATTAGTGATCATAGATGACTATAGCAGATGGACATGGGTAAAGTTCTTAAGACACAAGGACGAGTCACACTCTGTATTCTTTGCCTTCTGTAACCAACTCCAAAACGAAAAAGATCTTAGAATTGTTAAAGTCAGGAGTGATCATGGTGGAGAATTTGAAAACAAAAAATTTGAACTATTTTTAATGAGAATAAAATCTCTCATGATTTCTCTTTTCCTAGAACTCCCTAACAAAACGGAGTTGTAGAATGAAAGAACAGAACTTTACAAGAAATGGCCAGAACCATGATCAACGAGACTAACATTGCTAAGGACTTCTGGGCAGAAGCAATTAACACAGCGTGTTATATACAAAATAGAATCTCCATAAGACCTATTTTGGATAATACTCCATATGAACTGTGGAAGAACAAAAAGCCAAACATCTCGTATTTCCATCCATTTGGATGTATTTGTTTTATTCTTAACACTAAAGGACATCTGAACAAGTTTGAATCTAAAGCACAAAAGTGTATTATGTTAGGATACTCTGAACACTTAAGAGGCTACAGAGTATACAACACAGAAACACGGATTGTAGAAGAGTCAATCAGTGTTAGATTTGATGATGAGCTTGGCTTTCAAAAGTCAAAGCAAGATAAATATTTTGCAAATATAGAAGTCCAATTTACAGGTACTGAAGACAGTACATCAGAAGTTTCTCACAAAGAATCACAGACAACACTAAAATAAGAAGATGTCACAAATATTATAGCAACATCTGAAGATAATCTCCAGAAAAGACAATCTAGAAGCAGCTTAGCTCATCCGGAAGACAAATTTCTAGGAAAGAAAGAAGACTCGATCAGAACAAGATCCACATTCAGAAACTCTGAAGAATCTCTCATGGGATTAGTGTCTCTGATTGAGTTAACTTCCATTGACGAAGCTCTTCTGGACATTGATTGGATACTTGAAATGCATGAGGAATTAAACTAATTCACCAGAAATGATGTGTGGGATCTGGTTCCCAAACCAAAAGGGTTCAACATCATTGGAACCAAATGGGTATTTAGAAACAAGCTGAATATACAAGGAGAAGTCATCAGGAAAAAAAGCACGGCTGGTTGCACAAGGTTATAGTCAGCAAGAGGGATAGACTATACAGAAACCTTTGCTCCAGTCGTCAGGTTAGAATCTATTAGACTCTTAATTTCTTTTGATGTAAATAATGGCATCACTCTCTATCATATGGATGTCAAAAGTGCATTCTTAATAGATACATTAATGAAGAAGTTTATGTGCACCAAACCCCTGGTTTTGAATATTCAAAACATCCAAAATATGTATTTAAACTAAAGAAATCAATATATGGTCTGAAACAACCTCCCAGGGCTTGGTATGAAAGACTAAGTAGCTTTCTGTTAGAAAATGAGTTTACCAGAAGGAAGGTGGACACAACCTTATTCTGTAAGCCATTTAAAAATGACATTCTAGTTTGTTAAATTTATGTAGATGATCTTATTTTTGGATCTACTAAAGCCTCTCTAGGAAGAGAATTTGCTAAGTCTATGCAGGCAGAGTTTGAACTGAGCTTAATGGGAGAACTCAAATTCTTTATGGGCATTCAGATCAATCAAACTCCAGAAGAACATACATACACCAAAGCAAGTACGTCAAAGAACTTCTGAAGAAGTTCAACCTATCAAAATTTAAGCCAGCCAAAAATCCAATGCATCATACACGCATTCTTGAAAAGGAAGAGGTAAGTAAGAAGGTAGAACAGAATATCTACATAGGTATGCTTGATTCTCTCTTATATCTTACAGCTTCAAGACCTGATATTCTGTATAGTGTATGTCTATGTTCCAGATTCTAATCAGATCCTAGAGAATCTCACTTAACAACTGTTAAGTGAATTTTCAAGTATCTGAAAGGTACTATTAATCTTGGTCTATTTTATAGAAAAACCAAAGAATATAAATTAGTAGGGTACTGTGATGCTAACTTTGCTGGAGACAAAGTAGAAAGATAAAGCACTTATGGAAGCTGCCAGTTTTTAGGAGAAAATATGATCTCGTGGTCTAGCAAGAGGAAATCCATAATTTCATTATCAACCGCTGAAGCTAAATATATAGCAGCAGCTGGATGCATCACACATATGATCTGGATGAAAAGTCAGCTTTAAGACTTCAACATATTTGAGAGTAACATTCATATACTCTGACAATACTTCTTCCCTTTTTTATCTAGAAATCCTATTTTACATTCTAGGTTTAAGCATATAGAAATAAAACATCACTTTATTAGGGACTATATTCAGAAAGGAATTCTTTCCTTAAAATTTATTGACACATATCATCAATGGGATGATGTCTTCACTAAACCCCTTTCTGAAGATAGGTTTAATTTCATTCTGAAACATCTCAACATGAATTATGTCCAGAATAAGAGTTTTATTTATGTATTCCTTAACCCTCAGAATTTTAATTTTTTTGGTGAACATCTGATCAATAATTCTTCAGAAGTTAGAAGGACAGTTGTATCAGGATCTATCTAAGATGATCTGAACAGTTCCCAAACAGTTCATTTCAAAGATAGAAGCATGCAGTTCATATCATCAACATTTATCATCCTCTCACAAGAGTTTCATCTAAGGCTGAATAAGTTTTCAAATTTTGAAGAGACTAAACGTGATTAGATGTATTGAGACTCGTGTTGTGTCGATAATTATTCTATATCTTCACGTCATCTCCCTATTTTCAGGAATCATTAATGATATGTAATCATTTCTTTTCACTCTTTTCTTTATAATTAAGTTTTCTATTTTTTTATAAATACACCGTTCACTTTCACTTTCACTTTTTCACACTCACTTCTTCTCTCTATTATTTGTATGCAAATTTATTTCAAAAACCTTCAAAAAGTCTGTGTGAATAATGGATTCTTCTCAAACTTCTCAAAGCTCTCAAAGTGTTCATGGCTCTTCTTCTTCAAAAGCAGAAATTTATGAAGAACCTTCAAGAACACTCCTAACTCCCATCGATTCGCTAGAAGTTCTCGGTGAACTCATTGTGGACTTCGTTAGTATAAAGGAAAACGGTTACGATCTTACTCCTGATGTTGAATTTCAAGGGTGGACAAAGTATTTTGATCGTCTACTGGGTCCAGTTTTTCCAAGATTAGTCAAAGAATTCTAGATTCATGCTACTACCTCACATCTTGACCAAAATCATCCAGAACTTGCTCAAGTTCTTTCTGATATTGATCAATTTGATCCGGTGTTCCAAACTTCCCAATTAGAAAATCCCAACTCTCAAGCTCCCCACTCTGCAAATCCAAACTTTCACGCTCCCCAACCAGAAAATCCAAATCTTGACTCTGATACCACTTAACCCATTCCGGGAATAACATCACCTTACCATTCCACTCCACCAAACACACCTCATTCACCCATTGTCATTTCTGATTCTCTTTCTCCAATCAACCCTCCAGAAGATCACCTTCGTACAATAATAGACTTAGAAGCACTGGACAATCTTGCTTCAAGCTCTCATAAAATTGCCATCCCAAATCCAAAACCAAAAATCACCAAGGCAGATGTTGGTAAAAATTTGCTGATTTTTGAAACAGAGATAATTGAATGGGTTAATTCTCTGAAACTAGCCTACTTAGAGAATCTAAATCCTGCTTCTTCTGACTCACACTCGAACCAATTCAGAAAATGGTTCAATTCTGAATCCCAGAAACATAAGGAATTGAGATATGAAATCGCTCAACAAAACTTATGTGATCAGCTGAAAATTTTCAAGGATCAAGTTTTGCGCCATTGGGAAAAGAAACCTCTTCTTCAGCTGGACAATGCCCCTTGGGAAGATCACCAAACTTCAGATGTTGATGAACCATGCTTTAATACTCTTCCTCTGGTTGTTGTTCAAGACAAAGGCAAGGAAACTGAAGAAGCTACTGAGTCAGAATCTGCCGCAGCTTGCTCTGAAAAGGTGGCACCTTCTGTGGATATACTTTCTTCATCTCTAGTTCTGCAAACTCTAGAGGAGTTGAAGAAAGAAAATGCAGTTTTCAAGGAGAGACTGGACAAGCAAGATGACACATGCAAGGAAATCAAAGGAATGCTAGGAAAACAAGAAGAGTCAAACACGCAGATTAAGAATTTGTTAGAATCCATGTTCACACAACTTCCTCCACCTCAATCTTAGTTTTGAAAATTGTTTTCTTTACTGTGTCCAATTTTTTCGTGTGTTGTTTGCTTCTGGATGTGTTATTGTAATCCTTTTTTAATACAACTCATCATTTACTACTTAAAGTGTTTATATTGCATTTTTTTCTGAAAGCAAATATAGGAACAAAAACTCTGGTAAAGACAGAAGTAGATGCATCAAAAACTCTGATCAGAATAAACTTCAGGGGAGTATTTCATCTCTATCTGATAATCCAACTCAGGGGAATACCTTAAAATGATTTATGTTCTTTCTGTTTCTATTGAAATATCCTAGTTTTTGTCATCATCAAAAAGGGGGAGATTGTTAGAACATAGTTTGATTCTACAACCCTTGTAAGAGTTTTGATGATAACAAATGCAAAGAACAATTATGCTCCCTAAAATTATATTCTGTTTTGCAGAGAAGTTCTGATGGAAGAAGATCAGAAGATTCGCTAAAAAGATGTTTCAACTCTGATTATAAACATCTCTGAAAGAAGTTCTAACGCTGCAAACAGGACTCTGTGTTTCTGGTCTACAAAGCTCTAGAAAGAAGCAACGGATACTTTCATCATCTGAAGCAAGCATGTTCTGAAGCGTTACAAATCAAATATTTACATTTCAAGAGTAACGGCTGGAAGGGAATAAGGATCTTTATTTTTGGAAATCACCTTAATTCTCATTAATCAAAATTCCAAAAGCTTCTTCATGCTTCGCCTATTCAAACAAAGTTTGGAGGATAAATCGTTCACGATTTCTTACACAACAGTAACGCTGCTATCACTATCTTCCTCAAACGTACAAAATTCAACTGTGTAAAACATCCTTGTGATACTGTTTCATTAGAAAACACTCTTGTACACATTTATTTCAAAATATTGTTTAGATAAATTCCTTGAGAAAAATCGGCTTATGGTTTATACTCAAGAAGACTTTGACGGTTGTCATAGTTGATTTGTAATCAAGATTGATTAGTGGATTAAGACCTCGTTGAGAGAAGCGAAATCACCTTGGAGGGTGGACTGGAGTAGTTTGAGTTCAAATGAACCAGGATAACCAACGTGTTATGTACTTTAAGTTTTAAAAATCCCAATTAAAACCCCACTTTCTTGTGTTTTTTCATTCTTCATCAACATGGTCACGAAGAAAGTGGTGGCGTATCTCACTATGTTTAGAGCGTGAATGTAGTACAAGATTTTTGGTTAGATTAATGGCAATAGTATTTTCGCATATGATAGGAATACGTGAGAGTTTAATATCAAAGTCAATTAGTTGTTGTTTAAGCCACAAAATTTGGGCACAAAAGCTACCTGTTTCCATGTACTTCGCTTTGGTTGTTGATAAGGAAACAAAAACAGGCTTTTTTATATGCCAACTTATCAAGGATTTTAAAACATGTGACAGGTTCCACTAGTTCCTTTCCTATCCAATTTGTAATCGGAAAAATTGGAATCAGAATAACCAATCAAAGTACAATCATTTTCCTTGGAATACCAAAGTCCAAACTTAGATATACCAATTAGGTATATAAGAATGCACTTAAACACTTTGAAGTGTGATAACTTAGGAGCTGATTGATGTCATGCACACATACAAACACTAAAAATAATATATGGCCTAGATGCAGTAAGATAAAGGAGATATTCAATCATACCTCTATACCTCTTTACCTCAATATACTCCTTTTTCATCTTTATCCAAGTTACCATTTGTTGCCATATGTGTGTCAATTTCCTTACCGCTATCCATGCTAAATTTTTTGAGTAATTCGAGACAATACTTTATTTGACACACAAATGTTCCTTCATCAAGTTGTTTAATTTGTAGTCTAAGGGAGTAGTTTAAATCTCCCATTAGACTCATTTCAAACTCTCCCTGCATAAGCTTATAGAACTCCTTGACAAGATGCATATTAGTTGATCCAAAACTGATATCATCAACATAAATTTGAACAAGTAAAATATGCTTTCCTTGGCGTCTAATAAAGAGTGTGGTGTCAACATTTCCCCTAGAGTAACCTTGTTCAAGCAAAAATTTACTAAGTCAGTCATACCATGCTCTAGGGGCTTGTTCAAGACCATACAAACCACATTTTAACTTAAACACATTATTAGGAAACTCATAATTTTCAAAATCGGGAGGTTGAGCAACATATATTTCTTCACTTATGTATCTGTTAAGGAATGCACTTTTTACGTCCATTTGATATAATTTAAAATTCTTAGAACATGTGAATGCTAATAAAAGGCGTATAGCCTCAAGTCGGGAAACAGAAGCATAAGTCTTCTCATAGTCAAAGCCTTCCTATTGGTTATACCCTTGAGCCACAAGACGGTCCTTATTTCTTGTTATCATACTATGTTCGTCAAGCTTATTCCTAAATACTCATCGAGTGCCTATAATTTGATGATATTGTGGATGAGGAACAAGGTCCCAAACATCATTTCTTTCAAACTGATTTAATTCTTCTTGCATGGCCATAAGACATTGCTCATCAAGTAAGGCATCCTTAGTGCTTTTAGGTTCAACTTGTGATATATTTGCATGATGATAACAAAAATTACTTATTTTAGAACGAGTCGTTACCCCTTTGGTGATATCACAAATAATTTTGCTGATTGGATGATCCTTGAAGGTTATCCACTCTAATGGAAGACCATCATTTTATTCATGACTTTCATCATTTTTCTTTTCTAGGTTGTCATCTTCATCCTTCTCAACATCTACCGGCTTAGGTTGATCAACTCCTTTATTGTAATTTTTGAGCATGTCTTATGTAGATGCACCTACACCATGAAAAGAACTACCTTCCCAACACTATTTAGGGAGGTCTCATCAAAAGTAACATAGACAGACTCCTCAATAATAAGTAATCTTTTGTTATAAATTTTATAAGCTTTACTAGATAGAGAGTATCCAAGAAAGATACCTTCATCGGCTTTTGCATCAATTTTTCCAAGATTATCTTTTCCATTATTTATTACAAAAAATTTACATCCAAAAACATGAAGATGAGATAAGTTTGATTTTATACGTTTCAAAAATTCATATGGAGTTTTATCAAGAAAGGGACGAATGAGTATCCTATTTAATACGTAGCAAGTTGTGCTAGAAGCATCAACCCGAAAATATTTAGGTAGACCACAATCATTGAGCATCGTTCTTGCTAAATCCTCTAAAACATGGTTTTTACGCTCCACAACACCATTTTGTTGTGGAATTCTAGGAGCTGAAAAGTTATGTTCAATGCCAAACTTATCACAATATTCTTGAAAGAGATGATTCTCAAATTCACCCCCACGATCACTTTGAATTGCAATAATTTTTTAATTTAATTTGTTTTGAGATAACTTCGCAAAGCGTGTGAAAGTTGGGAATATTTCATCTTTGCTACGTAAGAAAAATGGCCAACAAAATCTTGAGTAATCATCTACAATTACGAGACTATAGTAATTACCTCCTATGCTTTTAGTTCTTGAAGGACCAAATAAATTCATGTGAAGGAGCTCAAGTAGTCTTGATCTTGAAACAACATCTTTTGATTTAAAAGAGACCCTTATTTGCTTACCCTTTTGACATACATCACATAGATGGTCTTTTGAAAAATTCATTTTTGGTAGACCGATAACTAAATCTTTTGCAACAATTTTATTAAGTAGATCAAAGTTTACATGAGCCAAACGTCTATGCCATAGCCAAGAGTCTTCACTCAAGGTAACAAGACATTGGGTAATGTTCAAGGAAATTTCTCTTAAGTCAAGCATATAGATATTACTAACCCTCACCCCCTTAAACATACAATCCTTCTTTTCATTGTGTTCAATTATACAATGATATTTGACAAAAGTTACTTTATAACCATGATCACATAATTGACTAATACTAAGAAGACTATGTCTAAGATATTCAACTAGCATAACATTTGAGATAGTATTAGTTGAGGGATTACATATACTACCTTTTCTAAGTATCACACCTTTGTTGTGATCACCATAGGATACAAACCCTTTCTTCTTCATCACAAAGTCGGAGAAGAGGGATATGTCTCCCGTCATGTGTCTAGAACACCCATTATCGAGAATCCAATTTCCCGTTATAGCGTCAAGAAACTCATCCTAAAAAAATCAAACAAGGGTGGTAGGTACCCAATTCTCATTGGGTCCTTGAGAGTGAGTTAAAGAAATGTTGCTTTTGGACAACCATTGAAAATTTACTTTAGGCACCAAAAAACACCTAAACTTGCATCTTTCAATAGTGTGTCCCTTTTTTGCAACAATAGTGAAAAAATAATCTATGATGAGAATCACTTATGCTATTAGACTTTTCTTTAATCAAGTTATAGCTCTTATGAGGATTTTTAACCTTTGAGCATCCAATAGTAATAGTGTTAGTAGGATGATGTATTTTATCCAATTTGGTTTCAAGAGTACTCACTTCTTGTTGCCAAATTTGACATGTTTCACATCCAAATTTATAAGTTTGTTCATCCTCCTTTACACAATTTGAACCATTTACAATGAGTTTCTTTAGTGCTTCAAAATTTTAATTTGTTTCTTCAACATTGGCCTCCAAATATGTAAAAAAACTTTTTCTTGGGAGGCCAACTTTTTGTTTGCATATAAAGTTTATTTTTGTAAATTTTCAAATTGATTCTTTACCTCATTAAAAGACAAATTTGAAACATTTGAGTATTTAGAATGACTTACATCATTTTTCTTGCCTTGGCGATGGTTTTCCGTGAAACAATAGTTTGCCTCTTTATCACTCTCATTTGAGTTTCATTGCTTGAGACCTCACTATCACTATCCCAAGAAATATAGGCTTTTCTAAATTTTTTAGAGTTGTTTCATTAATAATTTCCCTTCTTCTTAGCAAATGAAGGACAATCAGGTCTATAATGAACCAGTTTTCTGCACTCAAAGCATATGCCCGTTGACTTATCCTTTTTGTTGTCTTCATCTTTAAAGGAGGAGGATTATCTTCTAAATTTTACAAGATTTTTGTCAGAGTGTTTGACACCATTCTTTTGAATGTATCGATTATATATTTTTACAAATAATCATATATCTTCATCATCCAAATTCTCTTCATTACTAGAGTCATTATCATCTGAAATCTCTTCTCTTGAGGACTTTGGGCTTGAAGCCTTGAGAGCCTTAGACTTTAATACTTCCTCCTTGACGGCCCCTTTTATTTTCTTCTTTTTCTCAAGCTTATTTTCATGTTTGTCTAAGCAATTGAGTTCTTGCTCATCCTCTTCCATCTTACCAAACAATATGGTGAGATTGAGTGTAGAAATTTTATTAGCTTCCTTGATAGCGGTGACCTTTGGTTGCAAATTTCTAATAAGATATCTGAACACCTTGTTAGTAGCAATAGCATTATAAATAGGTTTTCCTAGAAAATTTAAATGATTAATAAGATGAGAGAACCTCTTTTTCATTTGAGAAATGGTTTCCCCTTTCTTCATGTGAAAGAGTTCAAACTCTTGATTACGTGTATTAGTTCGAGCTTGTTTGAACTCATTAGTTCCCTCATAGGTCACTTGTAGAGTGTCACATATAGCTTTAGCGATTTTACAATGGGAAACAAGATAGAACTCATCTACATCGAGTGCGAATATAATGATGTTCTTTGCTTTCCAATCGTAAGACCACTTTTTCTCATCTTTCTCATCCCATAAGTTTTCCGGCTTTGGTACGGTAACACCATGAACAACATATGTCATTGGTGTTGGACCATTTATAATGGCTTCCCAAACACCTTTGTCATATAAGTTTATATAAATTTGCATACAAGTTTTCCAATAACTATATTTTTCTCTCGTGAAAATTAGGGCTCTTTTATAATCCGCTTTAGGTTCGTAAGCCATTTTCTAAGAAGTTTCAAAGCGGAAATGAACCAGGATCTTGATGCCACTTGTTAGACAACGACAACGGAATCTAGAGGGGGGGGGGGGGGGTGAATAAATACCCCTTTTTAAAAATTATCCAAATAAAATTTGGTTTTGAAAAAGTTTTATCAAAGTACAATGCATAAGCTTTTTCAAATTGCCATTTATATGAACGTTATCGGGAAGCTCGGATATGCAAACCGTAAATAAAAAATAATATGGAATGAGAATGATAATGTGAATTAATAAGCTTGAATCACTTTGCAACTTATTTTACTTTTAATCAATTTTACTTAGCAAGGCTATTTCAAATGGTAATATTAAAATAACTAGTTAAGTCAATTTATCAAACACTTGGTGTGCAAGTGAATTTTCAGAATTTTTCCTTTGATTATGTTTATATAAAAAACCACTTATAATCAAAAGTGATTATAAGATATATCAACACTTGAATTAAAAATCAAAATTAATTAGGAAAATTCTTACAATTCAAATGATAACGCAATGCTATTTGATAAATTGAACAATGAAAATCAAAGCAAGTGAAATAAACAATGAAAGCGACATGAGGAATTTGTCTTCAGAGTTCCTCATTGTCGTCCTCACATATGGGTACGCCTTCACTTAATTCCAATGGAATCAGAATAATTCTTACTATGCAAAAATGTCGATACAAGAGAAGTGGTCAAAAGCAACTTCATAAACCATATGCTTGTTGTTGATTCAACCCCTTATCTTTCCTTGATCTTGAGAGAGATACCAAGATACAATAGATGATAAATGACTATCTGTATTTTGTTACTCTTTTGCCTTATTTATCTCTAAATCTTTCACGCACCGTCAATCTCAAACTATTTCAACACAAGACTTCGATTTTATCTGGTACTCCAAGTTACTTCCTTGCAAATATTTAAAACACTCCAAGGTTCCTTGCAAAGATTTTAAGCACTCCAAGGTTGTTCACTTTACTGCAATTACCTCTCAAACGTCTTCCACGAAAACCACCAAATAAACTAATGATCTTTGAGGACAAACCCGAGGTTTTTCCTGGATGAAAACCCATATAAAACTCCACCCAATACATAATTGGACACTAGCAATCCTCATCTAGATAGCACCCTAACAGAACATTGTTACAATATAATGTCAGTGTGTATGCATAGACTAGAGGTTGGAGATGAAGAGAGAAATAGGCTAATTTTATGGTTTTCAACAAGTTGGAATGAAGCATGAAAGAGTATTTATAGTTTTGAAACTTTTAGGGCAAAGAGGGATAAATTCGGAATAAAAGAATTAAAAAAACTGACCAACTAAAAAAGTATTTTTCGACCTAAGAGTCGTACGTCTCGACACATACGTGATTTTTGGACAGTATGTGTCGACCTATGAACACCCATGTGTTGACCGGAAAGTTATAGAGGCTACAAGCTTTAAAACGATAGTAAATGTGTCGACCTGAAAGATGGATGTGTTGACACATAAAATAAAAATTTCTGCATTTTCAGAAATGCTTCAACATGTGTCGATCTGAAATGATGCATGTGATGACCTGGGACATATAGAAGCTACAAGCTTTAAAAATGCATTACATGTGTCGACCAAAAATATGCATGTGTCGACATATGCAGTAAAAGAACATGCAGTAAACTATTTTTAATGACTTGGATCAATTTTGAAATGTTTTCTAATGATTCCTAGGACCTCTAATACAAATAAGTGCCACAAGACATAAGGATATCATCCAATACTCAGAGGTGCATGCTTTTCTTAGTTTTGACATCATTCAAAATATTTGCCGACGAAGTTTGTACTTACATTAACATATGAAAAATAGTTTGTACAAAACTTAATAACTTCTTCTGTGACGTACCTTTCTACAATCAAAGCTTTTGGGCAATGATGATTCTTTGTATACCCTTTAAAAATATTCATGTAACGCTCTACCAGATAAATCTACCATAAATAAACGGGACCACATATTCTAATCTCCCTTACTAGATGAACAATTAACTGAACCATAATGTCAAAGAATAATGGGGGGAGAAACATCTCTAATTGGCACAAGACAATTGCAGCTTCGTGTTCTAAGTCATCTAAATTCTCAGGATTTATAACTTTACTACAAATAATATTGAAGAATAAGCACAATATGGTTATAATTATCCTTATATTTCTTGGTAAAATGCCACAGATAGCCATTGATAGAAGTTGTTGCATCAAGACAATCATGAGATTTTAAGCCAACTAATTTGTTATCATTCTCTAACACACGTTTCTTCATATTTTATGAGTACCATTGGGAAACTTTGATACCCTGCAAACAATCGCAAAAACTTTTTTTCTTTTCTAGACAGAGTGGGACAAGCTAGGGGAAAATAGGTTATATTTCCTACTTATTTTTGGGATAATTCTTTCCATATACCCATGACAACCATATCTTCGTAGGATTTCTTAGTATCTTTTGTCTTGTCTTTAATGTTGATAATTGTTTTAATCAAACTCTCACATACTTTTTCTTCATATGCATCAGAGCAAGACAATGTCTTATATCAAGACTAGACGAATATGGAAGATTAAAGAATACCGACCTCTTTTCCCAAGAATTTTTCTCCACGACATTTTTTTTATATCTTTCCAAAGAAAACATTAATATGTTGTTGTCTTCTGTAAACTTCCTTCCTTGTTAAAGGCTTTGGAGCGATACCAAACTCCTGCTCTCCATTAAAAGCCTTCCGCAATCTACGATATGGATGATTAGGTCTTAGAAATTTTTGATGCCCAAGATAAAATGTCTTTTTTTCTTTTTGTAATTGGTGGTGACATGTATCAAATTCACATATAGGACACACTTTATGACCCTTGACGATGTACTAGACAAATTACCGCATGCAGAAAGTTCATTGATTGTGCAAAACAAAATGACATGCAACTTCAAGTTATCACATACATACGCATCATCAATATCAACTCCTTCCTCCCACAAAAGTCTTAAATCTTTAATAAATAGTGTTAAATAAACATCTAAGTCTTTTCCTGGTTGTCTTGGACCCGAAATCATCATCAATAGTATCATATATTTGCGCTTCATACACAACCGTGGAGATAGGTTGTACATTACGAGAAGAATAGACAAGGACACCGAAAGATCACATTATTGTTAGGATGGTTTTTTTTTCCGCGAAATCAAGAAATTGTAACATTCCATTATCATACTCTTTACTTAATCTATTGACTTTCATCCAACTATAATACATAATTACATAAAACTTTTGATAATAAAATGAAAATAGTACACAACAAACAAAAATAAGCTTTTCAACAACAACAACAACAAGAACAACAAGAATAACAATAATGGAGAACAACAGCAATTGATAACAATGATAATAATAACCGGAGAATAATGGTGAGAGAGTTTTTTCGTTCGGTATGGCTCCTTGGAGAATAATGGTGATAGAGTTCTTTCGTTGGCTGGAGAAGAAATATTTTTTCGCTTGGGCTCAAAAGGTGAATGAGGTAGACACTGAGGGAATAAAAAATATAAAGAGTATTTATTGCAGTTATACTGAAAACTGAGGTAACATATCCGACGTAAAATCCTTAAAAAATAAATGCGCTTTTTTGGTTGCAAAAAAAAAAAATAATTAGCGAGTTGTTAGCTTGGTTTTACTGAAACCCGAGGTAACATGTCCGGCGCAAAATCTATAAAAAAGAAATGCGCCTTTTTTGTAACATATAAAACATTAAATTGCAGTTTCTAGAATCAAATCTTAAATCCTGAGAATATATTTAAGTCGATTTTATTTAAATTCGAGGGAACAAATTAAATTAAAAAAAACAAAACTAGACGCTCCCATTACATGTACATGCGTTTTTTTATTATATATGTTGGAAGCTTCATCATAAAAAACGTTATTTGTTATAGTGTATAATCCAATATTTTATTTCTTAACCTCTTTTATAAGGCACATTCCAAAGATTCGATGATGACAAAGGGGGAATATAGGTATATGTACTTAACAAGCACAATAGATTTTTGATGATGACAAAGGGAAAAAGAAAAACTATCATGAGCAACATCAAGGAAGAAACATATCGAAATAAATAAAAAATTAAGAAGGTTCTGATGTGTGTTGTTGTTCTACTGTAGATCGCATAAATTATTTATCAATATACGAACCACACAATCTAAAGATATTTAAAAGCTCTCTCTCTCATGAAATATAATACTTAAAAAAATTTATTCTCTCTCTCTCTCTCTATATGTAATACTTAAAGAAATTTATAATTTATATTGTTCAACTACCCCACGCATCCTATTGTGCACCTTGCTGGCAAGGTAATAGTAACTTTCCTAAATTGTATAGTTTCATGAGACTTGAGAAATATTTGAATGATCGAAGTTGCATGCAAAAAGATATTAATAAAAAAGAGATTAGAAAGATTAATGGTTTATAATTAATGCGTACTCAAAACCTTAAGAATAGGGACAACTGAAAACAAAATAAAAAACTTGTTTGAATGTAAGATGGGGGATTTGGAAAGTAAGACTTGATTGGATTACATCCATCAACGTATGGATGTGAATGTGTTTGAGAAGAATGCTGACTCTGAAACAACGAAGGTTGTGTGGGATGCACTGAGTAGGTGTTACGGTGGTGACGCATCAGTGGAGAAGGTGAAGCTTCAGTCTCTCAGAAAACAGTATGATAATCTCAACATGAAGGACAATGAGAAGGTTTCTGAGTACATCTCTAGAGTGATTCTGATCACTAATGAGATGAAAGCTTGTGGAGAAACCCTTTATGAACAAGTAATCATAGAAAAGGTATTGAGGTCACTTACTCCTCAATTTTATTACATTGTAGCAATTGAACATTCTAAATATTTGGACACCATGAGAATAGAAGAGCCGCAAAGAAGTGTAGAGGCGCAAGAGTTGCTTCTAACTGAAAGAACTCCTGAGAAGAAAGTTGAGCAGGCTCTGAAAGCTTCTTTTGTCAAGAAGGACCAGAAGCAGAGAAAATATGGTAGGTCTCAGAAGTTAGAAGTATTCTATTCTAATGAAAAGAAACATCGGAAGGGAAAGGAGAAGTATGACAAGAGAATGGTCCAGTGTTACTGTTGTAAGCAGTTTGGCCGCTTTGCTAAAGATTGTTGGTCAAACAAAGAAGAAACAAAAATAGCCAGAGGAGATTCTGATGATGAACTTGTGTTGTTGATGGCTTATGAATCTAATGAGGAACCTGTCAGATTGTCATTTTCTGATTCTAAAGAGGAAGAAGATGACTCTGAATATTCTAATTCTGAAGGAGTGATTTTATATGAGTCAGAATTAGAAGATGACTTTGAAGATTCTGAAGATGAGTCAGAATCTGAGGTTTTTGAAGAAGAGTCAGAGTCAGAAGATGACTCTGAAGCTGAAGAAAAGTCAGAATCCAAAGGTGATTCTGAGTCTGAAGAGGAATCAGAAGATGAGTCAGAATCTGAAGGAGATTCGGCTTCTGAAGATGAATCAGAACGTGAAGGTTCTGAAGATGAGTTAGAACTCGAAAATTCTAAAGAATAGCTAGAGTCAGGAGATGAAGAATCTTCTGAAGACTCTGAAGATGAGTCAGATGGTGAATCTGATTCTGATCCATATTTTGATCCAAAATACGGTGATGATCATGTTTCTAGAAGAGAAAACTATGAAGACATAGGTTCTGGAGGATAAGCTTCTAAAGATGATCATGTTTCTGGTGGCACTTTGGTGTAAAGGTTTACATATTCACCAACTAAATAAGCATATTTGATTGGATTGAACAGGTAAATTGGACTGGTCTTATTAGACAATTGGCGCAAAACACCTAGTATTTCTTGAATATAGCTCCTCTCCTTTATTTCTTTCATTTTATTACTAATAAATTGTTTCAAATAGATTTCATTTTCAAGAACGAGTTTCTTTAAAAATGTTAACGACTTGTGTTAAATTTGAAAAACTAATACGTGTAGTCATATTATACAAAATCCAATTCAAATCATCATTTGGAAAATCAATGTAATGTATATGTTCTTATGATAGGATTAAGTACTGTCATCCAATTATCCTACTTGAATTTTTTAAATTATCTTACTTTTGATCTTCAATTATTTCCAATTTATAAGTTATTCTTTGTTAGTTAATATAGAAACCATCATGCTAATTTTATTTTTTTGGAAATTCTATCATGATTATCTTAAGGCCATGCACAAATAATATATACACCAACCCAATAAAAACCAAAAATAAAAACTCCACTACATGACATAAACACTTTATGGTTCCAATACTATTTCTTCAAAAATTCTTTATAATTGCTTTGACCTTAAAGTTTGTATGATTGAACGGCGTATGTGGGTCCTGTCCTCCAATCTTAGAACATCATCATGACTTGATTTTCTTCGTTAGATTTAAGATGTATGATTGTAACATTTGGTATATTTTTAGAGGAAAGTACTTGAGTGTCTTGCTGTTTTAATTATGTAAAGTTACTCCATCATAGTTGAATGATGGATATCCCCTCTTTATATTTGAACTACAATGTTGCCCATATCTATTATAATGGACCACAGAAATCGTATTGAAAATACTCAAAGAATTTTTTTTTCCACTCAACAGTGAAAAGTAAAATATTTATTAGAAATTGAAAATATATTTCTTATGCATTATGTATCACACAGATCAAATGTGGTTGTACCTTATTCAAAAGACAAAAATAGAATCGTAATTATAATTTTGATTGCAAATCAGAATTATAATTCCGGTTATAAACCGGAAATTAAATTCTGATTTCAGCATACATTTTATTAAATCTTGACACATCCCAAAAATATATTTCTGATTTTCAAAAATATTTTTATAACTTCGCGTGGTGCGTTAGAAAATTATTAGATAAAAAAAGAAATCACTGACACTAATATGAGGACGAGGCCCACTACAACATATTTTATGTTTAGTAGTTTTCTTTTGGAAATTTTGAAATTCGTTTTAGGAATAATTAATTTGGAAGATCAATTCCGCTGTTTACTTGCGATTGTTGGAGTTAATAGCGGGAGAATTCTATTGATGCATAAGAACATAAAAAAGAAGAAGTTGAATGAATTGTAGAGAGAGAGAAAACATAACAAACATGTAATTAACTTTTTTCTCAATCTTAAATTATGAAATCTGTTTCAAATGAAACTCATTTTGAGTATATATACTAACACTCAAATAAATTGAAATTCAAATGCAAAATCAAATTAAACTGAAATGAAAATACTTGAATGTGAATTACATTTTAACATCATCCCTTAATTCACATTCGACTAAAAAAACAACACCAATTTCATCCCTCAAATTAATTAAGTATTCAGTTTTGATTGCTTTGGTCAGCAGATCTGCAAGTTGCTTACGAGTGCTACAGTGAACAACTTCAAGCACTCCATTTTGAACTTAATTGTGCAGAAAATGAAACTTGGTGTCAATGTGATTGCTTCTCCCATTGAGTACTGGATTCTTGACAAGATTTATAGCAGGTTTGTTGTCTATCATCAACTTGATTGATTTGCTCAATTTGAACTTTAGTTCCTGCAACAAATTCATCAATCGAACCGCTTGACAAGCCGATAGTGCACCAACTATGTACTGTGCTTCATAGGTTGACAATGCAACCATATGTTGCTTCTTGGAACACAAAGAAATGGGAGTACCTAGATACATAAACATGTATCATGTAATACTCCTTATGTCCACTCTACCACCACACCAGTCAGAGTCTGAATAGCATATTAGCTCAACGTTCTCAGACACTTCAGATGGAAACATGATTTCGTACTTTAGAGTCCCCTTTACATACTTGAGAATCTTGACTGCAACTTGGTAATGTGACCACTTTGATTTACTCATAAACCTACTTATCATTCCAACTGCATAACATATGTCAGATCTGGTGTTACATATGTATCTTAGAGAGCCAACCAATTGTTTGAAGGTTATAGCGCCTACATCCTCAGCATCAGGATCATAGTCTAGTTTATGGTTTGTCTCTGCAGGTGTGGCTGAAGATTTATAATTCATCAGACCAAATATCTTTAGTATCTCGAGCTCATACTTTATTTGGTGCACAATAATTCCCTTTACAGAGCTTAAAATCTTCATCCCTATAAAATATACCATATTTCTCAGGTCAGACATATCAAAAGCATTTAGCAACACCTTCTTGAACTTGTTTATCTCATAAGTGAAACTCCCTGTCAGAAGTATGCCATCTACATAGAGATACACCAAAATCACATTGTTGTTGGAGGTATGTTGCACATACACGCCATACTCCATCTCACATTTTTTGAATCCCCGATGCTTGAAAAATGAATAAATTTCCAAATTCCAAGTTCTTGGAGCTTGTTTAAGTCCATACAAAGCTTTATGCAGCTTGTACATAATCCCTTCTTTGTTCTCTATATTAATTCCAGGAGGTTGTAACACATAAGTTTCTTGCAATTGACCATTCATAAATGTTGACTTTACATCTAAATGTATTAGAGGCCAATTCTACTATAAGCTATAGCCATCACCAGTCTGATTGTTTCATGTCTAGCTATAGGTGCGAACACTTCAAAGTAGTTTAAACTAGAAGCTTATGCTTGAAAATTGACCCTTATGGCTTTAGATTTAAATTGAAAACCCATTTCACACTGATGGTTTTCTTGTTCTTTGGTAGAATAATTAATTCCAATATCTTGTTTCTTTCGACTTCCTCAAGTTCTTCCTTCATGGCATTCATCCACACCTTCTTCTTGAGAGCCTCATCAATGTTGGTTGGTTTAACATCCACCATTATGGCACACTGTATAACTTCACCTTCAGAGTCAATCTTAGTGTTATGTAGTAACTCAATGTCTACGAGTATCCTCGATATCTGTCTGATTCTCTATGGCCTCTAGAACTACACAAGTTCACCTTCAGAAGCTCCAACATCAAATGCATGACCACCTTTAAATACTCCACCTCTAGAGGCTAGACAACCTTCAGAGGTTGGATTAGCTTCAGACTCATGATCACCTTCAGGCTCAGAATCTCATTCAGACTTATAATCACCTTCATACTCATAATCTCATTCAGACTCACAATCTCCTTCAGAGGAAAAATCTCCTTCAGAGGCAGAATCTCCTTTAGGGGCAGAATCAGATTCTAGTGTTGACACTACACTAGAGTTGGATTGAGACTAGTTCTAATCCATGTTTATGATTCTTCCACTAGCACATATCTGCTTATAGTAACTCTTATGGTGACTAGGAAATATAGCTTATAGTGACCTATATAGTGATAACCTATAAGCAACATGGCATTGCTTTTATCATTCAATTTCATTCTAGTAGCATATGGAATGTGTTTGTTACATACAAAACCAAACACCTTGAAGTGTATTACACTTTACTTTCTTCTAGTCCACTTCTCTAGAGGAACTACTTCCTTTAAATTCTTCGTTAGACATTTGTTGAAGACATATGTTGCAGTAGAAATATCTTATCCCCATAATGTGCGAGGCAAATTCTTTTCTTTCAACGTGCTTCTTGTCATGTCAAACAAAGTTCTGTTTTTCTAATAGCAAGGCCATTGTGTTATGGAGTGTATGTAACATTAACCTCATGCTCAATACCATTATCCTCATAGAACTTCTTGAACTCTCTAGAGTTGACCTCACCTACACCATCAGTTCTGAGGATCTTCAACCTTTATCCACTCTAATTTTCAGCCTTTACTCTGAACTTCTTAAACTCGGCAAACACATCGTGTTTGAACTTTATGAATGCCACCCATGTCATTCTTGTGAAGTCATTCACAAATGACACAAAATACTTGTTTCCTCTAAGTGAAGGTACTTTAAATGGCCCATATACATCATAATGCACCACACCCAAATCATGAGTTTCCCATGGAGGCCTTTTTGATGAGAATGGCAATCTTGGTTGTTTGCCTCTCATGAATATACATGATTACTCCGGTGCCATAATCTTTGGAATTCCATGTACTGAATTCTTTGTACTCTGATGCCCTAAGCTTCTAAATTCCAGATGTCCTAATCTCTTGTTCCATAACTCACTCTCCCTTACAACATTTCTTGCACTAAGGCATTTAGTGTATGTTGTTTCAACATTCACCTTTAATGTCCTATTTATTCCCAGTCGAGACTACATAATCAGCTTCTGATTATAGTCATATAACTTCAAGAGATTTTCATTCATGGTTACTGAAAAACCTTTTTTGAGTAGTTGACCTGCACTCATCAGATTTCTCTTCATGCCAGGAACGTACCATACATCCTTAATCAATACAATTTTTCAATTCTTCAGATTCACTCTGACATTTCCCATTCCTTCAACATTCAGATACTCATCATCAACACATTTGATCTTAGTCTTTCTACAAGAGTCAAAATCAACCATCCATTATTTATTTCCAGTTAGGTGGTTTGAGCAGCCATTGTCTATATAACATCGGTCTACCATTTTTCCACCTTCATTCTCAGATGCCATCAATAGCACAGGTTCATCCTCATAAACTCCTCTCGCTTTGTTGGATTTTTCACCCTTTCTTTCTTTGTTTGATCAATTATCAACAAAAAATGGCCAAACATGTCACAATTGTAGCACTAATCCTTTGTCTTATCAAACTTCTCCTTTCCCTTCTAAACATTCTTATGTTTCCTCTCATATAGATTGGAGAGTTCTGACTTCTAAGCACCACCACCATTCTTTTTCTTGTTCTTTAACCATGATTGCTTCTTGTTATTCTTGACAAAAGGAGCCTTCAAAGTTTGTTCTATTTCCTTTTCAGAGTTCTTTTCAATCATACTCAACTCTCGTGCCTCTAAAATACTTTGAATTTATTCAATTCTTCTGGTGCTAGTGTCTTTTGAATGTTCTATGGCTACAACTATGTAATCAAACTGAGGAGTAAGAGATCTTAGTACCTTCTCAATGATTAATTGTTCAGAGAGTGTTTCTCCATAAGATTTCATCTTTGTGACTACAATCACTCTGGAGATGTAATTAGGTACCTTCTCATTATTCTTCATGTTGAGATTCTCGTATTTCTTACATAGGGAGTGCAACTTAACTTTTTTCACTAATGTGTCACCACCATAGCACCACACAAGTGTATCCCATGCATCCTTCATCATCTTCTTGTTGGTAATCTTCTTAAACACCTTTGTATTCACACACTAATGGACATAGAACAACGCCTTCTGATCCTTATTCCTCATATCATGTTGTGCATTTATTTTCACTTCTTTTGCATCTTCTACTACTAGTGTGTAACCATCATTTACAAGATCAACAACATCTTGAACTCTAAATAACACATGTATCTGAATCGACCACTGATTCCAATTCTTGTCGTCGAATACTGGAAGCTTTGTGTTCATGCTACCATTTCCTCTGTTCATCTTCGTTCTTGTGCAAATCACTTAGTTCTCACCAACACTCGTGTTTCCCAAGCCCTGAGAATCAAAGGTTGTGATTCTATTTGATTTCTGTTGAATAAAAAAAATCAATCATGCACTTCATGTACACTTGTGTTTCATTGTGAATCGGACCAAAGCTCTAGATACCAATTGTTTGAGTTAACAACAGAAGGAATCCATTGATGCACAAGAAGATGAAGAAGATGAAGTTGAAGGAATTGTAGAGAGAGAGAGAGAGAGAGAGAGAGAGAGAGAGAGAGAGAGAGAGAGAGAGAGAGAGAGAGAGAGAGAGAGAGCATAACAAAATTATAACTAACTTTTTCTCAATCTCAAATTATGAAATCTATTACAAATGGAACTCACTTTAGGTTTATATACTAACACCCAAATAAAATGAAACTCAAATACAAAACCAAATTAAATTAAATGAAAGTACTTGAATATGAATTATATTTCAAAAGAGATCACAATTGAAGTTAGAGTGTTAGGAAAACCATTTTAAAGTTTGATTTTAAGTCTGAAAGATAGACGAAGAAATCCACATAACTTAGATATTATTATTAAAAAAATAATATAAAAAAGATGCATTAACAACTGTCTCTACTTTATTATATCAGTTTATGTTGTCTTTCCAAAAGTGACATAGACACATTATGTTTAGGAACTCTAAATATTTAATAGTTAATGATGTTGTAGTAGAAATCAATAAAACATTTGAAGTTTGTTTTTTTGCATTTTTTCTTCGCAACCTAGATCTGCATTTTAGTTTTAACTACAATCTATTATCAGAGATTTCATTCTTTGATCCAATGTCTCCTAAACCTACAAATCCCTCATCAAAGGACTTAGATGATGCAATTAAAGTTGAACTTAAACATATTGAAGATTCAATCAACCACACTCGTCATCAAATGCATGAGAGATTTCATGAAGTAAGTAAAAATTTAGAGTAGTAATTAAAGAACATCCAAACTAAAAATCACAACATCACAACCACCACCACCACCACCCCCATTACTACCTCAAACATTAATGGGACTTTCCTACATCAATCCCCTAATTTCCTTTTCAAGCACACCACTTTATAATACTTCCATTTTCCATCAATACCCCTCACCATAGATTCCTCAATATACCCAATAACCCCCATTTAGAACACTAAAATTGGATTTTGTTTTGTTTGAAGGTTTGGATCCTTTAAAATGGTTGTTTAAAGTTGGACATTTTTTAAATTTTATTTATTTATCAAATATCACTTAAAATTCATTGAACATTACCCGATTTTTACATGAATGGTAAAGTTTTATGATGATTTAATTGGATGTATCAGAATAATAAATGGTTAGATTGGTTTTCATTTAGAAGAACATTAAAATTATGACTTGACCCTTCTTATTATACTAATCACTAAGAAGGTTCAAATTAAAATATGTCAAACCCTAGTTTTTCCAAACCTTTCTCTCACCCTTTAAATGGCGCAAATCCCAAACCACAAATCTGCCACAATAAACTTATACCCTTAAACCTTCACAGACACCCCAACCACCCAAATTACCTATTAGACGACTCTCCCAAGTTCAATTACAAGAACATGTGACCAATGTATATGTTATAATTATGATGAAAAGTTCATTCCTTCACACAAATATGCTTCTAGTTGGTTTTTACTTCTGATGGTAGAGGAGGAAACACAAACAACCGAAGAAGTTTTAGACATATAATGCATAAGAGCTTATAGAGGTTGTAGATCCTAATGATACTTATTTCCAACTCTCACCACGAGATTTGAATGATCAATTTTACCCTAAAATTTAAAGTTTTGTGGCCTAATTGTTGGATTTCCTATAATGGTTATGGTTGGAACATGCAACACTCATAACATATTGCAACCTCACATTGCAAACCACATAAACCTACATGCTACACCAATTATCCAATTTTTAGTTATGGTTGGAAATGACTCTCATTTATAGTGTTAGATTATTTCTTTTTAATAATGTTAAAACCATCTTACAAGACCAACCTTTCACCCTACCCTTTTACTTGTTACCCATTGAAGGTGATAATGTTGTTTTAGGCATTGCCTGGTAGCGCACTTTAGGGTTTGAGGGGTGATTCTCAATCAAATGGTTCTCTAATGGATTGCAAGAGCTCAGTCTTCAAGGTCATGTATATGTAATCAAATATTTATGGTTTAAGGAACTCTCCTACGTCATTTAGGTAAATATCTCCTCAAAGTTGGTGGTGGCATTCACAAGAAGATTCATAGGTTCATGTGTTTATTTCCATGTCTTCTTCAACAAGCTTCATTGAGACTTAAACTCCATCTTTGATATTTATTCAAGACAACAAAATTTCAAGGCCTCTTATTATTTGTCATTCTTTATTTTTCCAAAAAAGTTCAAAGAGATTCAAGGTTGGCTCGACAAGTTTGACCTAATTGAGCAAATGTTTGATTAAGTGATCACAAGTGCATAAATCTCTCAATTTTTAACATTTTGAGTTGGTTATTTTTGCTATGGATTTTTATCATCATCAACAATAACCTCTCTTCACATTACAAGATCCAGTTGTGCAAGAAAAATCATCAAAAGTTGAATGGGGTTTCAAGTTATTTTTACACTCTCTGAGCTAGGGTTTGTTGCCTTCTAAGGACCATATCTTGCTCATTTTTTGATATTTTTTATTGATTCAAAAGTCATGATTCTATTTAAAGGTTCCTTAACAATCTCTATTCAGATATCTAAGTCTAATTTTAAATGGAAGATATCTAATGGTTGAGAAAGATTACAAGTATCCTTGAAAGGCCTTTGAATTTTAGGGTTTGACTTCTAATGATCATAACTTGATCAATAATTATAAACTTGAGCCCAGTCTTTTTCTGCAATAATCTTTGGGATGTATACTACAAATTTGTTTTTATATGCAAGAGTTGAAGATGCTTGGAATATGGTGGAAGAATTGAAAAGATTATAGGTCTTTCGTGATTTTCCCCAAATTTGTTCATCATCTTCCAAAAACCATACATAACTTTTATCTCAATTATCCAAATGGAGTCTTTCTTGGCACATTATAAATATTGTAACCTTATCTTCCAAATGCTTCAAGAATCATGTCATAAAGCCCCTCGAGATGTTTGTACCATGGATTCAAAGCTGGCACCATGTAATAGGGTTTAAATTTATGAAAGGGGGTGTATTTTTTTTAATAAGGACTCATTATTTTATTTAAAAATCTAATGGCCCATTATGTAACTTGTTTTTTCATATACATAGCTATTTTCATTAAGTTGACCGAAGTCAACAAAGTGTTAATCATTATTTATTTTATATTATTATTATTAAGGTTTTAATATAGCTATTTTGTTAACTGAAGTCAAACAAATAGTATATTATCATTATATTTATTTAAAATACTATCATTACATTATTTTTCTTAGTTTTATTTATTTTTTAATTTAGATTTTCGCTGACTAAGTTAAAATCAAGTTTAGAAACCCTAATATTAACTGCACCTGGACTCTTCTTCATCAAGCAAAAACCCATAAATCAAAATTGCAAGCAAATCAAATCTTGAGAATATTTGATTTTTATTGATTGAATATGAATTTATATAATAACGTGTCTAGATACAATGCAATTGAAAAACCCTAGTTTCTATTTTACACTAAATCAAATCAAATCCTAAGTCTAATTACAATTGCCAATCAATCTGATTTATAACTCCAAATCAATACAAAATTGCTAAACTAGCTAATTCCTAAACCTATAAATTGAGACCAAAACTAATTTAAATAGGAGGAAAAATCCAGGAGAAAACCCTTGTTCCTGCATATTCCCTTCACCCTCACCAAAGCTCTCCATCTAGAAAAGGATTTGGGTTCATCATTACAACCCTAACCCTTAGAGCTTAACTCCATCGCCAGTAAATGCAAGGAAAAGAAGGAAGGAATTAAAAGAGGAGAAAGGATAAATAAGAAGAGGATTGATACAAAAAAATCACTACACGGCTGGTAACTTGAAAAAACACTTAGCTTTTAGGGTTGATTGTTGCTATAAATGGTGTTTAATTGTTGAAATTTCTGAGATTTCGAGTGTTTCGGGTTAGGTTTAGGGTTGGATAGGGTTAGGGTTCCTCGTTGTTGGGGTTAGGGTTCTAAGGATATATGGTTAGGTTTCTTCAGGTTGTTGTTTCAAGGTTGGGATTATTGTTAGGGTTTATACGAGAACCCTAGGGTTAAGTTTAAAACATATAGGGTTCTTGGTGTTTTTCCAGAAATAGGTGGAATCCCTAGAAGACTCATACCTGAGACAGTGGCCTTCACGGCCATCCACGGTTGTCGCCACCTAGGGTTCTAAGGTTGCTGGGTTTTGGTTGAAGATCCCGGTTGAACTTCAACTGGATATCTGGGTATTCACGACCACCCACAGTGGTAACGTCCCAGGGTTCTAAATGGTTCATGACTATCTAGGTTGGCACGATGGTTAGGGATGAAGGTATGAGGATCCCAGTTAAAGTTTAACTGGAGATCTGGGGATAAGGGTGGTGCTCATGGTGGCTTACAGTGGTTGTTAGGGTGGTGTCAATTTCCATCCAATAGGTTTCTAGAGAGAGGGTAGACCCTCTCTCTCCATATTTTTTGTATAGTGAGAAGGGGTTTAGAGAGAGAGAGAGAGAGACAAAGAGTAGAGAAAAATGGAGAAGTTGGGAATGAAATGAATATATAATTATCTTTGTACTCCATGTGTGTGTCTTACCCTGCTCCCTTAGTCAACTCTCAATCCAAGCTGTTGTTTGTTCATACTCTTGATCAACGCCCCTGTCATACCCCAAAATTTCCCTATCCTTATAATTATATTTAGGTTTAATTTAAATAAATTGTATTATCTAATTTTTGTTTCTATGGGAAGGAGTAAAACATAGAAAAGGGGTGCCTAGATTTAAAATGGACCATCAATATCTGATGGGCCATTAGGTTTTAAATAGGAGTTCATCTCATGAGAGGTGTTTTGTTTTAAAAGAAGTGTGAACAAATCATAAAGCCTATTAAGATTTATTTCTTTTGGAAAGAGTGCATAAAAAAATTGTTGTTCAAAGACCTATTATATTTGTGTCATATGGCCCATTTGGGTTTGTAAAATAATTCATTTTTTAAGCCCAATTAGAGGAGTATGGCCCGTTTCAGTTTTTGTATTTGCTTTGAAAGAATGTTTGGTTATAAAATTATTATTATTAGTAGCATTACAATTTTATTATAATAATTACTATTAAGTTTACTAAGTTATTATAATTAAATTATTATGTTATAAACTTGTTTAAAATTATGTTTTGTTAACTGATTTAAGAAGGTTGAAGCCTCCAAATTGCACATCCTAAACCCATGGCATGTGGCCCAACCAAACAGAACTACATAAGACCTTCTCCATTAAAATATTGTTTCAAACAAACAGAAAATGCTTGGCCCAATAAAACCAAGTGTTTGGCCCAAAATGCAAAACACCCACTGTTCAGATTGAACAAAGAAAATACATGCTTCTTTTTTCTAAACGAGTACTGTTTCAAATCATTAAAAGAAAGAATCTTCTTATTCAATATTGGTCCGAACAAAATCAAGAACATAAGTATTATCATACAAAAACATAAATGAGTAATCCTTTACATTGATTTTACAGACATGGTCAAAGCAAAAATAGAAACTAATTAAATTTTTTGATGAGCATCAATACAGATTAAAAGAAAAAATCAAATTATTTCCTAAACCTAATTCAAACCCTAATTAATCTAATTAAAATCTATAGACAATCTTTTTCTTTTCCTAATATAACTAAATCCTAAAATACTATAAGAACCGAAGAAATTACAGAAAGAAGAGAAAAAAAATTATAGATGAAGTTGACATAGAAGAAATTTACAGAAATCGAAAGGAGAAAAATCTTGGAAACGTCTTCACCTTGTCACCGTCTTCAAATCTCCGTTCATTGCGTTAGCTTAGGGTTTCAATATCTGAAACCCTAGCTATTCATCTGCCACCGTCTTCAAATTCTCAGCCATCACCACCACTTCCATCGTTGTAACCTGCCAAACAGATAAAAGGTTAGCAAGCAAGACAAAATTGAGAAACAAAAAAACTACGATCGAAGGTAATACAACTAAACTTAGCTTATTTTCTTTTTTGTTTGTGTCGTGACTTGACTTTGTGGGAGGAACAATGGATAAAGGGTTTGAATTTCGGGGAAAAGAGGTAGCGTCGTCAAGGAAGTTTGGTTTGGGATAGGGTTTTGTGTTTGTTGCGGTAAGAGAGAAAGAAGAGGGTGATGAAGGTAAGATAGAAATAAGAGAGAGATAACAAATTGAAGAGTTTTCGTTTGATAAAATAAATATATATGCGTAATAATCATATACATGCGCGCTTAACATAATTATCTTATACCTTTGTTGAGATCCACATGATCTTAATCATATATCACCAACACACATGCCCATATTAGTTACCCTGAACTTGCCAATATACAATCGACACAGACTCCTCTCAAGTACCCACTGGGAAAAGCCCAATACTAACACAACCCCCTTCTTTTTTTATTGATGCTTGCAAAGTACACCCCCAAGCCAAAATGAACCAAGTCCAAAATCTGGACTTGGGCCTTGGCTATTTACACCACCCAATTTACTGTGTAACCTAAACCTGCACCCCCTTCGCCTTTTGGGTCTGAATTCAATATCTGAATTCAGGCCCATGCTTTTAGAACCCCACGATTTTACTACCTCAATATATTTCACACCCCTTATGTTTTTTTTTAATATTTTATTTATTTTATTATTTTTATAATTTTATATTTTCTTATATTTTATTAATTATAATTTTTATTATATATTTTTTAAATATATTTAATATTATATTTATTATTATTATTATTATTATTATCTCATAAATATTATTTTCCAACTCATTAAAATATTATTTTATTGCGTTAAATTTTATATTTTATCATGTATTTAAATAGAATATTTTCAATAATTAATATATTAAAAATATGTTATCAACTACAACTTATTTTATTAAATCAAATTAATTCTATAAACAATTTTCGAAAAGGATTGAGAATACATTCGGATCGACATCATGTTTAGTCTAACAATCTCCGCTATTCACAACACCTAAACTAAACGTGCAGAAAATACGAATATCTTTGCAATCCATAAAAAACATAATCCAACTGCGAACTATGAAATGAGATTCTGATTCCTCCTAAGAGGATACGTAGGCATACTATCAAAAATCGTGGCGAGTTCCCCTAATAAAATTAAAACCCTATTTCCTAAGATCGCGCTTCTAACCCTAGTATCCTTGTGATCAAGTTAGATGAGGGGTGCCTAACATATTCCCTTCGTCTAGAACCGAGTCCAAAAATCCTAGAATCTCTAATTTTTAGGATTATCCTTTATATTCCCTTCCTTAGGATAAAAATTAAGGGTGTCGACTCTGATTTAAAAACCAGTTACAACAGTTGGCGACTCTACTGGGGACTTAACACTAGGTCTAGTGGCCTTACTTTTAGTTTTAGGGTTTAAGGTTTTTTTTCTTATTTTTAAAGTTTTAATACTTGTTTATTTAATTATTCATTTATTCTTGCTTATCACATTTTCTCATTGTTATTATATCTATGGCGAGATTTAAAGTTTTGCAAAAATATTTTCAAAAAACCTTAGAAAGAAGATTCGTTTATTACCCAAGGGGATGCATCATCCCTATGAGTTTATGTGACGACTTCGCCTAGAGTCGGTGGAATTTTGTAAAAGAAATACCTCTCAAGAGACATCCTTATGGGATGTAGGACTTTGGAATGAGCCTATGGCTATTTTTACAACCTTCAAACCAAAATCTCATGATGAGACCTTTCATGACTTAGAGACGAAAGTTTCAGTCTACAAAGAGACTCCACTTAAGGAAGGCCCTTGTGCCTCTCCGATATTAAAAAATTCCTCGACAAGATTCTCTTCTCTGACCAGATGACATTCAACGTTATCCTCCCCAGAAGAACAGTACATCAAGGACTTCCAGTTCTTTCATCTCCAGTCAGAATACAAGTCTTACAAGGAACGATGAATGATCGACTCTCCTTGAATGCTTCTATCCCCAAGCAGAAGTCGAAAATCCCAAGTCGAGTGTCCTTAAATGGAAAGCAGAAATCCCCAGTAGAGACATTATGAATAAATTAAAAGAACTACTATCTTCATCCCCATCAACAATCAGGGATTTATTTTCCCCAGTCAGACGTTATTATACGAGGCTACTGATATGCTCCAATAACACATTGCACCCGTATATCATTTACAAAAAAATCATAACATATGCATACAAAGCGCATATAACATTCTCATTTATTTTGAGAGCATAATTATGCAATGCATTACATACATCATGGTATTGCACATAACTAACTTTGTCTTTTCAGGTTGAGTTCGCAAACAGAAATATATTACCAGTAATTTACAGACAGGTTATGGATCAATCCCCGAAACCAGACGGGGCGACTACCTACATGACCAAGTGATTTCCTTCAAAGAAGTTATGAAACACAATTCCCCTTCAGAACCTCATTCTAAAAAGCATCTCCCTTTAGAGGTTTTATTCTAAAAAGCATCTCCTTCTGCGCTTCATTCTGAAAAGCATGTCCCCTTCAGAGATGAAACCCTGAAAAGCAATTCTTCCAGAGACCGAGTTATGGCGAGCATTTCCTTCAGAGGAGTTCTGAAACGCATTTCCCCTTCAACACTTCATTCTTAAAAGCATATCCTTCAGAATTTTAATTCTGAAAAGCATCTCCTTCAGCGCTTCATTATGAAAATATGTCCCCTTCAGAGATGTAACCCTGAAAAGCATTTCCCCCAGAGACCGAGTTCTTGCGAGCATTCCTTTCAGAGTAGTTCTGAAACGCATTTCCCCTTCAGTACTTCATTCTGAAAAGCATCTCCTTCAGATGTTTTGTTCAGAAAAGCATCTCCTTCAGCGCTTCATTCTAAAAATCATATCCCCTTCAGAGATGGAACCCTGAAAAGCATTTCCCCTAGAGACCGAGTTCTGGCGAGCATTTCCTTCAGAAGAGTTATGAAACGCATTTCCCCTTCAGAACTTTATTCTGAAAATCATCTTCTTCAACGCTTCGTTCTATAAAGTATTTCCCCTTTAAAGACGAAATCTTGAAAAGAATTCTTCAAGATACAGTCAAGCGTAGACTCGTTCTAATATTCCTATCAATATTTACTTTGGATGGCATCTGTAAGCCCATATCCGGCGACACTCTATCACTTCTCTGAATGGAATCTTTAAGCCCATTCAAACAATACAATCAACTAACAAGCTTTACTACATGCGCATGGGAGTGCAAATTTCTGGGCACTTAGGTGTTAAATCTGCTTCCACCTTCAAACTCCGAATGGAAAGCATTCCAATATAACTCTTCATGTTTAAGATGATTTAAAAGGGGCATCTGTTGTACCCCAAAATTTTCCCTCTCATTTTCAAAAGAATTTCTCATGCTCCTAGGGTTATCAAGTGTTCAAGGCTACTCAAGAATGATCAGAGGATCCTCCTCCTAAGCAGCAGCCTATAATTAGGTTTTTGGTTTTCTCAAAGGAAATTAGACTTATAATTCCTCAAGTGGACTTCATGGTTTCTCATATATATCAAGGTATCCTCATGTCAAATTTCAAGCCTTGCAGTACAAATGTGTTCAGTCAATGGCCCAGATGATTGAAAATTAACTATATTGAGTAAAAAGTCAATTGTTGTCAACATACAATCAAACTTCAAGATTTTTAGTCAACGTCAATCTTTTGAAGTTAAATTCATCATTTTATCAAGGGTTGATCATAACATATCAAGAAAACTCAAGATTCATCAAAAGTCAAAAGTTGCTAAATTAGGGTTTTCTTTAGGAGAAGTCAACTGAACTTTGAACAAGCACAACTTTCACATGCTTCATAAGAAAATTCTAAACCAAAGATCACTTTGATGGAAATTCAATTCTCTACATCTTTGTCTCTCTAAGATCAAGGCCAAAAAATGCTTCATTTGAGAGATATGGGCTAAAACATTACAGATCATTTTAAAAGTCAACAAAAAGACACTTTTTGTCAAAGCAATTTACATCAAGTTAAATCTTTAAATGAAAAAATTACCAACATAGAAATTGTATAGGACATCTTGGACTTTCCAAAAAGTCAAAAATCACCAGCATATGACAAAAATTGAGCAAGTTGTGAGTTACACAACTTGGAATATTTTGAGGAAATGCATGAACTCCAAATTGAGCAAATTTGTAATTTAGGCTATTGGGTGTAAATTTCCAGGTCCAAACGTGTTCATAACGCATTAGAGAATCTCTAAACCCATTGACATATTTTTTGTGATTTTTATTTTCTTTTATTATGATTTTATTCAATTTAAATCAAAATAAATTAAATAAAATATCCATTAAATCATGAGATACAAGCCCACAAAATATTTACCTAATATACTCTATATATACTCAATAACCTCATACACTCAGGAGCATAAATAACTGCTTCAAACACAAATCCTAAATTCTCTAAATTTTTGAAGAAAACTAGGGCACAAGTAAACCCTATTCTCCAGCAAGTTCCAACCGATTTTGAGCCTTCCATTAGTTTCCTGAAAAATTCAAGGTTCCATCCCAACCTTCACCCAAGTCCACTATGTCTCAAAACTCTCCAGCTCGATGTCGCCGGTTTATTCATGTTCTTCAATTTCAAACTATTTAACCACACAATTTATATATATATATATATATATATATATATATATATATATATATATATATATATATATATATATATATATATATATATATATATATATATATATATATATATATATATATATATATATATATATATATATATATATATATATATATATATATATGTTCATAATCATGTTTAGAATCACATGTTGCAAGGTTTGGTGCAGGAACGACAATCCACCATGGCTAGGGCACCGAGGTCGAATCTCTTTAAAACCCTAGCTACGGTTCTTTTTAGGCCAAACCAACACGATCATTGAATTCGCAAGGGTCTAATTACCGAACCGGGGTTATTAGTTTTTGTTTTTCGATTGATTTTGGCAGGTTTTCAAAAAACGGATCATCGGAGAAGACGAGCTCCTCCTCCGCGTGTGTTGGCCGGAGATGACCAGGGGCTTACATGGCATCGTGCCATTGGGCCATTCAAATATTTTATCTCAATCCACTTGCACGCGTTTTGACAAATTTTTACTTCTGACTTTTAATTTTATTTTTGTTATTTATTTATTGATAGCCAGATTATGAACGTGAGTCAACAATTGGTTGAGTGGCAAGTGTGGAACTTGGTAAACTGGAAAGCGTGGGTTCGACCCTTCATTGTGTTATTTATTTTTCTTATTTTCAGGTTTAACACGCAATTGATATAAGGATTGCTATGCGTTCATAATCACAAACGCGACGTTGGCCTGGTGGATAAGCTACTCATCGGTGACCTCAAGGGTATGGGTTCAACACCCACCCTAGGCAAATCCTTTTTCCCTATTTTTTTCACTAACCCTATTTTTCTTCTTTTTTCACTTATTTTATTTTTTAAATTAAAATCCTAATATTAATTTAACACACATTAATTAATTTAATTACTTTTCAAAATACTAACTAAATTAGGTTTAGTTTTTTTTTAACAATTAAAATTTTGACTTTTATTTTTATTAACTAATTAAACCTTTTTTTAAAATATTAAAATCAATTAGAAATTTTAGGTTTATTAATTATTTTTATCATTAAAAATTATTTTCTAAAATACCAAAACCTTTTCTCATATTTTCTTTTTCTTTTTGCTATTTTTATTTTTTGATAAAAGTGTATAAGTCTCATTATTTGATTGTAATAATTTAGGTTTATTTTTTCTCGCATTTTTTCTCTATTATGTATCTACTCCGAGGATGTAATAGTTTTAAGGTTTTATTTTCTGCATTTTTATTATGTAACTGCCCCGAAGCCATGTAATAGTTTAGTACCTTTATTTTCTGCACATTTATATTTCTGTTGTATTGTATGTTGTTCGTAATTAGGCGTGTATGGCAAGATAATAATCAACCGATAACATAACCCTAAATACAAGATAAAATAACTGAATTGAACACACTTTCACGGTTTCACCTCTAGGGTAACCTCTCTTCGTTGCCTTACAGATAAATTGTCATGTCCCTCGAAAAAAGGGATACTTTAGCAAAGTCCCTCCAAATAAAAGATCATAGTCCCTCCATTACACTTCGATGTTGCCTACAAAAAATGATCTAGTCCCTCCGATAAATTTCTAAAGTATGCTTATTTGTTTCCTTCAATGACCATACGATGACCCTTCGATTATCCCTTCATATCCAATAGATGAGGCTACCTACCAACTAATGGTATGAATAACACTATCACTAAAGGAGAATGAAAATAACAAAAACGACCTTGAGTGGGTAAGATTGTTAATTGCTCACTCACAACCTTTATAAAAAACATTTTCACACACCACTCTCAAAAATATTTTTTAAAATAATTTGTACACATTCTTGAGGACTGATACAAGAACCATTACAAAGTTAGTCGTACTGTGGCTTTTTAAAATATTTTTCAAATCACACACACAAAGCAAGATTTTCAAAAGTGAGCTAGTGATTAAGAGCCCGTAGATAACTACGGATGAAAAAGGTTCTAACACCTTCCCTTTTCATATCTTACCCCCTGAACATAAAATATTCAAGGTATTTCTTCTTCTTTTCACCCTTTCCTTATTGGATAAAAGAAAAGTCGGTGGCGACTTTAGCTATCCGCATATTTTCGATAAAATACAAAAGTCAGTTCTCCCACGTATTAAAACAGGGTAAAAATAAATATATATAAAATCAAAGGTTTTTGCTGAGTATCTGAGAATGAGTACTAAAGGGAAGCAACTCGTCTGTATCAATACTATCAAACCGGATGTGACCAAAATCAAGGTTGTAAAAGAAAGATTATCTGAAAGGGCTCTAAAAAAATTCACTCGTCGCTATTGTAATTGCAAGCTTCTCAAGTCATATTTAAAGCATTTGTTTTGATGAAGACAACATGGATATCAACATTCAAAGGATGTGCAAAAAGCTTATCAACATCATATAGAAGTCTTGAAGATTAGAAGAAGAATTATTAAAGAATCAACAAATGTCAAATGGTATAAATAATTCTTAAACTTGAATATAGATGTTCACAAATATGCATTCATAATCATATACATATCCCTCATTTTTAATGTTAAGAAAACCTTGTTTGAAATCTTTTTCAAAAAGAATTTTTGAAAATAACCCTTTAGGAACCGGTTCCTCCCTAACAGGGAACCGGGTTCCAAAACTTGTTCGAAAACACCTCCCTGGAATTTGTACCAGGAACCGGGTTGTACCAATAGGGGAACCGGTTCCTGCGTGATATTTTTGAATTCTGACTTATAACGTTCACTAAGAACCGGGTTCTTCCTGTGTCGAAACCGGTTCCCAGCGAACCAGTGCATCTTTTCTTTTGGTTTTTGAACATTTTTCAATTAGTATCCTTTCATGAATGCATTGCATCTTTTCATATGAATTGGCATGAATGGAGAGGTTCTTGTGACTTTATAAAATGTGCAGTTTTTCAGATTTTTATGATCAATCAATAACTTTCAATATACAACAATAAACCTTCTTCATATTAACAATTTTCTCATTCATTCAAATTTGCACTTAAACTTTCATGTGTTCATAAATTTTGTGAAACTTGCCATATACATTTTCATCAAGAAATCATTACAAGTTTCATACATACATTGTGAACATTTATAATCTTGCTTGAGAATTGTTTTTATCTTAAAGAAGAAGATTAATTGAAGATTGATAGTGCTCTCCATCTATTTCAAATTAATCATTGTATTACTTAAAGAAATTATTCCCTTACTATCCAGGATTGTTGGAAGTAAGTGTTGTGATTTGAAGAGGATTGTTCTTCATTCACATTAGTGTTTGTTTGATCTTAAAGGTGTTAAGAACCTTTGGTCACCCTATAGGTTAGATAGTAAGCATAGGCTATACAATCATTCTAACTATAGTGAAATCTCTTTCGTGTTGGAAAATGGACTGGAGTACTCTCGGATTGTGAGGGGAACCAGGATATATCATCGTGTTCTTTACTTTTCCGCTTTTATCGCTTTCATCACCATAATCAGGAAAAGATAAGATATAATCAAAACCTTCAAACACTTAACCAAAAATTACTTCAAGTATTCTCATAAAACCGAATAAATTTTTACATACCTAATTCACCCCCCCCCCCTCTTAGGCACTCTAAGACTTACAATTGGCATCAGAGCAAGTTATAGGTAACTTGTTCCTAAATATCCAGAATGGCTTCCGCAAATTCAAATCCGGTTTTCAAAGATGGTGGTAGTAACAACAAGCCTCCATTGTTTTGTGGTGAATACTTTGACTTTTGGAAAATTCGCATGAAGGCTCATCATGAAGCACAAGGAGAAGAAATATGGAATGCTGTTGAGAATGGTCCATTTACTCCGGTGTGTGTTGTCAATGGTGTTGGGTCATCAAAGCCTAAAGCATCATGGGATGACGATGACAAGAAAAAAGTTCTCTTTGACAAAAAGGCAATCAATATTCTCCAAAGTGCTCTTAGTATGGATGAATTTTTCCGAGTATCGGCATGTACAACAGCAAAGGAAATTTGGGATACTCTTGTAGAAACTCATGAAGGAACTGCCGAAGTCAAAAGGTCTAGATTGAACACTTTGAGTCAAGAATATGAATTATTCAGAATGCTGCCCGGAGAATCCATCCTTGACTTGCAAAAGAGATTCGTTCACTTGACAAACCATTTGAAGGCACTTGGTAAGACTTTAACTAACGATGAATTAAATCTTAAAGTGCTTAGGTCTTTAACGAGGGAATGGAAACCAAAAGTGACGACAATATCCGAAAAGAAAAGCCTAGCATCTATGACTTCCGCAACACTTTTCGGAAAGCTTCAAGAATATGAGACGGAACTTGGAAGACTTGAAAAACATGAGAATCATGAGAAGAAATCCAAAGGCATTGCTTTGAAAGTTGATTCAAAAGAAAGTCAAGATAAAGATGCATCGGACGAAGATGAAAATCTCTTGCTTCTTGTAAAAAGGTTAGGAAAATATTTTGGTCATAAAAATAATCTTCATAATGCTAACTTTGTCAAAAGAAAGAAATTCTATAAGCATAAAGATAAAGAAGCCTCCACATCAACACAAGATGTCACATGCTATGAATGTGGAAAGCAAGGTCACATAAAGCCGGATTGTCCAAAACTCTCCAAGAAAAATGGATTCAAAGGCAAAAAGGAGTTCAAGAACAAAAAGGCTTATGTTGCATGGGAAGATAATGAGATAAGTTCTTCATCCGATTCAGAAAGCGACGAATGTGCAAATCTAGCATTGATGGCTTCACATCACTCCGACAATGAAGAAGAGGTTAGTAATGAATTTAATCTTTTTGATGATGATGTTCAAGGTGCTATTGATGAACTCTTGAAAGAATGCAAAAGTTTATACAAAAAGGTGTCAAATCAAGAAAAAAGAACTTCTAATTTGTCTAGAAAAAATTGACACCATGACTAAAGATTTTGATCTTCAAAAACAAAATTTTATTAAAGAAAAGGAAAACTTTGCATGCTCCAAATGTGAATCAAATGTCTTTCAAATTGTTCAATTGAAAAGAGTCATTGAACGATATGAAAAAGGACAAATAGGATTGGAAGGATTACTAAGCCAACAACGTTATCCAAATGATAAAAGAGGTCTTGGTTATGTGAATACTAAGAAACCAAGTAACAATCCCACTGTTTTTGTAAAGGCTAGTAATAGTTACAATCCCAAGAAAGTAGAAAAGAAGCAAGTTGTTCATAATCATCAAAAGAAAAAGGCTAATGTATCAAAAAAGAAAACATTTCCTAAGAAGAAATCTTATCCTTCTAGATATAAAAGTAACTTTGAACCTACTTGTTTTTATTGTGGTATTAAAGGCCATACACCTAATGCTTGCTATGTTAGAAACTTTAGTATGGCAAGTGGGCATTATGTGTGGGTGAAAAAGGGAACTAACTATGAAGGACCCAAGGAAACTTGGGTACCTAACAAAGAATAATTTGTTTTTGTAGGTATGCTTGAAATCCACATCAAATGTTTGGTATCTTGATAGTGGATGTTCAAAGCATATGACAGGAGATGTACACTAATTTTCATATCTAGTACATAAAGCCAAAGGGTATGTCACCTATGGAGACAACACCAAAGGAAAGATTCTTGGCGTTGGAATAGTTGGTACACCTCGATCCATTCAAATTGAGGATGTTCTCTATGTTGAAGGATTAAAACACAACCTTCTTAGCATAAGTCAACTTTGTGATAGAGGGTTCAAGATCAAATTCAACAAAGAAGAATGCCTTATTATGGATGAGGCAACGAATTAGGTAAAACTCAAAGGTATAAGAACTAACAACATTGTTATGATTACTTTAGATGATTTGTCTATGAAGGTACAATGTCTTATGGTAAACAACAATGACTCTTGGTTATGGCACAAGAGGATTTCTCACATTCACATGGAGCACTTGAACAAATTGGTTAAGCATGACTTAGTTATTGGTCTACCAAAGATGAAGTTCATCAAAGACAAATTATGTAATGCATGCCAAAAGGGAAAACAGACCAAATCAACTTTCAAATCTAATAATGTGGTGTCTACTACAAGACCACTACAATTGTTACACATGGATATCTTTGGTCCATCAAGAACAAAAAGCTTCGGAGGTAATGTATATGCTTTGGTTATTATTAATGATTTTTCTAGATATTCTTGGACTTTGTTTCTTGTGCAGAAGAGTGATGCTTTTAAAGCTTTTAAGAAGTATGCTAAGCAAATCCAAAATGAAAAATCACTAAAGATTGTATCCATAAGAAGTGATCATGGTGGAGAATTCCAAAATGCACAATTTGAAGAATTTTGTGAAGAACACGGTATCTCTCATAATTTTTCAGCACCTAGAACTCCACAACAAAATGGAGTAGTTGAAAGAAAGAATAGGTTTCTAGTGGAACTTGCAAGAACAATGCTTAGTGATGCAAATCTTCCTAAATATTTTTGGGCGGATGCGGTTAGTTCGGCATGTTATGGTGGAAATCGAGTTATCATTAGACCTATAATAAAGAAGACTCCATATGAACTCTTCAAAGGAAGAAAGCCAAATGTTGCTCACTTCCACATTTTTGGATGCAAGTGTTTTGTTCTTAACAATGACAAAGACAATCTCGGTAAGTTTGACGAGAAATCCGACGAAGAGGAAGTAGTTGTGTGTGATGATGATGATCCTATAGATTTACCCCCGGAAGATCTTTCAAATGATCAAGTTGTGAAATCACCGGAAAATTAAGAAAACATTGTACAACAAGATTCAAACATCAATGATCTACCAATAGAATGTAGAACTCATAGAGACCATCCTATTGACAAAATTATTGGTGACATTAGCCAAGGAGTATCAACAAGATTAAATCTAAAAGATGCTTGCTTAAACATGGAGTTTGTTTCTCAAATTGAACCTACCAAAGTTGATGAAGCCTTAGGAGATGATCAATGGATTATTGCTATGCAAGAAGAATTAAATCAATTCGAGAGAAATCAAGTTTGGGAACTTGTTCCTAGACCAAGTGATAAACACATCATAGGTACCCGATGGGTGTTTAAGAACAAACTTGATGAGAATGGTCTAATTGTTCGAAACAAAGCAAGGTTGGTTGCCCAAGGTTACAATCAAGAGGAAGGAATCGAATTTGAAGAAACATTTGCTCCGGTTGCAAGGTTAGAAGCTATACGTCTTTTACTTGCTTATGCTTGTTCATTAAATTTTCAGCTTTTTCAAATGGACATCAAAAGCGCATTCTTGAATGGATACATCAATGAAGAAGTCTATGTCAAACAACCTCCGGGATTTGAAGACTTCAAACATCCTACACATGTCTTTAAGTTGAGAAAGGATCTTTATGGCTTAAAGCAAGCACCAAGAGCATGGTATGATAGACTTAGCAATTTTTTTGTGTGAAAAAAGTTTCGAAAAGGGTAAGGTTGATAAAACTTTGTTCATTAAGAAAATCCAAAGTAACACTTTATTGGTTCAAGTCTATGTTGATGATATCATTTTTGGATCGACTAACAAAGAAATGGGTGAGGAATTCTCATTGATGATGCAAGGAGAATTCGAGATGTCTATGATGGGAAAGATGAACTACTTTCTTGGACTACAAATCAAGCAACTAAAAGATGGAATCTTCATCAACCAATCTAAGTATTGCAAAGAATTATTGAAAAAGTTTGATATGGACAATTGTAAAGCAATGAATACTCCAATGGGCTCCGGTACATATGTTGATCAAGATGAATCCGGTACTCCAATTGATATTACAAAATACCAAGGTATGATTGGTTCCTTATTGTATTTGACGGCAAGCCGTCCTGACATCATGTTTAGTGTATGTCTTTGTGCTCGCTTTCAAGAAAATCCAAAGGAATCACACCTCATGGCAGTTAAAAGGATCATGAAGTATCTTAAAGGAACAACCAATGTCAGCTTATGGTATCCTAAAGGTAGTATTTGCACTTTAATTGGTTATTCTGACGCGGATTATGCAGGTTGTAAAACTGATCGTAAAAGCACAAGTGGTACTTGTCACATTATTGGAAATGCATTAGTATCATGGGCTTGTAAAAAGCAAGCATGTTTTGCTCTTAGCACGGCCGAAGCAGAATACATAGCAGCGGGTAGTTGTTGTGCACAAATTCTTTGGCTTAAGCAACAACTCCGTGATTACGGACTTGATCTCAGATGCATTCCTCTTCGATGCGACAATACAAGTGCTATCAATATTACAAAGAATCTGGTCATGCATTCAAGAACCAAACATATAGATATTCGACATCACTTTCTTCGTGATCATGTACTTAAAGGAGATGTCGAAGTCACTTTTGTGGATACTCATAACCAACTCGCAGATATCTTCACAAAACCGCTTGCTCGAGAACCATTCTTCAAAATCCGAAGAGAACTTGGTATTTTGGATGAAGGTGATCTCTAAATGTTTCTCATAAGATGCACGTCTTAATTTTTTTCTTCAAGAAAAAAACCTTTTTGTTTCAGTACTCTCTGCTTCTACTCCTTCTTTTATATGTTTTTACGTCTTAATTTTTAAATGAATTTGTTTCACTCTTTTTCCCCATCCTTTTTGATGTTAACAAAGGGGGAGAAGAATATGCATATGTGTTGTTTTGTTTCAAAAGAAATTGCAGGCACTCACTCCAAAATTCAAAGAATCATGGACTTAGGGGGAGCATACAATTTAGGGGGAGCCTTGCATTTGCTTAACATTTTTGCTACACAAAACAACATAAACATTTCAAGAATTGTTTTCAAGACTTGGTTATCATCATCAAAAAGGGGGAGAATGTAATTGCAAGCTTCTCAAGTCATATTTAAAGCATTTGTTTTGATGAAGACAACATGGATATCAACATTCAAAGGATGTGCAAAAAGCTTATCAATATCATATAGAAGTCTTGAAGATTAGAAGAAGAATTATTAAAGAATCAACAAATGTCAAATGGTATAAATAATTCTTAAACTTGAATATAGATGTTCACAAATATGCATTCATAATCATATACATATCCCTCATTTTTAATGTTAAGAAAAACCTTGTTTGAAATCTTTTTCAAAAAGAATTTTTGAAAATAACCCTTTAGGAACCGGTTCCTCCCTAACAGGGAACCGGGTTCCAAAACTTGTTCAAAAACACCTCCCTAGAATTTGTACCAGGAACCGGGTTGTACCAATAGGGGAACCGGTTCCTGCGTGATATTTTTGAATTCTGACTTATAACGTTCACTAAGAACCGGGTTCTTCCTGTGTCGGAACCGGTTCCCAGCGAACCAGTGCATCTTTTCTTTTGGTTTTTGAACATTTTTCAATTAGTATCCTTTCATGAATGCATTGCATCTTTTCATATGAATTGGCATGAATGAAGAGGTTCTTGTGACTTTATAAAATGTGCAGTTTTTCAGATTTTTATGATCAATCAATAACTTTCAATATACAACAATAAACCTTCTTCATATTAACAATTTTCTCATTCATTCAAATTTGCACTTAAACTTTCATGTGTTCATAAATTTTGTGAAACTTGCCATATACATTTTCATCAAGAAATCATTACAAGTTTCATACATACATTGTGAACATTTATAATCTTGCTTGAGAATTGTTTTTATCTTGAAGAAGAAGATCAATTGAAGATTGATAGTGCTCTCCATCTATTTCAAATTAATCATTGTATTACTTAAAGAAATTATTCCCTTACTATCCAGGATTGTTGGCAGTAAGTGTTGTGATTTGAAGAGGATTGTTCTTCATTCACATTAGTGTTTGTTTGATCTTAAAGGTGTTAAGAACCTTTGGTCACCCTACAGGTTATATAGTAAGCATAGGTTGTACAATCATTCTAACTATAGTGAAATCTCTTTCGTGTTGGAAAGGGGACTGGAGTACTCTCGGATTGTGAGGGGAACCAGGATATATCATCGTGTTCTTTACTTTTCCGCTTTTATCGCTTTCATCACCATAATCAGGAAAAGATAAGATATAATCAAAACCTTCAAACACTTAACCAAAAATTACTTCAAGTATTCTCATAAAACCGAATAAATTTTTACATACCTAATTCACCCCCCCCCCCCCCCCTCTTAGGCACTCTGAGACTTACAGCTATGGGGATATTCTGGACTTAATCAAAGTCGAAATACAGTTGGATATTTTTCCTACTCTGATTCAATTTTATGATCCTCCATTGAGATGTTTCACCTTTCAAGATTTCCAGCTGGCACCAACCTTGGAAGAATTAGACAAAATTATGAATTTCTCTAAAGAGAAGGCTTATGTGGGTATCAGAAAAACCATTGACATCCAAATCCTGGCAGAAGGTTTAAAAATCCCTTACCCTGAACTTTCTCTCAATTACAAGAAAGAGGGAGACATACAAGGAATTAAGAGATGTTACTTGGAAATAAAGCTCTTGATCTCGCTAATAACAAGGAATTGGAGTCTTGTATCGACTGGTATTTCATACATCATGGTATTGAACATAACTAACTTTGTCTTTTTAGGTTGAGTTTGCAAACATAAAGATATTACCAGTAATTTACAGACATGTTATGGATCAATACCCGAAACCAGATGGGGCGACTACCTACATGACCAAGTGATTTCCTTCAGAGAAGTTATGAAACACATTTCCCTTTCAGCACCTCATTTTGAAAAGCATCTCCCTTCAGAAGTTTTATTCTAAAAAGCATCTCCTTTAGCACTTTATTATGAAAAGCATGTCCCCTTCAAAGATGGAACCCTGAAATGCACTTCCTCCAGAGATCGAGTTATGGAGAGCATTTCCTTCAGAGGAGTTCTGAAATGCATTTCCCCTTCAACACTTAATTCTTAAAAGCATCTCCTTCATAAGTTTTATTCGGAAAAGCATCTCCTTCAGCGCTTCATTCTGAAAAGTATGTCCCCTTCATAGATGGAACCCTGAAAAGAATTTCCCCCAGAGACTGAGTTTTGGAGAGCATTTCTTTCAAAGGAGTTATGAAACGCGTTTCTCATTTAGAACTTCATTCTAAAAAACATCTCCTTCAGAAGTTTTATTATGAAAATCATCTCCTTCAGCGCTTCATTCTAAAAAGTATGTCCCCTTCATAGATAGAAACCTGAAAAGCATTTCCCTCAGAGGCCTAGTTCTGGCGAGCATTCCTTTCAAAGTAGTTCTGAAACGCATTTCTCCTTCAGTACTTTTTTCTGAAAAGCATCTCCCTTCAAAATTTTTATTCTAAAAAGCATCTTCTTCAGCGTTTCATTCTGAAAAGCGTGCCCCCTTCAGAGATGGAACCTTAAAAAGCACTTCCATCAAAGACCGAGTTTTTGCGAGCATTTCCTTCAGAGGATTTCTGAAACTCATTTCCCCTTCAACACTTAATTCTTAAAATCATCTCCTTCAAAATTTTTATTCTGAAAAACATCTCATTCAGCGCTTCATTGTGAAAATCATGTCCCCTTCAGAGATGGAACCCTGAAAAGTATTTCCCCCAGAGACCGAGTTTTGGTGAGAATTTCCTTCCAAGGAGTTCTGAAATGCGTTTCCCCATTAGCACTTTATTCTGAAAAGCATCTCCTTCAGAAGTTTTATTCTAAAAATCATCTCATTCAGCGCTTCATTCTAAAAAGTATGTCCCCTTCAGAAATGGAATCCTGAAAAGCATTTCCCCCAAAGACCGAGTTCTGGCGAGCATTCCTTTTAGAGTAGTTCTGAAATGCATTTCCCCTTCAGTACTTCGTTCTGAAAAGCATCTCCTTCATAAAATTTGTTCTGAAAAGCATCTCCATCAGCGTTTCATTCTGAAAAGCATATCCCCTTCAGAGATGGAACCCTGAAAAGCATTTCCCCTAGAGACCGAGTTCTGGCGAGCATTTCCTTCAGAGGAGTTCTGAAACGCATTTCACCTTCAGCACTTTATTCTGAAAATCATCTCCTTCAGCGCTTCGTTCTGAAAAGCATTTCCCCTTTAAATACGAAATCCTGAAAAGAATTCTTCAAGATACAGTCAAACGTAGACTCGTTCTGATATTCATATCAATATTTACTTTGGATGGCATTTATAAGCCCATACTCGGCGACACTCTATCACTTCTAAGAATGGCATCTTTAAGCCCATTCTAACAATACCATCAACTAATAAGCATTTTTGCATGCGCATGGGAGTGCAAATTTCTGGGCACTTGGGTGTTAAATCCTCTGCCACATTCAGACTCTGAATGGCGAGCATGCCAATCTAACTCTTCGGGTTTAAGAAGATTTAACAGGGGCATCTTTTGTACCCCAAAATTTTCCCTCTCATCTTCAAAATAATTTCTCATGCTCCTAAGGTTATCAAGTGTTCAAGGCTACTCAAGAATGATCAGAGGATCCTCCTCCTAAGCGGCGGCCTACAATTAGAGTTTTGTTTTCATAGATGAAATTAGACTTATAATGCCTCAATTGGACTTCATGGTTTCTCATATGTATCAAGGTATCCTCATGTCAAATTTCAAGCCTTGCAGTACAAATTTGCTCAATCAATGACCTAGATTCTTGAAAATCAACTATATTGAGTAAAAAGTCAATTATGGTCAACATACAGTCAAACTTTAAGATTTTTAGTCAACATCAATTTTTTAAAGTTACATTCATCATATTATTAAGGGTTGATCATAACTTATCAAGAAAACTCAAGATTCATCAAAAGTCAAAAGTTGCTAAATTAGGGTTTTCTTTAGGAGAAGTCAACTGAACTTTGACCAAGCACAACTTTCACATGCTTCATCAGAAAATTCTAAACCAAATCTCACTTTGATGGAAATTTAATTCTCTACAACTTGGTCTCTCTAATATCAAGGCCAAAAAATGCTTCATTTGAGAGATATGGGCTAAAACATTGCAGGTCATTTAAAAAGTCAACAAAAAGACACTTTTTGTCAAAGCAATTTACATCAAGTTAAAATATTCAAATGGAAAAATGACAAACATAGAAATTGTAGAGGACATATTGGAATTTACAAAAAAGTCAAAAATCACCTTCATATGACAAAAATTGAGCAAGTTATTAGTTGCACAACTTGGGAAATTTTGAGGAAATGCATGAACTCCAAATTGAGTAAATTTGTAATTTTAGGCTATTGGGCCTAAATTTCCAGGTCCACACGTGTTGATAACGCATTAGAGAATCTCTAAACCCATTGACATATTTTTTGTGATTTTTATTTTCTTTTATTATGATTTTATTCAATTTAAATCAAAATAAATTAAATAAACTATCCATTAAATCATGAGGTCCAAGCCCACAAAATATTTACCTAATATACTCTATATATATTCAATAACTTCATTCACTCGGGAGCACAAATGTCTGCTTCAAAAACAAATCCTAAATTCTCTAAATTTTTGAAGAAAACTAGGGCACAAGTAAACCCTATTCTCCTGCAAGTTCTAGCCGATTTTGAGCCTTCCTTTAGTTTCCTGCAAAATTCAAGGTTCAATCCCAACCTTCACCCAAGTACATTATGTCTCAAAACTCTCCAGCTCGATGTCGCCGGTTTTTTCATGTTCTTCAATTTCAAACTATTTAACCACACAATTTAAGCGAGTTTTATGCATATATATATATATGTATATATATATATATATATATATATATATATATATATATATATATATATATATATATATATATATATATATATATATATATATATATATATATATATATATATTGTGTGTGTGTGTGTGTGATCATAATCATGTTTAGAACCATTTAGAATCACATGTTGCAAGGTTTGGTGCAGGAACGAGAATCCACCACGGCTAGGGAACCGAGGTCGAATCTCTTCAAAACCCTAGCTACGATTGTTTTTAGGCCAAACCAATGTGATCATTGAATTCGCAGGGGTCTAATTACCTAACCAGGGTTGTTTGTTTTTGTTTTTCAATTGATTTTGGTAGGTTTTCCAAAAACGGATCATCGAAGAAGACGACCTCCTCCTACACGTGTGGTGGCCGGAGATGACCAGGGGTTTGCATGGCATCGTGCCATTCAAATATTTTGTCTCAATCCGCTTGCGCATGTTTTGACAAATTTTGACTTCTGACTTTTAATTTGATTTTTGTTATTTGTTTATTGATAGCCAGATTATGAACGTGAGTCAACAATTGGTTGAGTGGAAAGCGTGGAACTTGGTAAACTGGAAAGCGTGGGTTCGATCCTTTGTTGTGTCATTTATTTTTCTTATTTTCAGGTTTAACACGCAGTTGATATAAGGATTGCTATGCGTCCATAATCACAAACATGTCGTTGGCCTGGTGGATAAGCTACTCATCTGTGACCTCAAGGGCATGGGTTTAACACCCACCCTAGGCAAACCTTTTTTCCCTATTTTTTCACTAACCCTATTTTTCTTCTTTTTTCACTTATTTTGTTTTTTTTAATTAAAATCCTAATATTAATTTAACCCTCATTAATTAATTTAATTACTTTTCAAAATACTAACTAAATTAGGTTTAGTTTTTTTTAACAATTAAAATTTTGACTTTTATTTTTATTAACTAATTAAACCCTTTTTATAAAATATTAAAATCAATTAGAAATTTTATGTTTAATAATTATTTTTATATTTAAAAATTATTTTCTAAAATACCAAAACCTTTTCTCATATTTTCTTTTTCTTTTTGCTATTTTAAATTTTAGATAAAAGTGTATAGGCCGCATTATTTGATTGTAATAATTTAGGTTTATTTTTTCTCGCATTTTGTCTCTATTATGTATCTACTCCGAGGATGTAATAGTTTTAAGGTTTTATTTTCTGCATTTTTATCATGCAACTGCCCCGAAGCCATGTAATAGTTTAGTACCTTTATTTTCCGCACATTTATATTTTTGTTGTATTGTATGTTGTTAGTAATTAGGCGTGTATGGCAAGATAATAATCAACTGATAACATAACCCTAAATACAAGATAAAATAACTGAATTGAACACACTTTCAAAGTTTCACTTCTAGGGTAACCTCTCTTCGTTGCTTTACGAATAAATTGTCACGTCCCTCGAAAAAAGGGATACTTTAGCAAAGTCCCTCCAAATAAAAGATCATAGTCCCTCGATTACCCTTCGATGTTGCCTACAAAAAATGATCTAGTCCCTCCGATAAATTGTTAAAGTATCCTTATCTGTTTCCTTCAATAACCATACGATGACCCTTCGATTATCCCTTCAAATCCAATAGATGGGGCTACCTACCAACTAATTGTATGGATAACACTATCTCTAAAGGAGAAGGAAAATAACAAGAACGACCTTGAGTGGGTAAGATTGTTAATTGCTCACTCACAACCTTTATAAAAAACATTTTCACACATCACGCTCAAAAATATTTTCTAAAATACTTTGTACGCATTCTTGAGGACTGATACAAGAACCATTACAAAGTTAGTCATACTTTGGCTTTTCAAAATATTTTTCAAATCACACAGACAAAGTAATATTTTCAAAAGTGAGCTAGCGATTAAGAGCCCGTAGATAACTACGGATGAAAAGGGTTCTAACACCTTCCCTTTTCATATCTTACCCCCCGAACTCAAAATCTTCAAGGTATTTCCTGTTCTTTTCACCCTTTCCTTATTAGATAAAAGAAAAGTCGATGGAAACTTTAGCTATCCGCATATTTTTGATAAAACGCAAGAGTCAGTTCTCCCACCGTGTTAAAACAGGGTAAAAAGAAATATGTAAAAAATGAAAGGTTTTTGGTGAGTATCTGAGAATGAGTACTAAAGGGAAGCAACTCGTCCGTATCAATGTTATCAAACCAGATGTGACCAAAATCAAGATTGTCAAAGAAATATTATTTGAAAGGGCTCTAAAAACATTCACTCGTTTCTATGGGGATATTCTGGACTTAACCAAAGTCGAAGTACAGTTGGATGTTTTTCCTACTCTTATTCAATTTTATGATCCTCTGTTGAGATGTTTCACCTTTCAAGATTTCCAGCTGGCACCAACCTTGGAAGAATTAGACAGAATTATGAATTTATCTAAAGAGAAGGCTTATGTGAGTATCAGACAAACCATTGACATCCAAATCCTGGCAGAAGGTTTAAAAATCCCTTACCCTAAACTTGCTATTAATTACAAGAAAGAAGGAGACGTACGAGGAATTAAGAGATGTTACTTGGAAAATAAAGCTCTTGATCTAGATAATAACAAGGAATGGGAGTCTTGTATCGACTGTCTAGGGCTGCTTATATTTGGTGTTACCTTGTTTCCATGAACTGTAGACTATATTGACCCTTCATCCATCAGCGTATTCTAGGGTACAAAAACTTTCAATACAGATCCAAATCATGCTTTGCTTGCTGACATCTATTACACAATTCATACATGGTATGAAAAGAAAAGAGGTACCATAAATTGTTGTATTTCATTGTTATATTCTTGGTTCATGACTTACCTCTACAAGGAAGATTACATGATCCCGAATCTGACAAGGTATGAGTGGCCTAAGAAATTAAGGTCTCTTACTGCTAGTTCTGTATTATGGTACGCAAGGAAGCTAGATATTGGTGATATTGTTTACAGCTGCGAGGATTTTTCTAACGTTCCATTGATTGGGTCACAAGGTTGCATTAATTAAAACCCTACATTATCCATACGACAACTAGGGTATACATTGGAAGATAAACCTTCAGAAGAATAACTTCAACAATTGATCGTTCATGACATGGGTAAAAATGACCGAGAGTTGCTCAACAAGGTTATTCGGGCCTGGAGCAGGGTTAATGAAATAAAAGTTGAAAAGAAGAACGTTGTGGCAAAATAAACTTAAACTCAATGAGTTCTGGACAAGGTTCAAATTATCAACCCGCCTTTTGACATAGACCCCAAATACAAGAAAAAGGTCCCAATAACTCCACCTATGTCTTTGGAAGAAATAGATGATCTGAAGAAAGCCTTGAAACAGGCTCAGAGGAAGAAAGAATAACTAGAGATAAATCTCCTTAATGTAACTAAAGAGAAAAGAAAAATGCAGCGTATACTTGAATCAAAATACCAATCGATTCAAAGAGACCACGAAGCATTTTAAAAGGAGAGCCTGAAAAGGAAACGTTCGACTGAAGGGTTTCTCAGTGCTACCTTTAATCTGGATTCCCATAATCAGAGGCTGGAAGATGCTGCTAGTGAAATTGGAGAGTTAACAATATGGTATGAAAAAGTCGTGCAAAAATGCTAGAGGAAGATTTAAGGGCTAAAATCCAAAGCTTGGCCCAAGTCTCTCTAGATCAGGAAGAGCAATTGAAATATCTCACTACCAGACTTCATGATAGCCAAGAATCAGAGGTAAGGGAACGCCTTGCGAAGATGAGGGCAGAAAGACTTCTTGCCCAAAAAATTGAAGAGTATGAACAAGTTTGCCTTGAGCTAGAAGGCCTCTGAAAAGATTTCCAGATACAACAGAGACTTTATATGGAGTTGAGGGCTGAAAAGATGTATTAGGATGAGCAATATACAAATATTTCCCGAGCATGAAGGGATAACCACAAGATAACTCCCAACATCTACCGAGAGTACTGATACTACAAGGACAAGCATGAAAGGCTCGCCTTCTTAGCCAAACAATCTCATTGAGGAAATCGCTAGAAGTTTGAAAGACGCAGAAAGTGTGATCGTCCCTCTCTTAAATGATGTTGACGGTTTCCTCAAGCTATGTAGAACAATGGTCAACCGTTTTAGATAAGACATCCGCAAGCAGGCTTAGGAGATTGTTTCCCTTGCACTAAATTTATTGTTTTAGAATTGTAATACCTTTCAATATATGAAGTATGTTCTCATTTAAAGACAATTGGCACCTCTAATAAAAAGCATTGTGTTTCTTATTTCTGTTTGCGTATTCGATTTCCAGATATACACCAAGTGAATAAGACATTCGAAATGTAATTTTCAACATCATTTATACATATTCATACTGTTGTACCCCAAAATTTTCCATCCCATTTTTTCAAGGCATCCTCCAAGGGTTCTCAAAATGCTCAAGGTTGCTCAAGAAATGATCAGATAAATTCTCCTCCTAAGCAATGGACTCGCAACTAGGGTTTTGTATTTATTGGGTTTATAAGGTCTCAAGTGGTTTTTATGATTCTTCATATGTTCCTAAGAATGCTCATAACAAGTTTCAAGCCTTGTATTTCAAGTTTGTTCAGTCAATAGCTCAGATGACTGAAAATCAACTATATTAGATAAAAAGTCAATTATGGTCAACATACAGTCATACCTCAATATTTTTGGTCAAAATCCAGATTTTGAAGCCACATTCATCATTTGATCAAGGGTTGATCATGATTCGTAAAGATTATCCCTCAAATCATCAAAAGACAGAAGTTGGGAAATTAGGGTTTCCTTAGGAGAAGTCAACTGAACTTTGACCAAGCATAACTTTCACACGCTTCATCAGTTTTTCCCCTATCAAATATCATTTTGAAGGGAATTCAATTCTCTACAACTTTTTCACTCTAAATGCAAGTCCATAAAATGCTTCATTTGAGAGATATGAGTCAATACAATATAGGTCATTTCAAAAGTCAACAAGAAGACACTTTTTGTCAAGGCAACTTACATCAAGATAAATTCTTCATAAGCAAAAATGATCAACATAGAGATTGTAGTGGGCATCTTGAGATTTTCAAAAACTTCAAGATCACCTTCAAAAGATGAAAACTGAGAAAGTTATGACCAATGCAAGTTGGGAAATTTTGAGTAAATGCATGAAGTTAAAATTGAGCAAACTTGATATTTTGGACTATTAGGCCATTGGTTAAGAGTCCAAGCATACTCTGTCCTCATTATACACATCAAAACTCATTCATACACCCGTTGACCTATTTTTATTTTTATTATTTTTGTTATTTTTTATTTATTCATTAATAATGCAAAGTAAATAAAATAAAATACAAAGCCCTTTTACACAAAGACCAAGCATATATCTTTGCCCTAATTTCAACCTATAATCATCTCTCATTCATTCTCATACAAGCGCACGAAAAACCCTTGCCTCAAACTTGTCAAAAAATATCAAATTTTTCTAAAGAACCCTAGAAATCTTTAAACCCTTGTTACAAATCCTTTCACCACAAACTAGAAATCCCAATTAACTCCATCCATTCCCAAGGTAAGATTGGAGAAATTTTGATGATCCCAAACGCATGAAGTCTCATGGCATGGCATCTCAGGTTTCATAACATTCATATCTTGATTTTATTTTTGCTTTAACATGTATTAATGTCACTAATGTGCTCATGAGGTTTGTTAGTGCAGGATAAAACAATCGCGGGGGTCCCATGAAATCGATATTATAAATCACCATCGTTGCACTGATATGCACCATTTGTGCTATAACTCTTAAACCAACCATTTTTAGACGAAAATAATTATCCCATCAAACTCACAACCCTCGATTTAGGGGGGTAGGATGTTTTTTGGGTTGCTAATTCTGTGTATTTTGCAGGTTTGGAAGAAGAAGGCAACTAGAGAAGACGACCGGAGCTAGGGCTATGGCGCCTCTCCGGTCAATAAATTCATGTTTTATTATATATTTATTTTTTATTTAAGCTAATGGATGTACAGCCGCCTCAGAGATAGAAGCGTGCGTAATAAGGCATTGGTCTCTCAGGTCATGGGTTCGATCCCTAGTTTTGCCAAAATTTTCATATTTTCTAACTCTTACAGATCCAGTACAACACTTTTATGCCTCATCCATGCACCCTTAACTCTCAAGCCATCAGATCTCATCATCATCTAATCCAATGCTTCTGGTTGTCTCCCCATGGTGAACCCTCCCTAGAAGCCACACTGGATTCAACGCATGCATATTGGGATTGTTGTTTTGGGCCTAGCGAATTTCTTTCCTCACACCCCCGGTTTGCTTCCATAACAAGCCCAATCTTATATATTTTAACCATTTTTTTAACATAATTAGATTAACTTATTTTTCTTAATTAAAATTAATCTAGACCTTAGATTTTTTAATTTAATTATTTAATAATTTTTTAATCAAATTAATTTAACTTTTTTCATTTAATTAAATAACTTAGTTTTTTAGGTTTTCACAAATTAACTATTTTCTCTGAATTAAAATCAACTTAGATTTTAGGGTTTTGTTTAACTTAATTAACTATTTTTTAATTAATTAAAATTAATTAGGTTTTAGGTTAATCATCGATTTTTTTCATCAAACAATCACAAAACAAATTCTTTTCCCGTTTCTCTTTATTTTACCGCTTCGCGTATTTTACTATCGCGTATTTCATTGTTTTTATCATTATGTAACTGCTTAGGTTGTAATAGTTTAATTAGGGTTTACTTTTCCCCCTATTTTTACTATTTTGTACCCCCACTCCCGAAGCCTTGTAATAGCGTAGAATATTATTTCCCGCACTTTACCACTTTTCATTATTGCTATATTATTTTGCTAGTAATTAGGGTTTATATGGCAAGACATAAAAATAATCATAGAAAACCCTAATTACAAGATTAAAATAACTGAACATGAATCTTTCTTCACACACACACCTCTAGGGTAACCTCACTCATTGTCTCGGAAAATATTCATGTCCATCGAACATGGGGACGCGTTAGCAAAGACCCTCGGTTAAAAAGATTGTAGTCCCACGATGACCCTTCGATGCTGCCTTCGGTAAACGATCTTAGTCCCTTACGATAAAATTGCTAAAGCGCCCATACGAGTTGCCTTTATGATTATACGATGACCCGCGCCCGTCTCTTCACATCCAACGATAGGGCTTCCTACTAACTAATGGTAGGATAACACTATCTAAAGAAGGAGGAAAGTAACACAAAAGACATTGATAGGTAGATAATTCTTAATCGCTTGCTTGAGAACACTTCAAAACATCTTTTTCACAAACATTTTCTCTGAAATATTTTAAAAAATAAACACTTTGTACGCATTCTTAACTGATACAAGAATCATTACAAAGTTTCCATACTTAGGCGTTTTTTCAAAACATTTTCAACACACATTCACAAAGCAATTTTTAAAACAAAGTGAGCTAGCGATTAAGAGCCAATAGATAACTGCAAATGAAAAGGGTGCTAACACCTTCCATTTTCATAATCTACCCCCCGAACTCAATTGTCTCAAGGTCTTTCCTGTTTTTTCACCATTTCCTTATTAGATAAAAGAAAAGTCGGTGGTAACTCTTGCTATCCGCAACATTTGCGATAAATCACAAACCAAGTCAGTTCTCCCACCGTATTACAGAACTGGTGACTCTGCTGGGGAGAACTAAAAGTGGGGTTACCTTTAGAGTTAGATCATTTTTAATGCTTTCCTTGTTTGACTTGTGTGTTTTACATTTTGGGGCTTGCTCGAATTTATTATCTTGCAAAGATCCTACACCCGGATCTAGGGGCAATTTAGGTAAGTAGCAATAGATCATGGAAACTATATGGCATATACCGATATGGTTGATGTGATGGCTATATTAGTGCGACACATTAGTTTGTACTGGTGTCCCTCAAGTCAGTCGGGAAAATACGACGTTGTCGCATGGTATCATAAGCACTAACTGACCTTTAGAACCTTAATTGACACAACTTATCCATTAGAAGGTAGTGAGATATCCGTCTTGGGTGCAATCTGAAGTTTTTTGATACTCGATACTACGCTCATTGAGATTTAACTCTCGGGTTTTGTTTGGTGGCAAGTCAGTTTTCGTGCTATATAAGAATTGTGGGAAAAATCAATGATATTGAGATCCCTAGAACCCAATTACTTCTTTAGGACAAGTTGAGCCAACTAAACTTCAAGAGGGTACTTACCTACAAACCCCATGCAAGCCTTGAACCTAAGGCCTTTGCATTCTTTGTTTGTGTTGGATTATCTGCTCGAACATGACATCATGACATCATAACATCATATCATGACTAACCATTTCATGGATCTAGGGGATTTATCTTTGTTCTGTGTTGCAGGGTCATGGCTTACAGTCGTAGGAATACCATCCGAACAAACTTCGTAAGGATACCTTCCAAGATTGAGGAATTAGTCTCAAAGGTTCCCGATAATTCTCAATTCACCAAGAGACATGGTCATCTACTCAGTTTGGTTACTACTGGCTTCCAGGAAGACATGATGAACGTTCTTTTCCATTTCTTTTATCTGAAGCATCACTATTTTACCTTCCTGGATTATCAGTTGGTTCCCACAATGGAATAATTCTCTAAGTTGCTCGAAGTGCCTATTCTTGATTAGATACCCTTCACCAGTCTAGAGCAAGTTCCAAAACCTGAAGACGTTGCAGTAGCCTTACATCTGAAATGATCGGACATTGTATCTAATTGGGAAACAAGGAATGGAGTCAAGGTTTTTTCTCCTAAATTTATAATAGAGAAGGCTTAGTAGTTTCTAGATGCCATGAATTTTTGTGCTTCTAAGGATATGTTAGCTTTACTGATTTATGGGTTAGTACTATTCCCTAATCCAGACCAATTCATAGATGTGAGTGCCATAAAAATATTTCTCACTCATAATCCAGTACCTACTTTGTTGGAGATGTCCTGCATTCCCTCCACACTCGTACTATGAAGAAGCGGGGAACTCTTATGTGTTGAATACCTCTACTGTCCAAGTGGTTTATTTTGCACCTACCCCGATCAATGATAAAGAATGAACAAGGTTTGAGGTGGTCTCAAAGGTTGATATCGCTCACTCATGTAGATATCCATTGGTGTTCTCGATCTCCGGCAGATGTGACTATTATTAATCGTTGTGGGGTATTCCCTAATGTACCATTCCTTGGTATAAGAGGAGGGCATCACTTATAACCCTTCTCTAGCTCTGCGTTAGTTTGGTTATGCTCGAAGGGACGGTCCTCATGATATGCTCATCTAGGGTATTATGTTCGACTATGAGAACGATCCTCAAAATTACCATCAAAGGTTTATACGTGCTTCGAGTATGGTCAACAAGATTGATAGCAAGACTTTGGGACACAATAATTCCATTCCTCTAGAGCCTTACCTCAGGTAGGTGTGGTCTCATGCTCAGAATCTTAAAATGCCATATCCTGCTATCCTACTAGTGTTCATAAAACCTATTGTTGAAGGGGATGTTTATTATACTGTTCTTCATCCTAATATGCCCATTGACTTCGAAGAACTATAGAAGTCCTGGATTCAGGTCAAGGAGGAAAGAGATAGCTTTGAGGCTCAGTTCTATGCTAATGAGAAGATAGTACTATAGTTGAGAAAATGACTCCACGAAGAACAAAGCCTTAATGCATATGTCAACACAAAGAGGAAGCGTCCATGGGAGACTTGAATTCATGTTTTGCTATTTTGTAACTCTTTTTATTGAAAGCAATTATAATTTGAGCTTGTTACTAAAATTTATTTGTTTTTCTTTTTATTTAAACACATTTAAATCCAACAACGGTCCTTGAAAACATTGCACCTTCATTTTCATATCATGTATATCATCATATAACAGGTACTCTATAAGAAGGTTTTTATCATCTTCTTGCTGTTTATTTCAGTAAAAGATGGCTCTATAACAGACTGTCAAGGAACTCCAAGCACATAATGGCCAATTCCAGGAAACGCTCTTGAACTTAGCCCAAGGGAAGAAAAATGTGATGGAGCTCATCGCTAAAAAGAAGAAGACTCGGAAGCCATTTTCTATCTTCAATATAGGGAGAAGATTCAAAGGTCCTGTTAAACCAGTTCAAACTGCTGATACCTCCTCTGATGAAGATGACAATCAAGAGGAAGACAATAGAAGTGTTAAGGCTGAAGGTGGAAGTAATCAAGGTTCTAGGAAAATTCCTGAGGATGAAGACTATTCTGATGAATAGCATCCTCCCGCGGATGATAGATACAAACAATTGGAAAATCGCCTCAAGGTCATGGAAATTCAGAAATTCCCTCGACTGGACTTTGAAGAGTTAGGTCTTATCTCGGGGGGTTGTTATCCCTCATAAGTTCAAAGTTCCTACTTTTGCTAAATATGATGGTGTTTCTTGTCCCAAACGTCATCGGAGGTCCTATGTTCGGAAGATCCAACCCCATATTGCTGATAGAAAGTTATGGGTTTACTTCTTTTAGGAAAGTTTGTCTGGTACACAATTGGAGTGGTTCTATCAGCTAGAGGGAACCAACATCCGTACTTTGGAAGACTTGGCTACTGCTTTTTACAAGCAGTATCAATATAATGCTGACCTTGCACCAACTCGTGTGCAATTACAAAATATGACTATGGCCTCGAATGAAGGGTTCATAGAATATGCCCAAAAGTGGAGAGATCTGGTTGGACGAGTTCAACCTTAATTGTCTGATAGGGAGCTAGTTGATATGTTCATAGGCACTATAACAGGTCCATTCTTTAACCATCTGATTAGAAGTTGCTCATCTGGTTTTACTGAGCTAATTCTAACCGGAGAACGTGTTAAAAGTGGTATAAAGAGCAAAAAAATTCCAGTGGCTGCGTCTTCAAGTGCTGTGAAAAAGACATTCAGTGGTAAGAAGGAAACCAATGTTGCTTATGGCCAAAAGGGTCATGTTAAAAGTGATCGCAACCAATCTGTAGGAGTTGTGTTGATTTCTAATCCTACGTCTGTTCAATAACAACAGGGAAATCAATGTAGGACAGACGCTCTGAGAAGACAATTTACAAAGATCAGCATGCCACTGTCTCAGGAATTACAACATTTACTAAAAGCAGAGCTGATAAATTTAAGGGATCCTCCTCAGAATCCCAACACCTCCTCTCCTAGATACAATCCAAAAGTCAAATGTGCTTACCATTCCAATAGCCCCGGGCACGACACCAATATTTGTTGGGCTTTGAATAACAAAATTCTGGACATGATTAACAACAAAGAGATTGTGTTTGATCCATCTGAGACCCTCAACGTGATTACTGTACCTATGTCGAAGCACGAAAAAGGAATTAGTGGTATTGATGATGTTATTTATGTTGCTAATGTAAGCGAGTTGGTTACTCCCCTCCCATTTATCAAGAAGAATTTGTTGCAGGCTAGTTTATTTCTGGGTTATATCGAAAGATGTTACTACTGCGCAGCCCAACCCAATGGCTGCAAGTTGTTGAAAGAAGGAATTCAACACCTAATGGACAATCATATAATGATGATTGAGAAGATTTTTTCTGCCAAGAATCTGTTTCAAGACTTATCCGTAATTTCTGGCACGCCTATCAGGATCACATTCAAAGTACCTGTAAGGATTATTGCCAATCTGAAAGTTGCTCCTCTAATCATCACTACACCCGGACCTATCCCATATTCTTCAAATAAAGCTATTCTGTGGAACTATGGATCCAGCGTCTACTACCATGGTGTTAAGTAAGAACTACCTATTATTGAAGATGAAGGCACTGAAGTTGTTGATCCCAACATTGAAAATATTACTGGAACCAGTAAGGTTACTAGAAGTGGAAGGGTTTTCTCCCTGAAAATCTCTCCGAAGACTGTCGCTACACCTGTTAGAGTTACCGCTACCGAGCCAACTGCCGAGGCTCGAGGAAGAGAATAAATAATGGATCCTGCCTAGACGGAGGTGCTTAAAGAAGTGGCAGTTGAAGACACTTCTAGGCAAGAGTTGGAAGAGGTGTTAAAGAATATATGTAAGAGCAGCTACAAGGTTGTTGAACAGCTGGGGAAGACCCCATCTAAGGTCTCTGTGTTATCCCTGTTACTGTGTTCTGAAGCCCATGCACATGCTTTGGTGATATTCTTGAAGACTGCTCACGTGCCACAAGAGATTTCTGCCGATCAATTTGGAAATTATGTTTCTAGCTTAACGACTGACAATGGATTAGGTTTCTCTGATGGAGATCTGACTCCGGAAGGGAGAAATCACAATAAGGCCCTGTATGTCTCCATTGAATGCAGGGGCACTACTTTGGCTCATATATTGTTTGATAATGGCTCCTCGTTAAATTTTCTACCAAAAGGAGCTCTGGACAGACTTGATTGGGAAGGGGTTGTACTGAAACCCAATGATATTATAGTTCGAGCCTTTGACGGGTCAAAGAGGATGGTGCACGGAGAAGTGGATCTTTAGATCAAGGTAGGTTCGCAAATCTTTGAATCTACCTTCTATGTAATGGATATTCGACCAACTTATGTTTGCTTACTGGGGCGCCCCTGGATCCATGGGGGAGGCTCTGCCACCTCGACCCTACACCAGAAGTTAAAATATCATGTGAATGGAAAGATTGTTACTGTCTGCGGTGAAGAAGAGTACATGGTTAGCCACTTAAACTCTTTCTGGTATGTAGAGATGGATGGCGAATTCATCGAAACTTCGTGTCAGACTATTAAAGTCATCCTTACTGCCTCGACTGAAGATGTTTCTGCCATTTCCAAGGTTACCAGGGTTCCTCGCAATATGGCTTCATTGAAAGATGCTAGAGCTGATGTAGAAGAAGGTGGTTGTACTATTTGGGGTCAGCTTCTTGACATTCCCTATAAATATGATGAATTTGGTTTGGGTTTCATTACATAAGGTCAAATAGTTGTTTGTCACGCTTGTGCTGGAAGAACACCATTCTGCATCAGCAACAACAGAGTCAACGCTATAGAAGACGCTGACAGTGATTATGACCTTGACAGCTGGATCTTTCCTACCATTGGCAAATGGCTCAGCAACTGGAAGGCGGAAGACATTATATTCATCTCCTTTAGTCAGGAGTAATAATTAAATTTTTTTATTGCTTTCAAGTTTTGGCTTTTTAATATTTAAACAATAACTTTAAGCCTCTTGCCTTACCCGGGGAACAACGATTCGTTTGTTAAGGGTTGCCATTTCATAAACATATTTTCATTTAATAAAAGCGCTGAACATTTTGCATTCAAATTTTGTGCTCTTTGTCTTTTTTTTACTTTTACCATTTTCAAATAGCTATGTGTTCTTACACCCACCCACATAATACATTACAGATCTACATCCACTCTGGATCCCGTTGATAATGATTCTGCTATTGCCACTTATGACTTTGAAAACCCGATCTACCAAGCGGAGGGCAAAGGTGAGGAAGATTGTGAAATACCTGGAGAACTTTCCAGACTGTTAATACAAGAGGAAAAGGTCATACAACCGCATGGAGAGCCGGTTGAAGTTATAAATTTGGGTACTAAGACAGACAGGAAAGAAGTCAAGATATGCACCAGCTTAAAGGGCAGTGTCAAGAACATGTTGATTCAGATGTTGCATGAATATGTTGAGATTTTTGCTTGGTCGTATGAAAACATTCCAGGGCTCGGTACTGATATTACAGTTCACCGTCTGCCGATGAAAGAGGGTTGTGCTCTGATAAAGCAGAAGGTTCGTCGAATGCGTCCTGAGATGTCAGAAAAGATCAAAGCCGAGGTCGTGAAACTATTCAACGCATGGTTCTTAGCAGTGACATCATATCCTCAATGGGTTTCAAATGTGGTCCCAGTACCGAAGAAAGATGACAAAGTACACATGTGTGTAGATTACAGGGATCTGAACAGGGAAAGCCCCAAAGATGACTTCCCACTTCCATATATTTATGTTTTAGTCAACAACACTGCTCGACACAAGGTATTATCCTTCATGGACGGTTTCTCAGGGTATAATCAGATCAAGATGGCGCCAGAAGATATGGAGAAAACTACCTTCATCACACAGTGGGGCACTTTCTGCTACAAGGTTATTCCTTTTGGGTTGAAGAACGCCGATGCAACATACCAGCGTGCTATGGTAGCTTTATCCCATGACATGATTCATCACGAGATAGAGGTCTATGTAGATGATAAGATAGCCAAATATCAGACTAAAGAAGAGCATCTTGACCATCTACATAAGGTCTTTGAGAGGCTGAAGATGTATAAGCTAAGGTTGAATCCGAACAACTGAACATTTGGAGTGAGGTCAGGTAAACTCCTGGGTTTTTTTGTCAATGGTAATGGTATTGAAGTTGATCCCGCAAAAATCAAAGCTATTAAATAAATGTCAGCTCCCCGTACTGAGAAGGAAGTCATAGGTTTTTTAGTACGACTGAATTACATTGCCCGATTCATTTCTCATTCGACTGCTACTCGTGAGCCGATCTTCAAGTTGATGAAGAAAGATCATGTATTAAAATGGAACGACGATTGTCAAACAGCTTTTGACAAAATCAAAGAGTACCTATAAGAACCTCCAATTCTGATGCCACCAGTTGAAGGAAGACCTCTAATCATGTACCTAACAGTGCTAGAGAATTCAATGGGGGTGTGTTTTGGGCTAGAAAGACGAGTCTGGTCGAAAATAGCATGCAATATACTACCTTAGCAAAAAGTTTACCGACTGTGAAACAAGATACTCACTGCTCGAGAAAACTTGTTGCACTTTGGCATGGGCTGCTCGCCGACTAAGATAGTATATGTTGACCTATACTACTTTATTGATGTCTAAAATGGATCCCGTCAAATACATATTTGAGAAGCCAGCTGTGATCGGTGGATCTGGAACTGACTGTTTAACGCTGGTTCGCGAAATGTCGCGGAAGCAAGAGTCGCCACCGTCTTTTATTTTCTCCAAATGGAAAGGACAAAAGCACAGAAAAATTCCTTAAAGAGATTGCTCTCGGTTCGGGAGGTAGGTTATAGAAAGGGAAGGTGTTAGCACCCTTTCTATCCATGGTTATCCATGGGCTCTTAGATACTTGCTCATTGTGTTTTCAAAATTGTTTGTTTGCTTTTCAATTGTGGGTTTTAAAAAAGTTTCTTTGAAAATTTCAGTTCGACTCTTGTATCAGTCCTCAAGAGTGTTTGAAAAAATTGCTTTCGAAAGCTTTTTGAAAATGTGTTGGTGTGAAAAGTATTTTGTTTTGTTTTGAAATTTAGAGCAAGTATCTAGAGTCGTCTACCTACCCTAAGGAATTCGTCTGTGTAAATGTCCTTAAAGTAGTGCCATCCCACCATTGAGAGGTAGGTAGCACCACCGTTGGAGATGTTCGGGTCAATTCGAGGTTCGGGACATGGTGATCACCAGAGCAATGGGAAGACACCTTAGAAGCTACCCTCATGCCGGGTTCCCGGATCATGAGGACTTACTAAGACATCCTCTACTCGACGATCACCTTTCGGGGCAAGGCAACAGTGAGGCGTACCCTAGGGGTGGTGTGTGCGATTCGTGTGTCGTTTTCATTTGCATTTATCTTGTCATGTTATTGGTGTTCTACGCTTGATTTTATTTAAGGCCATTCATTCTTGCATGCTTTGTTTAACAGTTAAAAATTGCGAGGAAAAGTAAATCTACAACTATTACAAATGGCGCGGGTCCACATCGCCAAAATTAAACCGGACCCGATTTAACAGAAAAATAAAGAAAGTAAAAGTGCGAGATGTAATTACAAGGCTTCGGGAGAGGTACATAATTATTTAAGCAAAATAAAAATAAATATGCGAAATTAAATCGAAACGAGGGCGTTGGACCCTTTTGCAAAATTAAAATTAATAAGGAATTAAAATTAAAATTAAGAAAAGAAATTATTTTTTTGATTTTTGGTATTTTTGTGTATTTTAAGATTTAATGGAAAAAAGAAAGAATTAATTAAAATTAACTACTAACCCTAATTCTACTTTATTTTAATTTATTAAGAAAACATTAAAATTCAACCTAAATTAAACCTAATTTTTTATGTACAATTTTAATTATGAAAAGAAATAAAATAAATAACATTATTGTGAAAAAGAAAAATTAAAAGGAATAAAATTTATTAAACCTAATTCTACGTTTTTTTTGTATTTTTTATGAAAAAAAATTAATATTGCAAACCCTAATTTAAACTAAATTTATTTACATGTATTTATTTATAAGAAAATATTAGAATAAAATATTCATCATGTTTTTTATCTTTTCTGATTTTTTAGGCATTTTTTATATTTTGCAAAAATAATTAATTAAATCAAAACAATAAAGAAAATAAAACAATAATTGAAAATAAAACATAAGAAAAATATGGAAAATTGCAAACCGGGGGGGGGGGGGGGGGGTGGAAGTCCCAAATTGGAGGTATAGATCCAAGAATCCTGGCCCAATAGCATTGGCCTGTTTGGACTTTTTTGCTAGCATGCTGAAGCGTTGACCTATGCTCATGATGTGCTTCAGATCTAAGCCTTTGGTTTGATCTCCAGGGGGACGTGTCACACTTGATTTGGAAGTGCATGGTATGTCTTGACATGGGCGCTGCATGGGAATTGTTATTGCAAAATAATATGAGAAATTATACAGACCTGGGGCTCGAACCCAGGTCTTGGACGTCAATGCAATCAACACTTGCCAGCTGAGCCACTTCAACTATTTGTTATATAATAAACAACAAATAACAAAAGATGAAACTACGCGTTAGTGGGATAAAACGCGCGAATTTCAAATCAACCAACCAAATCACGCCACGGACTCATCTTCTTCATGGTGTTGGATTTTCCTGAAACACAAAAGCAATAGACAACGGTTTTTGAACCGTTCTATAATGCACCATTAGAAAAAATAACGAATAGGCCATAAGGCCATATAAATTAAGCGCGATTGTTGTATCTTCTTCGTCCAGATGCATTGATCAGAATGGCATGGGTCTGGGAGGCTAATTTTTCCTCTTTTAAGAATCCCTAATTTGAGTCTTTGTAAACCCTAAAAATTATCAATGGCAAATCTCCAAATATGGCACGAAAACGAAATTAGACCACATGGTTAGCTTCAAAACTTCACAAGGAACATGAATCTACAATTAAAATGCTATGAGGATGTCTAGAAATTAAAATACGATCATGGATTTTTCTTGATACAGTTTGAGTTCGTTTTACCAATTCTTGGCGTGGTGATGGATGATTCTGATTGGAATGTGATCAGTAATCCTTGAGGAAGCTATTGAAACAGGTTTTGTGCTTTGAATCGACCTGTAACAATGATTTCAGTTTTGAGTTCTTTAGAGAAAAATTCAAGTTTGCCATGGCCTCTTCTGAGCTGCTGCGCCTCTCCCATGATTAGGTTTAGGTTTATGCTTATGTAGTGAATGTATTAGGTTAACAGAATTCAATCAAATCTCTTGTAATCATTGATTTTGAATATTTGATTTCTTAAGATTTTTCCATATCTTTTTCATGTGCTTTTGGTTCAAAATCATGCTAATCAACCCAAATCTTTCCATAATTGTACAAGCACGAAATCTTGAGGCTAAAACATGTATAAAAAGATTGGTTAGGGTGGATTAAATATTTTTCATATTTTTAAATGATTTAAATGAATTAATATGAATAAAAATTCAAATAAATAAATAAAAAATGAGAAAATACTTCCCTTTGGGCCAAGTGGTCGTGCACATGCTTGGAATGATGAATTGTGGAAGAAAAATGGGCCCATTAGCAATTTTAGGTCATTTGAATCAATGTTGACTTTTCAAAATATCCAAAAATTTCCCAACTTCCACAAGGCATAACTTGCTCAATGTTTAAGCTTTTCTCATGTTCTTGGACATTTTGGAAAGGTCTTTGAGTCCTCTAACCAATGTCTTTGGTCCCATGTCATTTTGATTTACCAATCTCAAGTTATGGCCTTTGACTTAAAGTCCCTTTTTGTTGACTTTTGAAAATGACCTATAATGTTGAAATTGATAACTTTTTGTGAGAGCATTTCTTGGACTTGAGGTATGAAGATGAGTTGTAGGAAATGTCTTTCTCTTCAAAATGAGCTTTGGATGGGATTTTTCTGATAATCCATGTGAAAGTTATGCCCTGGTCAATTTCAGTTGACTTTTTCAGCTGTCCAAATAAGGAAACTTTTGCATCTTTATGATTTTTTGAGCCAAATTTTGAGAATCATGATCAAGCATTGATAAAATGATGTTTGTGGCTTCAAAATGATATGTTGACCAAAAATTTGAACTTTTGACTGTAAAATGACCATTTTGCCCCTATAGTTGACTGTAGTGCAATTTAGGGTTTTGACTGTGCAATTTTGAGCTGAATGCCTTGAAACTTGATATCAGGATACTTGACCATATTTATAAGCATGTGAGACTTGATTGGACCTTTGAAAGCTTCATTTTTTTTATCAGAACACAAACCCTAGTTTTGACTGTATAGGAGATCTTTGTACTGTGCAACCCTTGGAGAATTTTGAAGCTTGACTTGGAAATTTCTTGAAGAATGTGGGAGGGCAAATTTTGGGGTACAACAGTTGCCCCTGTTCAATCTTATTAGACCTGAGGATGCAGATTGGCTGACGTGCCTTTCGTAATCCGAGGGTGGAAGATGATTGAACACTAGAGTGCCCAGAAATTTGCGCTCACATGTTAGCAGTGTGATGGGGGAATGGGCTTATAGATGCCATTTAGAGGTTGATGAATAGGATGATAGGCTTATAGATGCCATCTGGATGTTGATCGCGTAAGAGGTTCCTTAGCGAGAACCTGCATACCTGCAAAAGAACAAAAGGAGTACCTGACACGTTGCAGGAGCTGGTTTTTAGATGCTTGGTATAGATATGTCCTGACTGGTTACAGGAGCTGAGTCTGGAGCTTCACAAGATGATGAATGAACCAGGGATGGTTACTACCTTAGTATGAATGGTAAGAGGACCTTGGACGACTTTAACTTCAACAACGCTCGTTGAGAAAATCTTGGTGGAAAATACCATCTTTGCAGTATCGGGAAGAGAACCATAGGCAATTATAATTTGAAAGGGAATTGTCACCTCACTCACCTTCGGAGAGGGAACCATAGGGGACTATCACCTCACACTCACCGTCGGAGAGGGAAACATCTGAAAAGGACTTACCACCTCACTCACCGTCGGAGAGGGAACCATAGGAGACTATCACCTCACACTCACCGTCGGAGATGGAAACATCTGAAAAAGGAATTACCACCTCACTCACCGTCGGAGAGGGGACCATCGGAGACTATCACCTCACTCACCATCGGAGAGGGAAACATCTGAAAAGGACTTACCACCTCACACTCACCGTCGGAGAGGGAACCATAGGAGACTATCACCTCACACTCACCGTCGGAGAGGGAAACATCTGAAAAGGAATTACCACCTCACTCACCGTCAGAGAGGGGACCATAGGAGACTATGACCTCACTCACCGTCGGAGAGGGAAACATCTGAAAAGGACTTACCACCTCACACTCACCGTCGGAGAGGGAACCATAGGAGACTATCACCTCACACTCACCGTCGGAGAGGGAAACATCTGAAAAAGGAATTACCACCTCACTCACCGTCGGAGAGGGGACCATCGGAGACTATCACCTCACTCACCGTCGGAGAGGGAAACATCTGAAAAGGACTTACCACCTCACACTCACCGTCGGAGAGGGAACCATAGGAGACTATCACCTCACACTCACCGTCGGAGAGGGAAACATCTGAAAAGGAATTACCACCTCACTCACCGTCGCAGAGGGGACCATAGGAGACTATCACCTCACTCACCGTCGGAGAGGGAAACATCGGAGACTATCACCTCACACTCACCGTCGGAGAGGGAAACATCTGAAAAAGGAATTACCACCTCACTCACCGTCGGAGAGGGGACCATCGGAGACTATCACCTCCCTCACCGTCGGAGAGGGAAACATCTGAAAAGGACTTACCACCTCACTCACCGTCGGAGAGGGAACCATAGGAGACTATCACCTCACACTCACCGTCGGAGAGGGAAACATCTGAAAAAGGAATTACCACCTCACTCACCGTCGGAGAGGGGACCATCAGAGACTATCACCTCACTCACCGTCGGAGAGGGAAACATCTGAAAAAGACTTACCACCTCACACTCACCGTCGGAGAGGGAACCATAGGAGACTATCACCTCACACTCACCGTCGGAGAGGGAAACATCTGAAAAGGAATTACCACCTCACTCACTGTCGGAGAGGGGACCATAGGAGACTATCACCTCACTCACCGTCGGAGAGGGAAACATCTGAAAAGGACTTACCTCCTCACACTCACCGTCGGAGAGGGAACCATAGGAGACTATCACCTCACACTCACCGTCGGAGAGGGAAACATCTAAAAAAGGAATTACCACCTCACTCACCATCGGAGAGGGGACCATCGGAGACTATCACCTCACTCACCGTCGGAGAGGGAAACATCTGAAAAGGACTTACCACCTCACACTCACCGTCGGAGAGGGAACCATAGGAGACTATCACCTCACACTCACCGTCGGAGAGGGAAACATCTGAAAAGGAATTACCACCTCACTCACCGTCGGAGAGGGGACCATAGGAGACTCTCACCTCACTCACCGTCGGAGAGGGAAACATCTGAAAAGGACTTACCACCTCACACTCACCGTCAGAGAGGGAACCATAGGAGACTATCACCTCACTCACCGTCGGAGAGGGAAACATCTGAAAAGGACTTACCACCTCACACTCACCGTCGGAGAGGGAACCATAGGAGACTATCACCTCACACTCACCGTCGGAGAGGGAAACATCTGAAAAAGGAATTACCACCTCACTAACCGTCGGAGAGGGGACCATCGGAGACTATCACCTCACTCACCGTCGGAGAGGGAAACATCTGAAAAGGACTTACCACCTCACACTCACCGTCGGAGAGGGAACCATAGGAGACTATCACCTCACACTCACCGTCGGAGAGGGAAACATCTGAAAAGGAATTACCACCTCACTCACCGTCGGAGAGGGGACCATAGGAGACTATCACCTCACTCACCGTCGGAGAGGGAAACATCTGAAAAGGACTTACCACCTCACTCACCGTCGGAGAGGGGACCATAAGAGACTATCACCTCACACTCACCGTCGGAGAGGGAAACATCTGGAAAGGAATTACCACCTCACTCACCGTCGGAGAGGGGACCATAGGAGACTATCACCTCACACTCACCGTCGGAGAGGGAAACATCTGAAAAAGGACTTACCACCTCACTCGCCGTCGGAGAGGGAACCATAAGAGACTATCACCTCACACTCACCGTCGGAGAGAGAAACATCTGAAAAAGGAATTACCACCTCACTCACCGTCGGAGAGGGGACCATAAGAGACTATCACCTCACACTCACCGTCGGAGAGGGAAACATCTGAAAAAGGAATTACCGCCTCACTCGCCGTCGGAGAGGGAACCATAGGAGACTATCACCTCACACTCACCGTCGGAGAGGGAAACATCTGGGGTAACTTCTACTGAGTCTTCATCAGAAAAATCTGTTGGGAGTCGATTTAGCTGGACTAGAGAAGGCTTTGAAATATGATTGAGAATTTAACTGCATCTTTCCTGAAAGGTAAAGGTCAGTTATATGCAATGCATGATATGGATCAAGCAATGATGTTCTCAACATAAATGAGATTTGTATGATATGATGCGTCCATGCATGCTATAATGATGTATGTGATGTTTTATGTATGTTTTTGTCTAGGAAAGTAAATCCTTGACGGGTGCCGGGAAGTCACTCCTGGGTTGCCGTTTGGAGAATAGATTTTGCTTCCGCTGGGGACGATAACTGCAAGAATACCGGTAGGAGAAAATGACTCCGTTGAGGAATAAACTTGGCGAATGGAAGAGTCTGCGGGGAGAAAAGATATTCTAGCGACCATGCTGGGAAGCAATACTCTGTGGGGAGAGGGATGCTTTGCTGAGTGTTGATAGTAACTTGCTGAGGACAAGAGAACCGTGCCGACGCTCTTTCCGTGGCTTTTGGCTGAGGATAACCCAGTTATATCCTGTTGAGGAAATAACTCTTTGAATCAAGCCGGACGACGCGTTCGTGTTCTACGAGGGGATAAGCTTCCAGAATCTACTGGGGATAAGCTTAGTGCTTGGGGATATGGATTCCATCTTTCATGGGGAAACTGGATTGGACTCTTCTGGGGAAGTTTTGATATGCATCGGGGAAGCGACTCCTTTGAGTATTTGATATGCCGCCGGGGAACAATCTTTAGGTCAAGACTGCCGGGGATGCTTGTTAAGACTGTATGCTGCTGGGGAAGGTTGAGATCTGCGGGAGGATACCCAACTTCCTTAAGGTTGATAACTGCTTTGCTTGAGGAGAGTGTATTGACTTGATGGCTCACTCTCTGGGGGAATTAGGATATCTGGTTATGTTCTTTAGCTGAACCTACCTTGGTACCTTGGAGGATAGAACAATCAGATTGCTTAAACCACCCGTTATTGCCCCTGTTTCTATGGGGGTGGCACATGTGGGATGCTGATAATTGTTGAGGGTCAAACCTTCTTCTGGTAGGCAGGTGACAAGATGACAGGACATAGTCGTACACTTTGATCCCTAATTTTTGCCTGGACCGCCCTTTCGGGTTTTCAGTCCACCAGGATACCCATTTTTGCCCAAGCCGCCTTTTCAGGTTTTCGACTTGCCGGGTGTACAAATTTTTTCATTTTATCCCTCATTTTGCCCGAACCCTTTTGGTTCGTCGGGAAGCCCTTATTTTTGCCTAGGTATGTCAACCTAGCGGGTCTTTGATTGTGCGCAGTATTTTTTCGACTATGTCCATGCTCTCAGGATGTAGGGAGATGCCCCTGTTATTGATATTGCGTTGCCGTACCACTAGAAGATGTCTGATCAGGCAAGATTCATTGTCGGAATGCCCCATGTGATCCAGAAGGAGATTTGCCCCAGGCTATTTGGCCTTTGAGAGATTCTCCGAATCTTGATTGGATTGCCCCAGATGATGGACAATGATCATGTCATGCCCCTTGATTGGGAGTGCTTTTGTTCACTAGGCTTTTCATCGTGCGAATTTCCCTGCCGTTCAAACAAAAATTCATATGCAAACAAAGTTATGTTAAAAATGCAAAGCCTATGTCTGTCTTGAAGATTTTGGAAATGCATTCTTTTTCATAAAACAGGTGAATGTTTGTAAAACGTGATGTCGATTCCGTATTTACCGTAAGCCTTCAGGAGTCAGGATACCTTTCGTAACAGTATGCTTTCGAACTAACCCATGCTTCAGCTAGGACTTTTAAGGGTTATAATGTGGCCTGGTGCACGGTTTAAGAAACAAAGGATAAAGGCTCAAATTTTATTTGTACCCACCCGCTCTTCGTGATGTTCTCCAAACCTAAACTCAGTTGATCATACGTTAGACCTTGTTTGAGTCTTTGCTCTGATTTTCCGGTGATGATTCGGATGTTGACAGTTTATTTTGAATAGGCAGTCATTCCTTTTTATTGAGGGTTTGTATGACCTCTTTCTTTTTTCTGATTTTTTGTTATCCCTTTCTTTTTTTTGCCTGAACTGTTTCCTTTTTTGGAATCACAGTCAGCGGGATGCCCCAGTTTCGTAAGTCCCCTTTATAGGTTTTGACTTAATGGGTTTTTTTTTTATTTTTTGAGATAATGACTGCCTTTCTTTATTGATTATTTGGAACCATCACTGTCTTTCTTCGTTTTGTAAGGACCTCTTTGGTGCCATTCGTTATGCACTTGGATCAACTGAGAGACTACCCTGCCCCAGGTTATGATTAAGGGTTTTAAATTTTGAAAAGAAAAACTCATACTTCTTTGGCTCAGAGGGGTTGACGAGGGATTATCATCCTTATAACTCCAGTGTTTAGGAATTGAAACAATGCCTGTACCTCATCAGCGGGGTCTGTTCAAAAGCATACTGTAGATTATGGTATCGTTTTCGTCATCCTCCCTCAAGAGGCTTAGAATTTTAGATCAAGAGTTGACATCAGAAAAAATATGAAAATAATTTGCATTTAGTGAATACGAATATATTGATTCAAAATAGACATAAGCGATGCATTAATGTGATAACAATGTTTAACATGAGTAAATGTTTGAACAAAGGAAAATTGCAACTTGAACATTCGAATGAACAAAAGTCTTTTCAGTCCTAGCCATGTTTTGGCAAGGGAGCAGTGATCACGTTGGGAGTCTCGGCGGGCTCGAACTCGATCTCTTTAGCATCGATCATATTCTGAATCTTGTACTTCAATGCCCAACAATCCTCAGTATCGTGCCCCGGGCTACCAGAATGGTAAGCGCACCTTGCTTCTGGGTTGTAACTTGGAGAGGAGGTCTTTGGATTTGCAGGAGGGTTGATCACCGCAATCAGGTTCATCCTTAACATGTGTTGCAAAGCTCGTGACCATGGCATATTGATGTTGGTGAATTGTCTCTTCGGCTTGTCCAACCTGTTCTGATCAACCCGCTGTTCTTGGCGAGGTCGTTGTTGGACCTGTGAAGTAGTAGCAACTCGGAGAGGTCTATTCATTGGACCCGACCTTTGCCCTCTTGGAAGCTGTTCCATGACCTGGTCCCTGATTTGGGCTGGTTGCTTCATGCCTTGAGGAAGCTGACTGATCATGGCTCTCAGTTCTCCTTGCTCCTGAGATAAACCTTGAATGAGGGCCCTTTGCCCCAGCATCTGGGTTTTCAATGTGTCCACCTCAGCTTGCAGACGTTTCAGCTGTTCGTCCTTGTCATCTTCAGGACTTTTTCTGATCAGATTCCCCATGAGGAGTGTCCTCAACTCTTCTTGCCCCTTGGATAGACCTAGGAAGATTTCCCTGAACTGAGTCTCTTGAGCATGAAGACCCTGGTTACCTTGTTGGGAAGCCATTGCTGAAATAAACAACGAGAAGGGTAAGTGACCTACAACAAGGATACCTGCTATGCAATGATGTGTATGTATGCATGCAATGTTTTCAAGGACCTCGCGGGGTAAACAAGAAAATTTGTTAGAATTGAGAGCTGGTAACTTGATTGAAGGTACTTCATGTTGTTGAGAGTCCTTCGTCAAGGGTCAAAGGCTCACCATATCCAGTGGGTCACAGCCCCTGACAACCTTGGCTAGAGGAAAATAAATCCCCTTTGCCCCTTGTTTGGACATTCTGGTTCATCATGACCTGCATCACAAGCCCTTGAGATCCTTGAAATGGGTTAGGATGTATGCAATGGTATGATGTTATGGTATGCATGGGGTAATGTGAGTAACCCTGTTACGAGTCTTAATTAAGGACTGCAAACCAAAACCTGCAAGAAACTCAGTACACTCTGTTAGGGGTCCCAATTAAGGACTTAAAACATGACCTGCCAAAAACTTAGTACCCTGTTATGAGTCCCAATTAAGGACTATAGACAAAACCTGCAAGAAACAAGTGTCAGGTACAAGCATGCCGATAGTCAAGTACGAAGGCACACAAGTCACACAAGAGAAGCCCTTAGAGTTTAGGCCAGCATGAGGTATAGGCATTACCCTCTTTCAGTTGGTTGGTTCATACCTGTCCTATCAAAGTAACCGGGTTCTTAGAGGATCCCAATATCATTGACTACCCTCAATCGGTCATAACTCCAGCATCGCAATCTTTTCTTGCGGCCAGAACCATCACGAGAGTTTAGCCTCAATGGGCGTAGCATACTGCTACAATTCTAAAGGCCAAGTTGTGTCAATTAAGGTTCTAAGGTTGTTGGTGCTTAATGACTCCTTAGAAGACCCATATTCTCCTCGTTGCGACACAAGGGATATCGGTACAGACCAAGGTGCCACACCAACGTAGCCACTGTTTCACCCGTGTCGGTCTACGCCGGACAGGTCCCTCACAGCTTATGCTACCTAAACAGGGTATCCCCAGATCCGGGTTAGGATCTATGTAACTCTGATGCAACCCACAATAGTAAAGCAAGCAAATTAATACAAATGAAAACACAGTTATGAACTAGCCCTAAGGTACACCTCACTTTAAAATGTCCCCAGCAGAGTCGCCAGTTCTGTGATCGGTGGATCTGGAACTGACTGTTTAACGCTGGTTCGCAAAATGTCGCGGAAGCAAGAGTCGCCACCGTCTTTTATTTTCTCCAAATGGAAAGGACAAAAGCACAGAAAAATTCCTTAAAGAGATTGCTCTCGGTTCGGGAGGTAGGTTATAGAAAGGGAAGGTGTTAGCACCCTTTCTATCCATGGTTATCCATGGGCTCTTAGATACTTGCTCATTGTGTTTTCAAAATTGTTTGTTTTCTTTTCAATTGTGGGTTTTAAAAAAGTTTCTTTGAAAATTTCAGTTCGACTCTTGTATCAGTCCTCAAGAGTGTTTGAAAAAATTGCTTTCGAAAGCTTTTTGAAAATGTGTTGGTGTGAAAAGTATTTTGTTTTGTTTTGAAATTTAGAGCAAGTATCTAGAGTCGTCTACCTACCCTAAGGAATTCGTCTGTGTAAATGTCCTTAAAGTAGTGCCATCCCACCATTGAGAGGTAGGTAGCACCACCGTTGGAGATGTTCGGGTCAATTCGAGGTTCGGGACATGGTGATCACCAGAGCAATGGGAAGACACCTTAGAAGCTACCCTCATGCCGGGTTCCCGGATCATGAGGACTTACTAAGACATCCTCTACTCGACGATCACCTTTCGGGGCAAGGCAACAGTGAGGCGTACCCTAGGGGTGGTGTGTGCGATTCGTGTGTCGTTTTCATTTGCATTTATCTTGTCATGTTATTGGTGTTCTACGCTTGATTTTATTTAAGGCCATTCATTCTTGCATGCTTTGTTTAACAGTTAAAAATTGCGAGGAAAAGTAAATCTACAACTATTACAAATGGCGCGGGTCCACATCGCCAAAATTAAACCGGACCCGATTTAACAGAAAAATAAAGAAAGTAAAAGTGCGAGATGTAATTACAAGGCTTCGGGAGAGGTACATAATTATTTAAGCAAAATAAAAATAAATATGCGAAATTAAATCGAAACGAGGGCGTTGGACCCTTTTGCAAAATTAAAATTAATAAGGAATTAAAATTAAAATTAAGAAAAGAAATTATTTTTTTGATTTTTGGTATTTTTGTGTATTTTAAGATTTAATGGAAAAAAGAAAGAATTAATTAAAATTAACTACTAACCCTAATTCTACTTTATTTTAATTTATTAAGAAAACATTAAAATTCAACCTAAATTAAACCTAATTTTTTATGTACAATTTTAATTATGAAAAGAAATAAAATAAATAACATTATTGTGAAAAAGAAAAATTAAAAGGAATAAAATTTATTAAACCTAATTCTACGTTTTTTTTGTATTTTTTATGAAAAAAAATTAATATTGCAAACCCTAATTTAAACTAAATTTATTTACATGTATTTATTTATAAGAAAATATTAGAATAAAATATTCATCATGTTTTTTATCTTTTCTGATTTTTTAGGCATTTTTTATATTTTGCAAAAATAATTAATTAAATCAAAACAATAAAGAAAATAAAACAATAATTGAAAATAAAACATAAGAAAAATATGGAAAATTGCAAACCGGGGGGGGTGGAAGTCCCAAATTGGAGGTATAGATCCAAGAATCCTGGCCCAATAGCATTGGCCTGTTTGGACTTTTTTGCTAGCATGCTGAAGCGTTGACCTATGCTCATGATGTGCTTCAGATCTAAGCCTTTGGTTTGATCTCTAGGGGGACGTGTCACACTTGATTTGGAAGTGCATGGTATGTCTTGACATGGGCGCTGCATGGGAATTGTTATTGCAAAATAATATGAGAAATTATACAGACCTGGGGCTCGAACCCAGGTCTTGGACGTCAATGCAATCAACACTTGCCAGCTGAGCCACTTCAACTATTTGTTATATAATAAACAACAAATAACAAAAGATGAAACTACGCGTTAGTGGGATAAAACGCGCGAATTTCAAATCAACCAACCAAATCACGCCACGGACTCATCTTCTTCATGGTGTTGGATTTTCCTGAAACACAAAAGCAATAGACAACGGTTTTTGAACCGTTCTATAATGCACCATTAGAAAAAATAACGAATAGGCCATAAGGCCATATAAATTAAGCGCGATTGTTGTATCTTCTTCGTCCAGATGCATTGATCAGAATGGCATGGGTCTGGGAGGCTAATTTTTCCTCTTTTAAGAATCCCTAATTTGAGTCTTTGTAAACCCTAAAAATTATCAATGGCAAATCTCCAAATATGGCACGAAAACGAAATTAGACCACATGGTTAGCTTCAAAACTTCACAAGGAACATGAATCTACAATTAAAATGCTATGAGGATGTCTAGAAATTAAAATACGATCATGGATTTTTCTTGATACAGTTTGAGTTCGTTTTACCAATTCTTGGCGTGGTGATGGATGATTCTGATTGGAATGTGATCAGTAATCCTTGAGGAAGCTATTGAAACAGGTTTTGTGCTTTGAATCGACCTGTAACAATGATTTCAGTTTTGAGTTCTTTAGAGAAAAATTCAAGTTTGCCATGGCCTCTTCTGAGCTGCTGCGCCTCTCCCATGATTAGGTTTAGGTTTATGCTTATGTAGTGAATGTATTAGGTTAACAGAATTCAATCAAATCTCTTGTAATCATTGATTTTGAATATTTGATTTCTTAAGATTTTTCCATATCTTTTTCACGTGCTTTTGGTTCAAAATCACGCTAATCAACCCAAATCTTTCCATAATTGTACAAGCACGAAATCTTGAGGCTAAAACATGTATAAAAAGATTGGTTAGGGTGGATTAAATATTTTTCATATTTTTAAATGATTTAAATGAATTAATATGAATAAAAATTCAAATAAATAAATAAAAAATGAGAAAATACTTCCCTTTGGGCCAAGTGGTCGTGCACATGCTTGGAATGATGAATTGTGGAAGAAAAATGGGCCCATTAGCAATTTTAGGTCATTTGAATCAATGTTGACTTTTCAAAATATCCAAAAATTTCCCAACTTCCACAAGGCATAACTTGCTCAATGTTTAAGCTTTTCTCATGTTCTTGGACATTTTGGAAAGGTCTTTGAGTCCTCTAACCAATGTCTTTGGTCCCATGTCATTTTGATTTACTAATCTCAAGTTATGGCTTTTGACTTAAAGTCCCTTTTTGTTGACTTTTGAAAATGACCTATAATGTTGAAATTGATAACTTTTTGTGAGAGCATTTCTTGGACTTGAAGTATGAAGATGAGTTGTAGGAAATGTCTTTCTCTTCAAAATGAGCTTTGGATGGGATTTTTCTGATAATCCATGTGAAAGTTATGCCCTGGTCAATTTCAGTTGACTTTTTCAGCTGTCCAAATAAGGAAACTTTTGCATCTTTATGATTTTTTGAGCCAAATTTTGAGAATCATGATCAAGCATTGATCAAATGATGTTTGTGGCTTCAAAATGATATGTTGACCAAAAATTTGAACTTTTGACTGTAAAATGACCATTTTGCCCCTACAGTTGACTGTAGTGCAATTTAGGGTTTTGACTGTGCAATTTTGAGCTGAATGCCTTGAAACTTGATATGAGGATACTTGACCATATTTATAAGCATGTGAGACTTGATTGGACCTTTGAAAGCTTCATTTTCTTGATCAGAACATAAACCCTAGTTTTGACTGTATAGGAGATCTTTGTACTGTGCAACCCTTGGAGAATTTTGAAGCTTGACTTGGCAATTTCTTGAAGAATGTGGGAGGGCAAATTTTGGGGTACAACACCAGCTCTCTCCGGAAGATTAGCCCGATGGTAAATGGTCTTAACAAAATACGATATCCAGTACACCACTCAAAAGGCAATCAAAGGAAGTGTACTAGAAGATCATTTGGCTCATCAAGCTGTAGACGACTACCAATCTATGAATTTCAAAATCCCAAATGAGAACATTATGCTAGTTATATATTATGAAGAACCTGGACCATATGAAGGACCTGAGCCAGGATCCTGATGGACTATGGTTTTTGATGGAGCTTCTAACGCACTTGGCAACAGAATCACAATTGTGATCGTCTCTCCCAAGGGTTTCCATACGCCCTTCACCTTCAGATTATGTTTTGATTGTACCAACAACATGGCCGAATACAAAGTGTGCATCATGGGTATCAAAGCTTCTACCGATATGAGAATCAAGTTCTTAGATATGCATGGGGACTCGGCCCTAGTGATCAGTAAGATTAAGGGAGAATGGGATACGAAACATCCAAATCTCATTTCTTATTGGGAGCATGTATTGACATTAATTCTGTAATTTGAGGAGATCACTTTTGAACATATCATTCATTCTTGCATGCTTTGTTTAACAGTTAAAAATTGCGAGGAAAAGTAAATCTACAACTATTACAAATGGCGCGGGTCCACATCGCCAAAATTAAATCGGACCCGATTTAACAGAAAAATAAAGAAAGTAAAAGTGCGAGATGTAATTACAAGGCTTCGGGAGAGGTACATAATTATTTAAGCAAAATAAAAATAAATATGCGAAATTAAATCGAAACGAGGGCGTTGGACCCTTTTGCAAAATTAAAATTAATAAGGAATTAAAATTAAAATTAAGAAAAGAAATTATTTTTTTGATTTTTGGTATTTTTGTGTATTTTAAGATTTAATGGAAAAAAGAAAGAATTAATTAAAATTAACTACTAACCCTAATTCTACTTTATTTTAATTTATTAAGAAAACATTAAAATTCAACCTAAATTAAACCTAATTTTTTATGTACAATTTTAATTATGAAAAGAAATAAAATAAATAACATTATTGTGAAAAAGAAAAATTAAAAGGAATAAAATTTATTAAACCTAATTCTACGTTTTTTTTGTATTTTTTATGAAAAAAAATTAATATTGCAAACCCTAATTTAAACTAAATTTATTTACATGTATTTATTTATAAGAAAATATTAGAATAAAATATTCATCATGTTTTTTATCTTTTCTGATTTTTTAGGCATTTTTTATATTTTGCAAAAATAATTAATTAAATCAAAACAATAAAGAAAATAAAACAATAATTGAAAATAAAACATAAGAAAAATATGGAAAATTGCAAACCGGGGGGGGTGGAAGTCCCAAATTGGAGGTATAGATCCAAGAATCCTGGCCCAATAGCATTGGCCTGTTTGGACTTTTTTGCTAGCATGCTGAAGCGTTGACCTATGCTCATGATGTGCTTCAGATCTAAGCCTTTGGTTTGATCTCTAGGGGGACGTGTCACACTTGATTTGGAAGTGCATGGTATGTCTTGACATGGGCGCTGCATGGGAATTGTTATTGCAAAATAATATGAGAAATTATACAGACCTGGGGCTCGAACCCAGGTCTTGGACGTCAATGCAATCAACACTTGCCAGCTGAGCCACTTCAACTATTTGTTATATAATAAACAACAAATAACAAAAGATGAAACTACGCGTTAGTGGGATAAAACGCGCGAATTTCAAATCAACCAACCAAATCACGCCACGGACTCATCTTCTTCATGGTGTTGGATTTTCCTGAAACACAAAAGCAATAGACAACGGTTTTTGAACCGTTCTATAATGCACCATTAGAAAAAATAACGAATAGGCCATAAGGCCATATAAATTAAGCGCGATTGTTGTATCTTCTTCGTCCAGATGCATTGATCAGAATGGCATGGGTCTGGGAGGCTAATTTTTCCTCTTTTAAGAATCCCTAATTTGAGTCTTTGTAAACCCTAAAAATTATCAATGGCAAATCTCCAAATATGGCACGAAAACGAAATTAGACCACATGGTTAGCTTCAAAACTTCACAAGGAACATGAATCTACAATTAAAATGCTATGAGGATGTCTAGAAATTAAAATACGATCATGGATTTTTCTTGATACAGTTTGAGTTCGTTTTACCAATTCTTGGCGTGGTGATGGATGATTCTGATTGGAATGTGATCAGTAATCCTTGAGGAAGCTATTGAAACAGGTTTTGTGCTTTGAATCGACCTGTAACAATGATTTCAGTTTTGAGTTCTTTAGAGAAATATTCAAGTTTGCCATGGCCTCTTCTGAGCTGCTGCGCCTCTCCCATGATTAGGTTTAGGTTTATGCTTATGTAGTGAATGTATTAGGTTAACAGAATTCAATCAAATCTCTTGTAATCATTGATTTTGAATATTTGATTTCTTAAGATTTTTCCATATCTTTTTCATGTGCTTTTGGTTCAAAATCATGCTAATCAACCCAAATCTTTCCATAATTGTACAAGCACGAAATCTTGAGGCTAAAACATGTATAAAAAGATTGGTTAGGGTGGATTAAATATTTTTCATATTTTTAAATGATTTAAATGAATTAATATGAATAAAAATTCAAATAAATAAATAAAAAATGAGAAAATACTTCCCTTTGGGCCAAGTGGTCGTGCACATGCTTGGAATGATGAATTGTGGAAGAAAAATGGGCCCATTAGCAATTTTAGGTCATTTGAATCAATGTTGACTTTTCAAAATATCCAAAAATTTCCCAACTTCCACAAGGCATAACTTGCTCAATGTTTAAGCTTTTCTCATGTTCTTGGACATTTTGGAAAGGTCTTTGAGTCCTCTAACCAATGTCTTTGGTCCCATGTCATTTTGATTTACCAATCTCAAGTTATGGCCTTTGACTTAAAGTCCCTTTTTGTTGACTTTTGAAAATGACCTATAATGTTGAAATTGATAACTTTTTGTGAGAGCATTTCTTGGACTTGAAGTATGAATATGAGTTGTAGGAAATGTCTTTCTCTTCAAAATGAGCTTTGGATGGGATTTTTCTGATAATCCATGTGAAAGTTATGCCCTGGTCAATTTCAGTTGACTTTTTCAACTGTCCAAATAAGGAAACTTTCGCATCTTTATGATTTTTTGAGCCAAATTTTGAGAATCATGATCAAGCATTGATCAAATGATGTTTGTGGCTTCAAAATGATATGTTGACCAAAAATTTGAACTTTTGACTGTAAAATGACCATTTTGCCCCTACAGTTGACTGTAGTGCAATTTAGGGTTTTGACTGTGCAATTTTGAGCTGAATGCCTTGAAACTTGATATGAGGATACTTGACCATATTTATAAGCATGTGAGACTTGATTGGACCTTTGAAAGCTTCATTTTCTTGATCAGAACACAAACCCTAGTTTTGACTGTATAGGAGATCTTTGTACTGTGCAACCCTTGGAGAATTTTGAAGCTTGACTTGGCAATTTCTTGAAGAATGTGGGAGGGCAAATTTTGGGGTACAACACCAGCTCTCTCTGGAAGATTAGCCCGATGGTAAATGGTCTTAACAAAATACGATATCCAGTACACCACTCAAAAGGCAATCAAAGGAAGTGTACTAGAAGATCATTTGGCTCATCAAGCTGTAGACGACTACCAATCTATGAATTTCAAAATCCCAAATGAGAACATTATGCTAGTTATATATTATGAAGAACCTGGACCATATGAAGGACCTGAGCCAGGATCCTGATGGACTATGGTTTTTGATGGAGCTTCTAACGCACTTGGCAACAGAATCACAATTGTGATCGTCTCTCCCAAGGGTTTCCATACGCCCTTCACCTTCAGATTATGTTTTGATTGTACCAACAACATGGCCGAATACAAAGTGTGCATCATGGGTATCAAAGCTTCTACCGATATGAGAATCAAGTTCTTAGATATGCATGGGGACTCGGCCCTAGTGATCAGTAAGATTAAGGGAGAATGGGATACGAAACATCCAAATCTCATTTCTTATTGGGAGCATGTATTGACATTAATTCTGTAATTTGAGGAGATCACTTTTGAACATATTCCACGAGAAGAGAATCAATTAGCGGATGCATTAGCTACCATGTCGTCCATGTTCAAAGTCAGATGGGACAATGAAGCTCCTCAAATTACTATCGAGAGATTGGACGAACCTACATATTGCTACAAAGTGGATACTGATGGAGTAGAGGAAAAGCCTTGGTTTAACGAAGTTAAAAGATACCTCGAGGCCCAAGAGTACCCCGAGGGGGAATCTATCAACAATAATAAATTCCTACAGAGGTTCTCTGCCAAGTTCTTTCTGAGTAACAAAATTTTGTACAAGCGTAATCATGCTTCGACTCTGCTTCGTTGTGTAGACAATAAGGAAGATGAGAATATTATGGAAGATATGTATGAAGGGGTATTTGACACTCATTCCAATGGGCATACGATGGCTAATTAAATTCTGAGAGCGGGTTATTACTGGTAGACCATGGAAACTGATTGCTATCATCATTTTATAACCTATCATAAATACCAGATTTATGCTGACAAAGTACATGTGCCTCCGGTTCCTCTGAATGTCTTGACTTCTCCTTGGCCATTTGCAATATGGGACATTGATATGATTGGAGAGATTAAGCCTACGACTTCTAATGGGAATCGTTTCATCCTCGTCGCTATTGATTACTTCACGAAGTGGGTTGAAGTAACATCATTTGCCTTTGTTATCAAGAATGTTGTGGCTCGGTTCATTAAGCATAATCTTATCTATCAGTATGGGCTGCTCGCCGACTAAGACAGTATATGTTGACTCATACCACTCTATTGATATCTAAAATGGATCCCATAAAATACATAGTCGAGAAGCACGCACTCTCCGAAAGATTAGCCCGATGGCAAATGGTCTTGACAGAATACGACATTCAGTACACCATTCAAAAAGCAATCAAAGGGAGTGTACTGGAAGATCATTTGGCTCATCAATCCATAGACGACTAGCAATCTATGAACTTCAAATTCCAGGATGAGAACATTATGCTAGTTACAGATTATGAAGAACCTGGACCGTATGAAGGACCTAAGCCAGGATCTCGATGGCTATGGTTTTTGACAGAGATTCTAACAAACTTGGAAACATAATTGGTGTTGTAATTATCTCTCCTCTGGGTTACCATACGCCATTCACCTCTAGATTATGCTTTGACTATATCAACAACATAGTTGAATACGAAGCGCACATCATGGGTATTAAAGCTGTTATTGACCTGAGAATTAAGTTCTTGAGTGTATATGGGGACTCAGCCCTGGTAATCAGTCAAATCAATGGAGAATGGGATACTAAGCACCCGTATCTCATTCCTTATAGAGAATATGTGCTTACGTTCATCATGTACTTCGAGGAAATCACTTTTGAGCACATCCCACGAGAAGAGAATCAGTTGGCAGACACATTGGCTACAATGTCATCTATGTTCAAAGTCATATGGGGCAACGAAGCTCCTCGAATTACTATTGAAAGACTAGACGAATCGGAACACTGCTACAAAGTTGACACTGATGGAGTAGAAGAGAAGCCTTGGTTTCATGAAGTGAAAAGATATCTTGAGGCTCAAGAGTATCCTAAAGGAGCATCTATCAATGATAAGAAATTCCTACAAAGGATCTCAGCTAAGTTCTTTCTGAGTAATGGAATTATGTACAGGCACAACCATGATTCGACTTTGCTTTGTTGTGTGGACAAGAAAGAGGCGGAGAAGATTATGGAAGATATGCATGAAGGTAGCTTTGGTAGTATTTCTAGTGGACATACTACGGCTAAGAATATTCTGAGGGCGAGTTACTATTGGTCGACTATGGAAACCGACTGTCACCACCACTCAAGAACTTGTCACAAATGTCAAATCTATGTTGATAAAGTACATGTACCTCTAGTACCTCTAAATGTCTTAACTCATCCTTGGATGTTTGTAATATGGGGCATTGATATGATTGGATAAATCAAGCCTACTGCTTCCAAAGAACATTGCTTCATCCTCGTCGCCATTAATTATTTCACAAAGTGGGTTGAAGCATCCTTGTTTGCCTCTGTTACTAAGAATGTCCCGGCTCATTAAGCATAACCTTATCTGTCGGCACGGTATCCCTGAGAGGATTATCACATACAATGGTACCAATCTCAATAACACTATGATCACGAAACTCTGCATGCAGTTCAAGATCAAGCACCACAATTCTTCTCCATATCGACCAAAAATGAATGGCATAGTGGAAGCCGCTAACAAGAATATCAAGAAGATTATACAGAAGATGACGGTGACGTATAAAGATTGGCATGAGATGTTACCATTTTCTCTTCATGGATATCGCACTTCGGCACTAACATCAATTGGGGAAACCCCATTCTCTCTGGTCTATGGTTTGGAGGTTGTCCTACCTGTCGAAGTCCAGATTCCTTCTTTGAGAATTATGAAGGAGGAAGATTTAGACGAAGATGAATAGATTCAGACTAGGTTGGACCAGTTGAATTTGATTAACGAGAAGAGGCTTGCAGATGTTTGTCACGGTCAGATGTATCAGAAGCGTATGATCAAAGCATTCAATAGGAGAATCAAGCATCATGTATATCAGGCTGGTGACTTGGTAATAAAGCCCATCATCCTACCACAGGGTGATTCTAGGGGAAAATGGACTCCCACCTATGAAGAGCCATTTGTAATCAAGAAGATATTTTTTGGCGGTGCTATGATACTTACCACCGCGTACATAGTTTAAAGATATTACGCATAAGAAACCACCCGCTAGGTTGACTGGCCTAGGCAAAAATAAGGACATCCCGGTGAACCAAAAGGGTTTAGGCAAAAATTAGGGATATATATATATATATATATATATATATATATATATATATATATATATATATATATATATATATATATATATATATATATATATATATATCCCTACAGAACAACCTCCATGGAATAATCCCCACAAAGTAGTTCCCGTAAGATTATCCCTCGCAGAGTCATCTTCACAAGTTCATCTTCAACAAAGATACATGCCCCACAAGTCTGAAATGTGTTAAGACAGGAATTGTGACATTTTCAACAATTAAACCAATCACACTCCTCAACAGACCCCCCTTGCGGACAAAGGAGTATGATCTCTTCCCCAGCAATATCGCCAACCTACGGAGTCCTAATCTTCATCATAGATTATGATATCAACACAGTTCACAGGAATTTCCCTAGTTGAGTTTATTTCTCTAACACGGTAAAATTCCCCAGAAGAGCATATTCTTCAGCAGAGCATATTCCTCAGTAGAGCATTTCTTCAGAAGTGTATTTCTCTAGCAGGGTTTATTTCTCTTACAAATCCAGTCTCCCTAGCTTGAGTCTATTCCTTTGACTACTGCAAATCACCGGAAAATTTTCTCTCTGCAGCAAAGGGCAGTCTAGGCTGCTATCCCTAGAGAGTTGCTATTGAATCGGAAACCAGACCAGATATCAATTAATCTTATTCTCCCCAGACGAGTCGGCATCCATATCAGAAACTAGGCTAGACATCACCTCGGATGGATATCCATCTCTTTTATCCCCAGCCAAGGTATATAAGAATTAAAGTCCCCTGTAGAGCGGTGAATGACCATTGTTCCTAAATTCTATTCCCCAAGCAGAAATTGAATTCCTCAGTGAAGTTTCCTCAAACAGAAAGCAGGAATCCCCAGCAGAAACATTCTAGACAAGATTGAAGATTATACATCCCCAGCAACAGTCAAGGATTTATTTTCCTCATTCAGAGATGTTACACCAAGCTACCAATATGCTTCGACGATATTACACATTCATACATCATTTACAAAATATTATAGCATATGCATACGAAACGCATATAACACACTCTCATTTACTTTGAGAAGATCATTACACAATACATTTCATACATCATGACATTGTATACACCTAACTATTTTTCTTTTCAAGTAAAGTCTACAAATAGACGAATATCATCAACAATTTTCAAACAAGCTGCAGATTAATTCCTGAAACAAGACAGAAAAACTATCTGTATGACCAGACACAAATTAATTTCTGAAACAAGACAGGGCATCTATCTGTGGAAACAAATTGTAGATCAATTCCTGAAATAGGACGGGGCGACTATCTACATGAACATGTTGGAGATTAACTCCCGAAATAAGACAAGGAAACTATCTATACAACCGAGCAAAGATTAACTCCTGAAACAGGATGGGGAAACTATCTTTTTATCTTTATGGCCAGATGATGATCAATTCCCGAAACAGGATGGGGCGACTATCTTTATCACTAGGTGGTATGAACTCCCGAAACAAAACGGGTTTACCAACAAACACAGATTGTATATCAATCCCCGAAACAGGCCGGGGTGATTATCTACATGACAAAGCATTTCCTTCAGATATTTATTTTGAAAAGCATTTCCTTCAGAGATTTATTCTGAAAAGCATTTCCCTTAGATAAGATCGGATAGATTTGTTCTGGAAAGCATTCCTCAGATACAGTCAAGTGTAGACTCATTCTGATACTTCTATCAACAGTCACTTTAGATGTCATCTATAAGCCCATCTCTGACGACTCTCTGTCACCTCTCCGAATGGCATCTTTAAGCCCATTCAAGCAATATCACCAACCAACAACATTACTTCTTACACAGGAAAGTGCAAATTTATGGGCACTTAAGTGTTCAATCATCTTCTACCATCAAGTCACAAATGGCGGACATGCTAATCTAACTCTTCAAGTTTAAGAAGATTGAACAGGGGCAGGTATTGTACCCCAAAAGTTTCCCTCCCATTTCTTCAAGGCATCCTCCTAAGGTTCTCAAAATTCTCAAGGTTGCTCAAGAATTGATCAGATAAATACTCCTCCTAAGCAATGGACTCACAACTAGGGTTTTGTATTTCTTAAGGAAGATTGGGTTTCCAAGGTCTCAAGTGGTTTTCATGATTCTTTATATGTCCCTAATAATGCTCATACCAAGTTTCAAGCCTTGTATTACAAGTTTGCTCAGTCAATGGCTCGGATGACTAGAACTCAATTGTATTGGGTAAAAAGTCAATCATGGTCAACATATAATCAAAACTTAAGATTTTGGGTCAACATAAAGATTTTGAAGCCACATTCATCATTTGATCAATGGTTGATCATGATTCCTCAAGAAAATCCCTCAAATCATCAAAAGACTGAAGTTGCCAAATTAGGGTTTCCTTAGGAGAAGTCAACTGAACTTTGACCAAGCATAACTTTCACATGCTTCATTAGTTTTGTCCCAACCAAAGCTAATTTTGAAGGGAATTCAATTCTCTACAACTTTGTCTCTCTAAACTCAATTCTAAAAAATTCTTCATTTGAGATATATGAGTCAATACATTACAGGTCATTTCAAAAGTTAACAAGAAGACACTTTTTCTTAAGGAAACTTACATCTAGATAAATTCTTCAAAAGCAAAAATGGTCAACATAGAGATTGTAGGGGGAATCTTGAGATTTCCAAAAAAGTCCAAGATCACCGTCAAAAGATGAAAATTTAGAGAGTTATGACCAACGCAAGTTGGGAAATTTTGAGTAAATGCATAAAGTTCAAACTGAGCAGACTTGATATTTTAGACTATTGGGCCATTTTTAAGAGTCCAAGCATGCTTTATCCTCCTTATACACCTTAGAACTCATTCATACACCCCTTGACCTATTTTTATTTTAATTATTTTAATTATTTTTTATTTATTCATTAATAATGCAAAATTAATAAAATAAAATACAAAGCCTTTTTACACAAAGACCAAGCCCATGTCTTTTCCCTAATTTCAACCTATAAATATCTCTCATTCATTCTCATACAAGCACATGAAAAACCCTTGCCTCAAACTTGTCAAAAAATACCAAATTTTCTAAAGAACCCTAGAAATCTTGAAACCTTTGTTACAAACCCTTTCACTATAAACTAGCCATCAGAATCAACTCCATCCATTCTCAGGGTAAGATTGGAGCAATTTTGATGATTCCAAGCACACAAAATCTCATGGCATGGCATCTCCGATTTCATGATTTTCATAACATTTATATCTTGATTTTTTGTTTACTTTAACATGTATTAATGTCACTAATGTGTTCATGAGGTTTGTTATTGCAAGATAGAACAATCATGGGGGTCCCATGCAATTGAAATCATAAATCACCATCATTGCACTGATCTGCACCATTTGCGCTATAACTCTTAAACCAGCATGTTTTAGACCAAAATAATTATCCCATCAAACTCGCAACCATCGATTTAGGGGGGTAGGATGTTTTTGGATTGCTAATTCTGTGTATTTTGTAGGTTTGGAAGAAGAAGGCAACTGGAGCTAGGGCTCCGACGCCTCTTCGGTCAATACATTCATGTTTATATTATATATTTATTATTTCATTTAAGCTAATGTATGTACAGCCGCCCCAGCGGTAGCAGCGTGCGTAATAAGGCATTGGTCTCCCAGGTCACGGGTTCGATCCCTGGTTTTGCCAAATTTTTTCATATTTTCTAACTCTTGCAGATCCATTATAGCGCTTCTATGCCTCATCCATGCACCCTCAACTCTCAAGCCATCAAATCTCATCATCATCTAATTCAACGCTTCTGGTTGTCTCCCCATGGTGAATCCTCCCTAGAAGCCACACTGGATCCAACGCAGGCATACTGGGCATGTTGTTTTAGGCCTAGCGAATTTCTTTCCTCACACCCCCGGTTTGCTTCCATAACATGCCCAATCTTTTTTATTTTGACCCTTTTTTAATATAATTAGATTAACTTTTTTTCTTAATTAAAATTAATCTAGACCTTAGGTTTTTTAATTTACTTAATTAATTATTTTTAATCAAATTAATTTAACTTTTTTCATTTAATTAATTAACTTAGTTTGTTAGGTTTTCACTAATTAACTATTTTCTCTAAATTAAAATCAAATTAGATTTTAGGGTTTTGTTTAACTTAATTAACTAAATTTTTTTAATTAATTAAAATCAATTAGGTTTTAGGTTAATCATCAAACTTTTTTCATCAAACAATCACAAAACATTATGTAACTGCTTAGGGTTGTAATAGTTTAATTAGGGTTTACTTTCCCCTCCGCTTTTATTATTTTGTACCCCCACTCCCGAAGACTTGTAATAGCGTAGAATTTTATTTCCCGCACTTTACCGCTTTTCATTATTACTATATTATTTTTCTAGTAATTAGGGTTTGTATGGAAAGGCATAAAAACAATTGTAGAAAACCCTAATTACAATATTAAAATAACTGAACATGAATCACTCTTGACACACGCACTTCTAGGATAACCTCACTTGTTGCCTCAAAAAACAGTCATGTCCCTCGAACATGGGGACGCTTTAGAAAATACTCTTGATTAAAAAGATCGTAGTCCCTCGATGACCCTTCGATGCTACCTTCGGTAAACGATCTTAGTCCCTTACAATAAAATTGCTGAAGCGCCCCTACGAGTTGCCTTTATGACTGTACGATGACCCATGCCTGTCCCTTCACATCCAACGATACGGCTTCCTACTAACTAACGGTAGGATAGAACTATCTAAAGGAGGAGGAAAATAACATGAAAGACTTTGAGTAGGTAGATAGTTCTTAATCGCTTGCTCACAAACACTTCAAAACATCTTTTTCACAAACACTTTTCTCTGAAATATTTTCAAAAACAAACACTTTGTACGCATTTCTAACTGATACAAGAATCATTACAAAGTTGTCGTACTTAGGCATTTTTTTCCAAAATATCTTCAACACACATTCACAAAGAAATTTTCAAAACAAAGTGAGCTAGCGATTAAGAGCCCGTAGATAACTACAAATAAAAAGGGTGCTAACACCTTCCCTTTTCATAATCTACCCCCAAACTCAATTGTCCCAAGATCTTTCCTATTCTTTTCACCCTTTCATTATTGGATAAAAGAAAAGTCGGTGATGACTCTTGCTATCTGCAACATTTGCGATAAAAGGCAAACTGAGTCAGTTCTCCCACCGTTTTACATATACATTCATAAAAACATTTTCAATTTATAAACTCACAACTCAAAAACTTTTTTTTTCAAAATCTTCTCCAGTTGAACCATTGGTAGAAGAAAACCACCACCTCTCTGGACACCGTATCAAACAAGAGCTCACCAACTAAGAGCCATGGAACAAATTGAAGTAAATTAAGCAGCATTTAAAGTGGATCTAGAACAAGTCAAGAGCAACATCGAGTCAATGATAGGGGATATGAGTCAGGTCCTTCTAGATTTGAAGAACATCGTTGATAGACAAGAACAAATTCCCCAGGTAGCCTTTGAGGAAATAACCCAGACCATCGGTGCATCAAACGGTCACGAATTGAGAAGAGGACCAGAGGCAGGGCCACAAAAGTTTGGCATAGCTCAACATGAGACAAGACAAGAAACTGAAGGGTTTGTCCCACCTCCCCCAAAGGAAGGGGAATATCATACCCTTCAAATCCCAGTTAACAATGTTGGCAATTACTTGGACTTGCAATATGGAGATCACGACCTGGAGGATGTTAATCAGGCATCCTAGAAAATGACCAATACTCCTGCTACAAAGAATCTTCTAGTACTGACTCAATATAAAGCTTTAGAGGAAATATTTAAAGATGTGGAGGGATATGATACTTTTGACATCGGCGCTCTCGAAATGGGACTTGTCCCATATGTAGTAATCCCACCAAAATTCAAAGTACCTGACTTTAGAAGATACAAAGGGCTCACTTGTCCAAGAATCCACCTACGCATGTATCGTAGGAAGATGCATGCTTATGATCAAGACCATAAATTAATGATTCACTGATTTTAAGACAGTTTGAGTGGGGAATATCTGGATTGGTACATGCAGTTAGAGAGAATGCACATCCAGACATGGGCAGATTTTGCTAATGCTTTCTTGAAACAATATAAATACAATCTGGACATGGCGTCTACCCTCATACAACTCCATAACCTGTCTCAGAAGAAAGAGGAGTCCTTCAAGGAGTACGCTTAAAGGTGGAGAGAGATGGAATCCCGTGTACAACCACCACTTTTGGAGAAAGAGCTAGTCGACATGTTCATGGGAACCTTGCAGGGGGTATACTATGAAAAGATGGTGGGAAGCATCTCTTCAGGATTTTCTGACCTAGTAACTATTGGGGAGAGGATTGAAATTGGAATAAAAAATGGAAAGATTCAAGGGGGGCCATCAAATTCCCCTTGAAATGCAAAAAGACCAGTTCCTAACTTCACAAAGAGGAAGGAGGGTGAAGTTAATGACGTGGCTTCACAACCAAGAGCACAACAACCATTAATAATCCCGCGAGGGCAACAAAAAAACAAATTTGAAAGGCCTCCAAGAAGATTAGATCCACTCCCTATGCCACATAGCCAACTATTGCAACACTTGATCAAGGTATCTTTGGTAGAGCTAAAACCTATAGCTCCTCTAGTTTGGCCACTTCCTCCCAAATACAATGTAAATGCCAAATGCGAATATCATTCCAATTCTCCAGGGTATACTATAGATCAATGTTAGGCTTTCAAACATAAAGTTTAGGATTTGATAGACTCCCAAGTCAAACCCCATGCCTCCGCATGGTGGACCAACAATAAATGCAATCAAAGTAATTACCAATTGTGGGGCAGCCAGATAAGTAAAGGCTCCAATAAATTTGTTAAAAGAGTATCTGTTGGAATGTGGGTTCCTTTTGAAACAAAAAGAAGCATTCAAAAAGACACTACAACAATTTTTGGACCAAGGGATAGTCCAATTCGGACCATACCCTGAAGTTGAATATATAGCAACAATTGAAGGAGGTGCGAAGAAGCCATTGGTAATTGCTTGCCAAGGGCCGAACCATAATAAGAAGACTCGCGTGATCCCGTGGGGAGATTCAATAGAAACTCCCATAATAAAGTAATCTCTGAGGATACTAGTAGAACTAATAACTACAATGGTAATTAAGGGGCCATCTATTACCCCTTACGCAACTGACAAAGCAGTACCATTGAATTATGGTTCGCCCGTATATATCAATCGTTCGAAACAAGAATGTAAGACATCATCAAGTCAAGGACCTACAATCTCGAATATAGCAGGAATAGGGGAAATGACCTGTAGTGGCCGAGTATTCGTATCTGAACCACCAAAGAAGAATGGTAATGTGTTGAAGAGTAAAAATGACACGTTAACAAAAGAAAAAGGAAAAGCAATAGTGGATCTGAATCAAGAGCCTCCAAACAAAAATTTTACCGATCAACAGGCCGATGAGTTTCTAAAAATGAATAATAGAAATGATTATAGGATGGTGGATCAGCTTCACCAAACCCCAGCTAAAATTTCCATACTCTCGTTGCTCATCAATTCAGAGGCGCATCAGGATTCACTAATGAAAGTTTTAAGTTATGCTCATGTTGCATAAGAGATTATTGTGAACCAATTTGATAATGTCATGGAAAATCTGACGCCAGGGTACTATATAGGTTTGAATGACAGTGTGTTACCTCCACAAGGCCAAGCTCATAACAAAGTGCTACAAATTTCATCCAGATAGGAACTAAGAATCTATCCAGGGTGCTTACTGATACTAGTTCCGCCCTCAATGTTTTACCAAAATCTAGTCTGATGAGGCTAACACTAGATGGTGTTGTGATAAGACCGAGTTCCATGATAGTTAAAGATTTCGACGGTTCTCAAAGTACAATATTTAGAGAATTAGACCTTCCTGTCAAGATCTTCCTATACATGTTCTATATCACCTTTCAAGTCATGGATATAGAACCAACATATACATGTTTACTCGGACGACCTTGGATTCATGCAGTAGGAGCAGTCACCTCGACTTTACATCAAAAACTGAAGTTCTTTGTTGAGGGAAGATTGATAATAATTGATGGAGAAGAAGACATATTTGTAAGTCACATTGAGTTCTATAGGTATATTAGTGCTGACAAAGATTGCATAGCTACGCCATTTCAAGTCTTGGAGGTTGCTTCAATGGTAACCCTAGGAGTGAAAAAGGTCAAGAAACCTTTTGTGATTTCATGGAGGGATTTATAAATGGCAATGGAGAATGGTGACTCAAAAGGCTGGGGAAAGCTACTAGAAATATGTGAGAACAAGAACCACTTTGGGTTGGGTTACGAATCATCAAAGGCTACTCCAAAAGGCAAATCACGGTTTCCACCTGTAATACGGTGGGAGTACTGACTTTGTTTTGCATTTTATTGCAAATATTGCAGAAAGCAAGAGTCGCCACTGACTTTATCCAATAAGGAAAGGGTGAAAAGAACAAGAAAGACCTTAGAGAATTTTTTGAGTTTGGGGGGTAGGTTATGAAAAGGGAAGGTGTTAGCACCCTTTTCATTTGTAGTTATCTAAGGGATCTTAATCGCTAGCTCACTTTGCTTGAGAATGCTTTTATGTGTATGTTTGAAAATATTTTAAAAAATTCCTAAGTACGACAAACTTTGTAATGATTCTCGTATTGTTAAGAACGCATACAAAGTGTTTGTTTTTTAAAATATTTCAGAAAAGTGTTTGTGAAAAATGTTTTATTTTAGTGAGAAAGCGATTACGAGCTATCTACCTACTCAAATTTCTTTCGCGTTATTTTCCTCCTCCTTAGATAGTGCTACCCTACCATTAGTTAGTAGGAAGCCATATCATTGGATGTGTGAGGGACAAGCACATGTCATCATACAGTCATTGAAGGTAACTCGTAAGGCGCTTTAGCAATTTATCATAAGGGACTAAGATTTTTTACCGAAGGAAGCATCGAAGGGTCATCGAGGGACTATGATCTTTTTAATTGGAGGGACTTTGCTAAGGCATCCCCATGTTCGAGGGACATGATTGTTTTATTACAAGGCAACAAGTGGGGTTACCCTAGAGGTGAGTGTGTGAATAGTATATTGAAATCAGTTATTTAATCCTTATTAGGGTTATCTAACGGTTGATTTTAGATCTTACCATACATGCCCTAGTTACTAGCAGTAATAACCAAAGCATTAAAGACATAAATTAAATGTCCTACGCTATTACAAAGCTTCGGGGAAGGGGGGTACAAACCACAAAAATTTGGGGGAAATAGAAAGAAAATAAAAACCTAATTTAAGCTATTACATTCCTTTAGCAGTTACATAAAATGGAGAAAAAATAACGAGAAAATAATAAAGCGCGCGAAGATAAGAGGAAAATTGCTTAATGAAAAAAGACTTGATAATTAACCTAACGTATAATTATTTTTAATTGAAAAAAAAAACTGATTAAGTGATTAAATTAAACAAACCCTAAAACCTAGGTTGATTTTAATTAATCGAAAAAATTAGGTAATTAAAATAATCGAAACTAATTATCCTAATTAATTTTAATAAATCAAAATCAAAATTAATTTATGAGAAAGAAAACTAAACCTAATTTATTTTAATGTTGATTAAAAATAATTAGGGTTTATTATAAAACAATTAGGGTTAAGAAAAGGAAAATAAGGTTAGTAGAAAAAAGAGAAAAAATGTTAGGGGTGGGTGTTGAACCCACGCCCCCTGCATCTCCAGGCAGCATGCTTGCCAACTGAGCCAGACGCGCGCCTGTGCTAGGACACGCGTTCAACATATTTTATCATCAACCTGCAAAACATATGAGAAATATGAAAAAATTGTCAAAAGGCTGGCTCGAACCCAGGACCTTTGAGACTAATGCCTTATCACGCACGCTTCTGTCATTGGGGTAGCTGTTTCATCCGTTCATATAATAAAACAAAATAAACATAATATATCAGCAAAAGCATTGGTCGGAGAAGCGTCGGAGCCCTAGCTCTGGTAGTCTTCTCCGGTGACCCCCTTTTTTAAAACCTGCAAGAAACACAATGTTAATGATCCAATCATGTCCTAGCCCCCTAAAACAGAGGCTGTAAATCCAATGGGGACATATTCGAAGGCTAGTTCATCCTGGTTTGTAAGGTATGGCCAAAATAACATTAATTGGTTTGATCATGGCCATTCATGATGCAGATAGCATGGGACTCATGCTATGATTCAAACATGCACATTAGCATCTCAGAAACACGTTAGTACCATTAGTTTGCATTAAAATATCATGAAAACAAAAATTCAAGAATCATGAAATAATGCAAAAGTGATGATGCATATGTGCTGGCTCAAGTCCTTTGGATCATGGTAACCAATCCAATCTTACCCTTCAATGTTCCTGGAAGTGAATGGAATGAAAGTTTGGTGGTGAGGAGGAGGCTTGAAAATAGGGTTTTCAAAACTTAGGGTTCTTGGAAAACTTGGTGTTTTTTGACAATTTTGTGGTGCAAGGATTTCATGTTCTTGTTCTTGTCTTGAGGTCAGAATATATAGATAATTTTTAGGGCAAAAATAAATGGGCTTGGAATCTTTTACAAAAAGATACGATTTTTATCTTATTTATTTGTATTATTAATGAATTAAATCAAAAATAATAAAAATAAAACAAGACGAAAGGTGTATGAATGAATTCTGAGGTGTATGAAAGGCATAAACACGTTTGGACCTCAAAACCATGGCCCAATAGTCCAAAATATCAAGCTTGCTTAAATTGAACTTCATGCATTTCCTCTAAATTTCCCAAATTGCAATGGTCATAACTCATTCAATATTTATCTTTTAAATGTGATCTTTGACTTTTTGGAAATCTAAATATGTCCTCTACAACCTCTATGTTGATAATTTTTGCTTTTGAAGAATTTATCTTGATGTAATCTTCCTTGACAAAAAGTGTCTTTTTGTTGAGTTTTGAAATGATCTATAATGTATTGGCTTATATCTCTCAAATGATGCATTTTTTGGACTTGGGAATAGAGATTCAAAGTTGTAGAGAATTTAATTTCCTTAAAAATGGGATTTGGTTAGGGAAAAGCTGATGAAGCATGTGAATGTTATGCTTGGTCAAAGTTCAGTTGACTTCTCCTTAAGAAATCCTAATTTGGCAACTTTTGACTTTTGATGATTTGACGGCTTTTCTTTAGGAATAAAGATCAACCCTTGATCAAATGATGGATATGACTTCAAAATGTTGATGTTGACCAAAAATATTGGAGTTTGATTGTAAGTTGACCATAATTGACTTTAAACCCAATACAGTTGATTTTCTATCATCTGAGCAATTGACTGAACAAACTTGTGATGCAAGACTTGAATTTTGACATGGGCATTCTTGAACACATATAAGGACCCATGAAATCCACTTGAGACCTTGAGAACCAATCTTCCTTGTGAAACACAAAACCTTATTTGTGGACCCATTGCTTAGGAGGAGAATTTTTCTGATTAATTCTTGAGCCCCCTTGAGCAAATGAGGATCTCATGAGAATGTCTTGAAGGAAAATAGAAGGGAAAATTTTGGGGTACAACACCACCAATCTAGGAAACCTTCATCGGAAAAGGGTTAGAGCATGGCAGACAAGTGGCGATGATTTCCGATAAAGATAACACCAAAAGGGCATTAGATTACATCCATGAATGCGCCCCAGGCGAAGAACTCAAGAACTGGACAGTTGTGGAGAATCTTAAGATTTTATTTCCAAAGTAATTTTCTTTGTTTTTGAAAGAACCTATGTCAAGTCCGAGGCATATGGGTTGTTTGTAAGGGTCCTCCATTTGTTTCAACCAATATTCATGATTAATAAAAATATGTTTTATGTTCAATTAAGATCTTTGTTTTTCTTTTTGCATTTATACTTCATATTTAAAATGGAAATACTTCCTCTAATATGCAATTTCCAAATTCACGTACTAAAGAAAAACTGCACCAAAACATGATAAATATTCAGATCCATGCCAAAATCACCGATAATGTTACTGATGCTATCCGATATGATTTTGATACTCCCGTCAAGCAAGCTGAAGAGGAAGATGATGAGGATCTTGAACTTTCTGAAGAACTGGCAAGAAGTATAGAGCAAAAAAGCTGACATCATACAACCATACAAGGAATCTATTGAGACCATTAACCTTGGCATAGAGGAAGATCCGAAAGAGGTCAAGCTGGGGAAAACATTAGAAGAAAGCATGAAAGAAAGACTGATCAAACTGTTACATGAATACATGGCTATATTCGCCTGGTCTTACAAAGATATTCCAGAATTGGATATAGAAATTTTGGTGCACAAACTACCTCTCAAAGAAGGTTGTTCCCCGGTCAGGAAGAATCTCAGGAGAACTCGTTCAGACATGTCCAGCAAAATTCGAGAAGAAGTCCTTAAACAATTCGACGCAGGGTTCTTAGAGGTGGTAGATTATCCACCTTGGATATCTAACATCGTGCCAGTACCCAAGAAGGATGGAAAAGTACATATGTTTGTGGATTATCATGATCTAAACAAAGAAGGTCCTAAAGACGATTTCTCGCTACCTCATATAGATGTTCTAGTGGATAATACAACACAAGCTTTGGTATTCTCATTCATGGATGGTTTCTCAGGCTATAATCAAATCAAAATGACACCCAAAGATATGGAAAAGACTACTTTCATGACACCATGGGTATTTTTCTACTACAAAGTAATACCGTTAGGTTTGAAGAACACTGGGGCAACCTATCAACGCGAAATGGTCACACTGTTCCATGATATGATTCACAAAGAAGTTGAGGTGTAAGTAGATGATATGATTTCTAAATCTCATACAGAGGAGGACAACATCATACATTTACAGAAGTTATTTGATCGGCTGCAAAGGTTCAAACTAAGGTTGAATCTAAACAAATGTACATCAAGGTTCATATCACACCTAAATGCTACATGCGAGCCCATATTCAAAATACTGTAAAAAAATCAAACAGTGACATGGAATGATGATTGCCAGATAGATTTTAAGACGATAAAGCAATATATACAAGAGCCATTGATCTTTATGCCGCCAGTTCCTGGAAGACCACTCATCATGTATCTAACAGTACTTGAAGGATGAATGGGATGCGTATTGGACCAACTGGACGTGACGGGTAGAAAAGATCATGCAATCTACTACCTCAGCAAGAAATTTGCTGATTGTGAAACCAGGTACTTACTCCTTGAGAAGACTTGTTACGAATTGGCTTGGGCTACTATAATATTGAGGCAATACATGTTAACATACACCACATGGTTAATAGCAAGAATGGATCCTTTAAAGTATGTGTTCGAAAAACCAACTCTTACGGGAAGGATTTCCCGATGGCATATGCTACTATCGGAGTATGACATATAGTATGTTACTCAAAAGGCCATCAAAGGTAGTGTACTAGCTGATCATCTAGCTCATCAACCATTGTCGGAATATCAACCAATGAAGTTAAACTTTCCAGATGAAGATGTTATGGCTATAGATAACTATGAAATTCCAGGGCCCGACGAAGGACCTGAACCAGGGGCACATTGGACACTCATGTTTAACGAAGCTTTAAATGCACTATGGAACGGTATCGGGGAAGTTTTTACTTCTCCAAAGAACTATCACAAACCTTATACTGCAAGATTATGTTTTGACTCTACCAACAATATCGCCGAATATGAAGCATGTATCCTAGGTCTAGAAGCTGCCATTAATCTAAGAATCAAATATCTTGAAGTATCTGGAGACTCCGCGTTAGTCATATACCAAGTCAAAGGTTAATAGGATACTAAACACCCCAATTTGATTCCATATCAGGATCATGTCTTAAAGCTAGCTACGGAATTCACCGAGATTACCTTTAACCACATCCACGAGAAGAAAATCAGATGGAATACACTTTAGCAACCCTATCAGCCATGTTTAAGGTAACCTGGCCATACCACCTGGTCATATCGATAATTTCTCCATCTTGTTTCGGGAGTTAATCTTTTCCTGGTAATATAGATAGTTTCTCCATCTTGTTTCAGGAATTAATCTTTGTCAGGTCGTGTAGATAGTTTCCCTGTCCTATTTCGGGAGTTAACCTTTGACCTGCTTTCTGTTGGCGAACCCGTCCTATTTCGGAAGTTCATACCGCCTGGTCGTACAAATAGTTGCCTCGTCCTACTTTGGGAATTAATCTTGGACCTGGTCATCTAGATAGTTGCCCCGTCTTGTTTTGGGAAATAATCTGTGACCTAGTTTGAGAATTGTTGATGATATTCGTCTGTTTATGAGCCTTACTTGAAAAGACAAAGTCAATTTCTATGTAATGTCGTGATGCATGTAATGCATTGCGTAATGATGTTCTTAAAGTAAATGAGAGTATGCTATATGCGTTTTGTGTGAATATTCTATGATACTTGTAAATGATGTATGGGTGTAAGATGTCATTGAAGCGTATCGGTAGCTCCTTGTAACATCCTCGGCTAGGGAAAATAAATCCCTGACCGTTATTGGGGATAAGGAAAATGAATCTTCCATCTTGTTTAGAATGTCTCTATTGGGGATTCTTGTTTTCTGTTTTGAGGATATTCTGTCGGGGATGTTTGACTTCGGTTTGGGGATAGAAGAGTTCAAGAACATTGGTCGCTCATTGCTCTACTGAGGAGTTTAGTTCTTGTATACCCTGACCAGGGATAAAAGAGATGGATAACCTTCTGAGATGTTGTATTACCATTTTTTGGATATGGACATCCATTCTTCTCGGGAGGATAAAGTTATTGATGTCTGGCCCGGTTTCAGATTTCGTGGAAACTCTCTAGGGATAGCAACTTGGACTATCCTTTGCTAGAGAATAGAATCTTGCAGGGAATTTGCAGTAATCGGAGAGATGAACTCTGCTTGGGAAATTAAATTTCGTTGGGGAAATAAACCCTACTGGGGAAATAAACCCTGTTGGGGAAATAAACATTATTGGAGAAGAGAAATTTGCAGGAGATTTTGAAGTGTTGGAGAAATAACTCAGCTATGGAATTAAGTTTTGTGGATTATGTTGAGGAAATTTCCACCGTATACTGAGGAGATGATCAAACTCCTTTATCCGCTAGGGGGATCTGCTGGGGAGTATGGTTATATTAATAGCCGGGAGATGCCCCAATTTCTGTCTAAAGGCATATTAGACTTGCAGGGGGAATATATCTCCGTCGAGGATGAGCTTGTGAAGGTAACTCTATGGGGATAAATCCATGGAGGTTGTTGTGTGAGGATTTTTCTGTGGGGATTTGTGGATGACTTGAACGTTATCCCAATTCCTAGAGTCTTGAGTAAATGTTTATTCATGTTTTTATGCATATATTTGTTAACAGTAATCATATTCATATGCATATGTTCATTCAATTTAGTCATTGGACGTTTTTGCAAACAAAATAGAAAAAGTAAAATAGATTTTTGAAATGGTATTTATATTGATAGTTTTCCTATAAACATGCGATTTTGTGCAAAGAGACGGAAATCCTAGTAAGAGGAAGTCGTCGTGAAATGAAAAGAGTACAAAGTAAAACCAAACATATATCTATGTGTAAACAACCTCATCGTGTTTCAACTTTATTATTGCTGTTATGTCTTCGAGCATCTCATCCCTTTTTGTCGGAAGAAGTTGACTCAATTGATCTGTACCATTTGAACTTAACGTCGGTAACAAATCTGGTTATATGTAGGTGACCCAACGAGACATAGTCGTATGCTTTAATCCCTAACTTTTTCCTGGACCGTCCTTTCGGGTTTTTAATCCACCGGGATACCCTTTTTTGTCCAAGTCTCCTTTTCAGGTTTTTGACTTATCGAGTGTACTATCTTTATATATATATCCTTAATTTTTGCTCGAACCCTTTTGATTCGCTGGGATGCCCTTATTTTTGCCTAGGCCACTCAACCTAGCGGGTCATTTTCATGCATAGTATTTTTTTATTATGTCCACGTTCACAGGGTCCAAAAATCTTCACTGTCCATAATGGTAAGTATCATAGCACCGCCAGAAAATATCTTCTTGATTACAAATGGCCCTTCGTAGGTGGGATTCCATTTTCCCCTAGGGTCACCTTGCGATAGGATGATGCACTTTATTACCAAATCACCAGCCTGATATACCAGATGTTTGATCTTCTTGTTGAAGGCTTTGATCATACGCTTTTGATACATCTGACCTTGACAAACAGCCGCAAGCCTTTTCTCATCAACCAAATTCAACTGGTTCAGCCTAGTTTGAATCCACTCATCTTCGTATAAGCCGACGTCTTTCATAATCCTTAGAGAAGGAATATGGACTTCGACGGGTAGGACCCCTTATGTACCATAGACTACAAAGAATATGGTTGCCCCAATTGATGCTCGTACGGAGGTGCGATGGCCATGACGAACAAATGGTAACATCTCATGTCAGTCTTTATACGTCACCGTCATCTTCTGTATAATCTTCTTGATATTATTATTGGCGGATTCCACTACATCATTCATTATTGGTTGATAGGAGAAGAATTATGGTGCTTGATCTTGAACTGCATGCAGAGTTCTGTGATCATAGTATTGTTGAGATTGGTACCATTGTCTGTGATGATCCTTTCAAGGATTCCATCTGACAGATAAGGTTATGCTTAATAAAATGGGCCACAACATTCTTTGAAACATAGGAAAACGAGGTTGCTTCAACCCACTTGGTGAAATAATCAATGGCGACGAGGATGAAATGATGTCTGTTAGACGCAGTAGACTTGATCTCTCCAATCATATCAATGCCCCACATTGTGAATGGCCAAGGAGCAGTAAAGATGTTCATAGGAACTAGAGGCACGTGTATCTTGTCACCATATATTTGGCATTTGTGACAAGTTATTGAGTGATGATGGAAATCAATTTCCATGGTCGACCAATAATATCCTTCTCTCAGAATCTTCTTAGCCATAGTATGTCCACTGGAATGTGTACCGAAGGTTCCCTCATGCATATCTTCCATAATTTTCTCAACTTCCTTCTTGTCCATACAACGAAGCAGAGTCGAGCCATGGTTGCGCTTGTACAAAATTCCGCTGCTCATGAAGAACTTAGCAGAGAACTTCCGTAGGAATTTCTTTTCATTGATAGATGCTCCCTTAGGGTACTCTTGAGCCTCGAGGTATCTCTTCACTTCATGAAACCAAGGCTTCTCTTTTACTTCGTCAGTGTCAATTTCATAACAATCTGCCAGTTCATCTAGTCTTTCGATAGTAATTCGAGGAGCTTCGTTGTCCCATCTGTCTTTGAACATAGATGACATAGTAGCCAAAGCATCTGCCAATTGATTCTTTTCTCGTGAAATATGCTCAAACTTGATTTCCTCGAAGTACGTGATTAAGGTTAGTACATGAACCTGATAAGGAATGAGATTTGGGTGCTTTGTATCCCATTCTCCCTTGATATGATGAATGACTAGGGTTGAATCTCCATACACATATAACAACTTGATTCTCATATCAATATCAGCTTAATAACCATGATGCACGCTTCGTATTCGGCTATGTTATTGGTACAGTCAAAGTATAATCTGACAGTGAAGTGCGTATGGCAACCCTCGGGAGAGAAAATTACTGCCCGATTCCATTGTCAAGTGCGTTAAAAACTCCATCAAAAACCATAATCCATCAGGATCCTAGCTCAGGTCCTTCATACGGCCCAGGTTCTTCATATTATGTAACAAACATAATATTCTCATCCGGGAACTCAAAATTCATAGATTGATAGTCGTCTACGGCTTGATACGCCAAATAATCTACCAGTACACTTCCTTTAATTGCATTCTGAGTGGTGTACTGGATGTCGTATTCTGTTAAGACCATTTGCCACCAGGCTATTCTTCTGGAGAGAGCGGGTTTCTAGAATATGTATTTGATGGGATCCATTTTAGATATCAACAAAGTAGTATGGGTAAACACGTAATATCTTAGTCGGCGAGTAGCCCATGCCAAAGCGCAACAAGTTTTCTCAAGCAGAGATTATCTTTTTTAACAGTTGGTAAACTTTTTGCTGAGGTAGTATATTGCATGATCTTTTCGACAAGACTTGTCATGCTGCCCAGTATACACCCCATTGAATTCTCCAACACTGTTAAGTACATGATTAGAGGTCTTCCTTCAACTGGTGGCATCAAAATCAAAAGTTCTTGGAGGTACTCCTTGATTTTATCAAAGTCTATCTGACGGTATTTGTTCTACTTCACTACCTGATCTTTCTTCAGCAGCTTGAAGATCGGCTCACAAGTAGCAGTCAAATGAGAAATAAATCGGGCAATGTAATTCAGTCGTCCCAAGAAACCTATGACTTCCTTCTCAGTACGGGGATCCGTCATTTCTTGAATAGCTTTGACCTTGGCGGGATCAACTTCAATACCTTTACCACTGACGAAGAAACCCAAAAGCTTACCAGATCTCACCCTAAAAGTGCACTTGTTCGGGTTCAACCTCATATTATACTTCTTCAGTCTCTCAAAAATCTTGTGTAGATAGTCAAGATGTTCTTCTTCAGTCTGAGATCTGGCTATCATATCATCGACATAGAACTCTATCTAGTGATGAATCATGTCATGTAACAAAGCTACCATGGCATGTTGATATGTTGCACCGGCGTTCTTTAACCCGAAAGGCAAAACCTTGTACCAGAAAGTGCCCCATTATGTGACAAAGGTATTCTTCTCCATGTCTTCAGGTGCCATCTTGATTTGATTATACCCTAAGAAGCCATCCATGAAGGATAATACTTTGTGCTGAGCGGTGTTGTCGACTAGAACATCGATATGTGGAAGCGGAAATTCATCCTTTGGGCTTGACTTATTAAGATCCCTATAATCTACACACATACGTACCTTGCCATCCTTCTTAGGAAATGGCACCACATTTGTGACCCACTGAGGATATGATGTAACTGCTAAGAAACCTGCATTGAATTGCTTCATAACCTCAACCTTGATCTTCTCTGACATATCGGGATGCATACGACAGGCCTTTTCCTTTATTGGATAACAACCATCTTTCATCGAAAGAAGGTGAACCACAATATCAGTATCAAGCCCTGGAATGACTTCGTATGACCAAGCAAAGATCTCAACATAGTCATGCAGCATCTAGATTAACCTGTTCTTGACATTGTCCTTTAAGTTGGCACCTATCTTGACTTTTTTCATGTCTGCTTCAGTAACTAAGTTTACCAGCTCGACTGTCTCTTCATACATTTATATAGCCTTTTCCTCTTGCACTAACAGTCTGGTAAGTTCCCCCGATATTTCACAATCTTCTCCACCTTCTTCCTCGGCTTGGTAGATCAGATTTTCAAAGTCATAAGTGGCAATAACATAATCGTTATCAACAAGATCCAGAATGGACATAGATCTGCAATTTATTGTATGGGTGTGTGATCGGTGGAAATAGAACTAACTGTTTTTTAGCTGGTTTCGCGAAATGTCGCGGTAAGCAAGAGTCGCCACCGTCTTTTATGTTCTCCAACATGGAAAGGACAAAAGCACAGCAAAATTCCTTCTTTGAGAATGTTTCTCGGTTCGGGAGGTAGATTTATAGAAAGGGAAGGTGTTAGCACCCTTTCTATCCATGGTTATCCATGGGCTCTTAGGTACTTGCTCTTATGTTTTCAAAAATTGTTTGCCTTTCAAGTGTGTGTGGGTTTTGAAAAATTTTGTTTGAAAAATTTCTAAGTAACTCTTGTATCTGTCCTCAAGAGTGTGTGAAAAATTTGTTTGAAAACTTTTTGAAAGTGTGAGGTGCGAAAAGATGTTTTGTTTGTTTTGAAAAAGAGCAAGTACCCATGAGAATATACCTACTCTAAGGAATTAAGCTGTGTAAGAGTCCTTTAGATAGTGCTATCCCACCATTGAGAGGTAGGTAGCACCCTCGTTGGAGGTATTTGGGTCAATTCGACTAAGGGACATGTGTGGTCATCGAAGCAATGGTAGGACACCTTAGAAGTAACCCTAATGTCCTAGATCCTTTGTATCCGAGGCAACCGTTTCGAGGCAACTGGATCTTTTAGACAGAAGGGCGACCTCTAAGATACCCTATACTTGATGACCACGTTCGAGGCAACCAGTGAGGCGTACCCTAGGGGTGGCATGTGCATGTGTGTTCAATTTCAGTTTATGTTTGTCTTGTACATGTTATTTGTGAGCTACGGATTGGTTTTATTATTCATACATTCTTTCATGCATTATTAACAGTTAGGAGTGCGGAAAATAAATTGCAGAAATGTAAATCTAACTATTACAAGGCGCGGGTCTATACATCGCCAAAAACAAAAACCCGTTTGGAAATAAAGTACGAGAAAATAAATAAAGCGATAAAGGAGGTCCTAATTAATTATTACATTTCCTGAGCAGATACAAAAATATAATGAAAAGAAATAAACTGCGCGAGAAAGAACGAATCGGGAACGTCCTAAGAGTTTTGACCTTTTTTAGAATTAAATTAAACATTAAACCTAATTAACTAATTAATTATTTAATTTAAAGAAAAAAAAATGTTTTTGTATTTTTGTGTTTTTTTTAATGAAAATAAAGAGAAAATAAATTTTAAAAAAAGTTAGCAAAAACCTAATTCTAAATTGTTTTTATTTATTGTAAAAAAGGTATTAAAGTTAATTAATTAAGCTAATTTAATTTAATTTACAAAATAAGTTAATAAATAATAAAATGTTTTTTTTTGTTTTTCTGAATTTTATGGAAAAAATTAGTTTGTTAGGTTAATTAACAATAATGATAATAATTAAAAAAAAAAGAAATTATAAGGGAAAGAAAAATAAAAAAGTAACAAAACCATGGGGGGTTTGGGCCCTTTTTGGAGGTGTTGATTGCAGTTTTTTGGCCCACTAAGCTCAGCCACGTTTGACTTTTGCAATTGCCTGCATGTGCTTTGACTGAAGGACATGGTACTCCTCCTCTTATGGCCTTTGGATGGCTGATTGTGGACATATGGTATGTGGATTGGTGAGGCGTATGGTGGAGCACATTGACTAGCCTGTACAGGAATTTGTTAGACAAAATAATATTGAGTTTTGGGGGACCTGGGAATCGAACCCAGGTCCCAATGATCATTTGCCAACACCTGTGCCACTGAACCAATTATGCGCGTTTGTTAATATAGTGACAATTAAATAAATTATGTAAAAACAAAAGTATAGGCTGGAAACATAAAAAAGCGCGCGTCATGTTTGAATGACCCAACCATCTGCTTCCACGTCCTTCATCTTCTTCATTTTCTCTGGAACATAAAATCAAATAGCGGGGGTTTTAAACCCCCACAAAATACAAACTACAAAAATAACGATTAGCAGTACGTGTTATATAAAAAGGGTGCGAGGGTTGCAATGAATTCGTCTTGATCCTCTGAATCCAACCATGGGCGTTATGGAGTTCAATTTTTCCTGCTTACTAAACCCCCAAATTTCAAGCTTAGAAAACCTAAAATTCGTTAATGGTGGTTTTCATTTCACTGCATAAAAGTTCAATTAAGTAATACCAACAGCTTTATGGGGATGCAAATAATGTAAAACAAGCTTTGAATTATGTCAAATGTTCATGAATCATGCATTTTGATTTTGGAAAAAATGGACAAACCGTGGGACTGTAGTGAGTGATTCTTTGAGTGTTAGAGCTTGTTTGTGATTGCAATAGATTCCTGGGAGTGTTAGGAATGTGTTTGGATCAAGAAAACACTTTGAATCGTGCTGGAAAGTGGATTTCAGTTTTCAAATTTCTTTGGAATTTTTTGGAATTGGTTTGGCCGTTTGAGAGATGCTTCAGGTCGTGAATGAGGCTTGTCACCCTTGCATATGTAGTAATGAATGAGAATAGGTCACATTAAGAGCCAATGATCCATTGCAATGATGTTTTTTGGATTTTGCTTAATCACCATTAAAGGAACTTTCCAAGTTTGTTCAAATTTGAATTTTCATGCATAATTGAGCTTGGCACGAATTTGGTAGGTTGTTTATGACACATAAAAGCCATTCAAATCAAAAGATGTTATTTAATTAATTTTTTTTGATTTTATTTGAATTTTATGGATTTAAAATGAATTAAATCAAATAAAATTAAATAAAAATAGAAAAATTAATGTTTAATCTTGAAATTGATCATGGGACACGTGGGTGGCATGACAAGGCTAAATCAAGTGGAAGAAAGTGGGCCCTTTTGTCAAAAATTGAAGTTTCAAGGATAGTTGACTTTTGCCATTTCACAAACATTTCCCAACTTCTCCAATGCATATCTTGCTAAATTTGGATCATATGAACATGTTCTTGGACATTTTGGAAAGCTCTTGAAGTCCTCTAACCAATGCCTTTGGTCCCATGTCATTTTTATTTACCAATATCAAGTTATGGTCTTTGACTTAAAATGCCTTTTTGTTGACTTTTGAAAATGACCTATAATGTTGAAATTGATAAGTTTTTGTGAGAGCATTTCTTGGACTTGGAATGTGAAGATGAGTTGTAGGAAATGTCCTCCCCTTCAAAATGAGCATTGGATGGGATTTTTCTGATGAACCATGAAAAAGTTATGCCTTGGTCAAGTTACAGTTGACTTTTCAGCTGTCCAAAAATGGAAACTTTTGCATCTTGATGATTTTTGAGCCATGCTTGTGGAATCATGATCAAGACTTGATCAAATGATGATTGTGGCTTCAAAATAAGATGTTGACAAATTTTTTTGACTTTTGACTGCCAAATGACCATTTTACCCCTATAGTGGATTGTGAAGCAATTAGGGTTTTTGACTGTGCAACTTGACCCTGTGAGCCTTGAAACTTGACATGGGGATTCTTGACAATGTGTATAGGCCTATGTGACTTGATTGAGCCCTTGAAAACTTCAGCTTCTTTGCAAGAACCAAAACCCTAATTTGACTGGCTTAGGAGGGTGTTTGAACTGTGCAACCCTTGAGAAGACTTGAGCAAATTGAGATAAAATTTGAAGAATATGGGAGGGCAAATTTTGGGGTACAACAGTTGCCTCTGTTCAATCTTCTTAGACCTGAGGATGTAGATTGGCTTGTGTGCCTTTCGTGATCCGAGGGTGGAAGATGATTGAACACTAGAGTGCCCAGAAATTTGCACTCACATAGTAGAATATCAGCAACGTGATGTCGGGAATGGGCTTACAGATGCCATTTGGAGAGGTGGTGGATAGGAGGATGGGCTTATAGATGCCATCTGGAGATGTGACAGGACCTTGTCGGGAATGGGCTTATAGATGCCATTTGGAAGTGTAATGGATAGTTGTGGAGATGGGCTTAAAGATGCCATCCGGGGGTGTCAATCGCGTAAGAGATTCCTTAGCGAGAACTTGCGTACTTGAGAAAGAAAGATAATTTCCTGGCCTGTTACAGGTGTTGATCTTCAAACTCTTCATGCAGATATGCCCTGGCTAGATACAGGTATCGAATCTACAATCAATTGTTCACAGATATGCCCTAGCTAGATACAGGAATCGAATCCGAAACTTCAAAAGGCTGCTTACAGACGTGCCCTGGCTGGATACAGGTATCGAATCTCTAAAATCTTCATGCAGACGTGCCCTGGCTAGATACAGGTGTCGAATCTACAATCAGTTACTCACAGATATGCCCTGGCTAGATACAGGAATCGAATCTGGAATTCTTCGTCTACAGATATGCCCTGGCTGGATACAGGTATCGAATCTCTAAACTCTTCATGCAGACATGCCCTGGCTGGATACAGGTATCGAATCTACAATCAGTTACTCACAGATATGCCCTGGCTAGATACAGGAATCGAATCTGGAATTCTTCGTCTACAGATATGCCCTGGCTAGATACAGGAATCGAATCCGGAACTTCAAAAGGTTGCTTACAGACGTGCCCTGGATGGATACAGGAATTGAATCTCTAAACTCTTCATGTAGACGTGCCTTGGCTAGATACAGGTGTCGAATCTACAATTAGGTCACTCACTGATATGCCCTGGCTGGATACAGGAATCGAATCTGGAATTTCTCGTCTACAGATATGCCCTGGCTGGATACAGGAATCGAATCTCTAAACTCTTCATGCAGATATGCCCTGGCTGGATACAGGAATCGAATCTACTCACAGATATGCCCTGGCTGGATACAAGAATTGAATCTGGAATTTGTCATCAACAGATATGCCCTGGCTAGATACAGGAATCGAATCTGGAATTTGTCATCAACAGATATGCCCTGGCTAGATACAGGAATCGAATCTGGAATTGCGACAGTTGATAGTAATCATCTTTGGGTTGACCTTTTTCCTGAAAAGGCAAAACATCAGTTGTATGCAATGTCATGATGTATGAAATTCATGAGGTCATGATGTTCTCAAGAATAAATGAGATTGTGTGATGTGATGCGTATATGCATGCATTATGTATGATAATGTAATGTTTATGAATGTATTTTCTTCTAGGAAAATAAATCCTTGACGAATGCCGGGAAGTTTGTTGAATCCTGGGCTGATGTTTGAAGAATAGAGTTCTTCGTTTCCGCTAGGGAATATTGGTTTCAAGAATAAACTGGTAGGAGAGGATGACTCCGTTGAGGAATAAACTTGTTGGAGAGGCTACTCTGTGGGGAATAACTCTATGGGAAGAGATACTTCGCTGAGATTTTGATGATAACTCCACCGGGGATTCCGTTGATATGTTTTGTTAGGGAATCTGATGAATGAACTCCGCTGGGGGATAGGAAGAACTTCGCCGAGGACGATCTTCCCGTGGTGATTAGCTGAGGATAACCCAGTTATAAGCTCTGGTGAATAACCTTTTGAATAAAGCCGGGGAGATGCGTCCGTACTCTGTAGGGGATAAGCTTCCAGAATCTACTGGGGATAAGCTTCCAGAATCTACTGGGGAGATTGATTCAACTCTCCTGGGGAATCTTCTGGACTGTATTGGGGATATGGCTCCACTGGGGTGCCTGGTATTCCGCCGGGGAACAATCTTAGATCGAGACTGCCGGGGATGCTTGCTTAGGAACATCTGCATACTCCGCTGGGGAATGTTGAGATCTTCTGGGGATACCCAACTTCCTTAAGGTTGACAGTAGGCTAACTCTTCTTGGGGAGAGTGTTACTGACTTGCTGGAGATACTGTGCCTTTTCAGGGCTGACGAGAGACCAAATCTGCTTTGGGAGAGTATTGTTGATTCCTGTCTTACTCTGCGGGGAGTGGAGGTATTCTGGTTGCGTTCTTCAGCCGAACCTACCTTGGTACCTTGGTGGACAGAGCAACTAGATCGCTTAGACAACTCATTATTGCCCCTGTTTCTGATGTCACCTGTAATTAATCCTTTGTTTCGCATGCAAGTATTTATGAGTTAGAAATTAGTGTCAAATGCATATATCAAAAGTGAACATTGGACGTTCTTTGCAAAACAAAACAGAAAAAGAAAAACAATTGGCAACTTGTCTGGAAAAGTGAATTTGTATTGATTTTAAATTTTTCCCGTAAATAGGCGTTTATGTACAAGAGGCTGACGTCCTAGTAGGAGGACGCCGCAGAACAACATAGAGTTTATACAATTTTGTGAAAAGGAAAACAAAACAGCTGTGTGAGAAGAATAATCCCACTGGGTTCCACTCTTCTATCGCCTTTATGTCTTCAAGCGTCTCATCACTTCGCTGCTTAGTTGAAGATGAAGCTGACTGATCGATGCCGTCTGAGCCTGATAGTTGATACCGGATTCTGGATGCAAGGTGATCCAATGAGACATAGTATTACGCTTATCCCTAACTTTTTCCTGGACCGCCCTTTCGGGTTTTCAGTCCACCGGGATACCCATTTTTGCCCAAGCCGCCTTTTCAGGTTTTCGACTTGCCGGGTGTACAGATTTTTTCATTTCATCCCTTATTTTTGCCCGAACCCTTTTGGTTCGCCGGGAAGCCCTTATTTTTGCCTAGGTGTGTCAACCTAGCGGGTCTTTTATCATGTGTAGTATCTTTTTACTATGTCTGCATTCACGGGGTGAGGAAGGTCGTCACCATCCATGGTGGTTAGAATCATAGCTCCTCCTGAGAAGACATGTTTAACCACAAATGGCCCTTCGTACGTAGGGGTCCATTTGCCCCTGGGATCACTTTGAGGAAGAATGATGCGCTTGATTACCAAGTCTCCGACTTGATACTCTTGTCGTCTGACTTTCTTGTTAAATGCCTTGATCATCCGTTTTTGGTACGTCTGACCATGACAAATAGCGGTGAGTCTCTTTTCATCGATTAGATTTAATTGATCAGGTCGAGTCTGGATCCAGTCATCTTCGCTCAAACCTGCATCCTTCATTATCCGGAGAGAGGGTATCTGGACTTCAATAGGCAAGACTGCCTCCATGCCATAGACCAAGGAAAAGCGTGTTGCCCCTGTAGACGTCTGTGCTGAGGTACGGTATCCATGAAGAGTAAACGGTAAAATCTCGTGCCAATCTTTGTAGGTCACTGTCATCTTCTGCACAATCTTCTTAATATTCTTATTTGCTGCTTCTACAGCCCCATTCATCTTCGGCCGGTAAGGAGAAGAGTTGTGGTGCTGTATCTTGAATTGCTCGCAGAGCTCAGTGATCATTTTGTTGTTAAGGTTGGTACCATTGTCCGTAATGATCCTCTCAGGTACACCGTATCGACAGATCAGGTTGTGCCGAATGAACCGTGCTACGACGTTCTTGGTTACCGTAGCATAGGAAGCTACTTCAACCCACTTTGTGAAGTAATCAATTGCTACCAGTATGAAGCGATGCCCGTTGGATGTCGTAGGTCTGATCTCGTCGAACATATCAATGCCCCACATTGCAAAAGGCCAAGGTGCTGTCAAGACGTTCAGAGGAACTGGAGGAACGTGCACCTTATCAGCATAGATTTGGCATTTGTGACACGTCCGAGAATGTTGGTAACAATCAGCTTCCATTGTGGACCAGAAATATCCTGCCCGAAGGATCTTCTTTGCCATGGTATGTCCACTGGAATGTGTTCCGAAGGTACCTTCATGTAGCTCTGCCATGATCCTTTCTGCTTCAGTCTTATCCACACAATGCAGTAAGGTTGAATCATGGTTTCGTTTGTATAGAATGCCATTGCTGAGGAAGAACTTTGCCACGAACCTTCTCAGAAACTTCTTGTCGTTGACAGGTGCACCCTCGGGGTATTCTTGAGCTTCCAAGTACCTCTTCACTTCATGATACCAAGGTTTTTCAGTTACCTCTTCAGTCTCAAGATCACAGCAATATGCAGGTTCATCCAGTTTCCATATAATGATTCGGGGAGCCTCATTATCCCATTTGACTTTGAACATAGAAGACATCGTAGCCAACGCGTCCGCCAACTGATTCTCCTCTCTCGGGAAGTGTTCAAAAGTTATCTCCGTGAAATGGGGGATCAATGTCAATACATAATCCTTGTAAGGAATAAGATTTGGGTGTTTCGTATCCCACTCGCCTTTGATCTGACTGATCACGAGAGCGGAATCTCCAAAGACACTCAGAAACTTGATCCTTAAGTCAATTGCAGCTTGAAGACCCATGATACATACTTCATACTCCGCCATGTTGTTGGTGCATTTGAAACATAGCCGGGCAGTGAGTGGAGTATGAGTGTCTGTAGGGGATATGATCACAGCGCCAACACCGTTACCCAAAGCGTTTGAGGCTCCGTCAAAGTGCATAGACCATCGGGATCCTTCCTCAGGTCCTTCATCCGGTCCAAGTACCTCACAATCAGTCACTACCATGATATCCTCGTCTGGAAATTCAAATTTCATAGATTGGTAGTCGTCCACTGCCTGGTGTGGCAAATGGTCCGCCAATACGCTTCCTTTAATTGCTTTTTGAGTCGTGTACTAGATGTCATATTCCGTCAAGATCATCTGCCATCTTGCTATCCTTCCGAACAAGGAGGGCTTTTTGAATATGTACTTGATAGGATCCATTTTAGAAATCAATAGAGTAGTGTGAGTCAACATATATTGTCTCAGCCGACGAGCAGCCCATACCAAAGCGCATCAAGTTTTCTCGAGCAGTGAGTATCGGGTCTCACAGTCGGTAAACTTTTTGCTAAGGTAATAAATAGCGTGCTCTTTTCGGCCAGACTCGTCATGCTGCCCCAGCACACACCCTATTGAGCTGTCAAGTACTGTCAAGTATAGGATTAGAGGTCTCCCTTCAACCAGCGGCATAAGAATGGGTGGTTCTTGGAGATACTCTTTGATTCTTTCGAAAGTGGCCTGACATTCATCATTCCAACGTACTACTTGATCTTTCTTCAGTAGCTTGAAGATTGGTTCACAGGTAGCAGTTAGGTGCGAGATGAATCGGGCAATGTAATTCAGACGTCCTAGAAAGCCTCAGACTTCTTTCTCTATCTTGGGAGTTGGCATCTCTTGTATGGCTTTCACTTTGGCAGGGTCCACTTGAATACCTTTGTCACTCACGACGAAACCTAGTAGTTTTCCAGATCTTACCCCAAAGGTGCACTTGTTTGGGTTCAACCTCAGCTTGTACAACTTTAGACGGTCAAACAGTTTCTGTAGATGGTCAAGGTGTTCCTCCTCAGTTTGGGACCTTGCAATCATATCGTCGACGTATACTTCAATCTCATGATGGATCATGTCATGAAATAAAGCAACCATGGCACGTTGGTAGGTTGCCCCAGCATTCTTCAACCCAAATGGCATGACCTTGTAGCAAAAGGTGCCCCACTGAGTAACAAAAGTGGTCTTCTCCATGTCTTCAGGAGCCATCTTGATTTGATTATAACCAGAGAAGCCGTCCATGAAGGAGAACACCTTGTGCTGAGCAGTATTGTCAACCAGAACGTCGATATGAGGCAGAGGGAAATCATCCTTAGGGCTCGCCCTGTTCAAATCCCTGTAATCAACATACATTCGGACCTTACCATCCTTCTTCGGCACTGGAACCACATTGACAACCCACTGAGGGTAAGAAGTCACTGCTAGAAACCCGACATCAAATTGTTTCATAACCTCAGCTTTGATTTTCTCGGACATCTCTGGACGCATGCGGCGGACCTTCTGTTTTACCGGAGGGCATTCTTCCTTGGTAGGCAGGTGATGAACCACAATGTCGGTATCCAACCCAGGCATATCTTCGTAAGACCAGGCAAATATTTCCACATAATCATGCAACATTTGAATCAACCGTTGTTTCACGCTGAGCTCCAGGTTGGCACCAATCTTGACTTCCTTTCTGTCTGTCTCAGTACCCAGATTTACCGTTTCCACTGGCTCTTCATGTGGCTGAATGACACTCTCTTCCTGGAGTAACAGTCTTGCAAGCTCAACAGGCACTTCACAATCATCTTCACCTTCGTCTTCGGCTAAGTTGATCGGATTTTTGAAGTCATAACTGGCAGTAGCAGAGTCGTTACCAGTGAGATCCAGAGTGGATTGGAACCTGTATAAGTGAGTGTGTGTAAATATAGCTGTTTTGCAATATATAAAGAAAGAAAGGGAGCGCAAGATTTGAAATGTAAAAAACGTCCAATGCTTTTATTCATGATATATGAAAGTGATAAATAACAAGCCCTCACAAATGAAACCACGGTGCCCCGGGTAGGACACCGGGCCATAAAGTTTCAAATTAATGTTTGTTACAAACTTAAAACAAAGGAGTTCATTACTGGGTGACAAAAGTAATAGGTGTAAAGTCTTTTGCAGTCCAGTTGCTTGGTCCATCGTTGGTTGTTGGGTAGATCCAGCTATCAAATTCGGATTCCTCCACTTCGTCTTCAATAGCATTCACTCCTGGGTTGGTGATGAGCACAGGAGGTCTTCCAATCCTTGCCTTGCGAACAACCTTCTGAGCTTCTACAGTGAAACCCAAGCCAAATTTGTCAGTCTTTGGAGTGAAATCAGGAAGTCGGCCCCAGTTTGCACACTCACCCTTCTTAATCACAGCCCGGGCATCCTTTAAGGAAGCCATCTTCAAAGGAGAACCCTCTTCAGTCACAGTCTCCGCTGCTGCCAATGTCTGAGGCACCTCTTCAAAATGTTGAAAGGGGGTCTCAATGAACTCCCCATCCATTTCTATGTACCTGAACGAGTTGAGGTGGCTGACCATATATTCCTCTCCCCCTTGCACTGTTACGATCTTCCCTCTGACCGGGTACTTAAGCTTCTGATGTAATATGGAGGTTACAGCTCCAGCCTTGTGGATCCATGGACGACCCAGCAAACAAGAATAGGATGGTCGGATGTCCATCACATAGAAAGTAGAATCAAAAACTTGAGACCCAACCCTGATAGGAATGTCAACTTCACCATGTACCATCCTTTTTGACCTGTCAAAGGCCCGGACAATGATGTTACTTGGTTTGAGCTCTAAACCCTCACAATCCAACCTGTCTAGGGACTTCTTGGGTAATACGTTTAACGAAGAACCGGTGTCTACCAACACATGGGCAAGAGTAGTGCCCCTGCATTCAATGGAGACATGCAGGGCGTCGTTATGGTTCTTTCCCTTGGCAGTCAGATCGGCGTCAGAGAAACCCAACCCATTATCAGTAGTCAAGTTGGCCACACAATCGGTAAATTGATCAGCAGACGTCTCTTGTGGCACATGGGCCGTCTTCAGGAAGGCAATCAGGGCCTTGGCATGGGCCTCTGAACACAACAATAATGATAGCATGGAAATCTTAGATGGGGTGTGCCCCAGTTGCTCAACGACGTTGAAATCACTCTTCTTGATAATCTTGAGGATCTCCTCCATTTCTTGCTTGGAAGCCTCAACAGTGGTTGTCTTTGGTGCCTCCGTCCGGGCAGGCACATCAGTAGCAATCCCTTTGCCCCGAGCGTCAGATGACTCGGCAGCAGGGGTAGAAACAGGAATTTGGTCAGGAAGGGAAGCAGGCACACTGGCAGGTGTGATGACAAGAGGTCTCTGAATTGCTGGAGGTGCAATGTCTGGTGAGAACAGCCTACCACTACGAGTGACTTTAGAAGGCCCGGTGATGTTGGTGACACCGGTACTAGTATCGAACTCTTGTTTCACTCCCAGAACATAAACATCTGCCCCATAGTGCCACGGGACAGCTTTGTCAGACTTATAGGGGATGGACCCCGGAACAGTGATGATGATAGGAGCAATCTTGTGAACAGGCATAATTTTGACAAGCTTCTTTGAGGGAGCCTTATGAGGGTTGTTGAAAATGGTGACAATAGAAACTTCTTATGTACGGATAGCAGGAACAACAATCTTCTTGAATAAGATCTCCTTGCTATCCATCAGGTTTTGGACGCCTGACTTCAACAAAGGACAACCAGCAGGTGAAACAACACATAGATGGCAACCTTTACTACATCCCGGAAATAAACCGGCTAGAAACAGGTTCCTCTTGACGGTCAACAGTGGAGTAGCAATATCATCCACAGAGGCTACATACAGATCCTCTTCCACAACATTCACTCCATGCTGGGGCATGGGAGCAGTCACAACATTGGGCCTTTCGGGCGCTTCGAACTGTATTTCCTTAGCATCAATAAGGTCCTGAACCTTATTCCTTAGGGCCCAACAATCATCAGTAGAATGCCCCGGGCTATCAGAGTGATAAGCGTAACGGGCGTTGGGGTTGTACTTTAGAGAGGTTGTATTCACCACCTTCGGAGCTTCCTTGACAGTTACCAGATTGGTTGACAGCAGTTGCAGCAATATCTGAGAGAGGGTCATACTGAGCCGAGTGTACTGCCTTTTGGGTCTCTCACCTCTTGGCTGGTTGTACTGCTGAGGAGCAGCAGCAGGCTTTGAAATTACCACCGCGTTGACAGCTTGGCGGCGTTCTAGTTTACTCTGTCTTCTGGGACCATAGACAGCACTAGCTTCCTTCTTGAAGGGCTTCTTTTCAGTACTCGAGGAGGCACCTTTATGTATCTTCCCCGACTTTATACCAGCTTCGATCCTCTCACCAGTCAGGATCAGGTCTGTAAACCCAGCAGAGGAATTACCAATCAGGTGGTTAAAGAACGGACCAGACAGGGTCCCCAAGAACATGTCCACGAGTTCACGGTCAGTCAACGGTGGCTGCACCCTGCCAGCCAGGTCTCTCCATTTCTGCGCGTACTCCTTAAAACCTTCACTCGTTCCTAGTGACATACCCTGGAGTTGGGTACGCGTAGGAGCGAGGTCGTAATTATACTGATACTGCTTATAAAAAGAAGTAGCCAAGTCCTCCCAGTTACGAACATTGGTTCCATCCAGCTGATAGAACCATTCGAGTTGAGTCCCTGAAAGACTCTCCTGGAAGAAATGGATCCATAAGTTCTTATCTGCAGTGTAAGGCTGGATCTTCCTTACATAAGAACGGAGGTGCAGCTTAGGGCAGGAAGCCCCGTCGTGCTTCACAAAGGCAGGTGCCTTGAACTTGTGCGGGATCACCACCCCAGTAGATAACCCCAAGTCTCCAAAATCCAACCCAGGCACACATTGAATCTCCATAGCATTTAACTGGTCCTCCAGCTGTTTGTACTTGTCCTTAGCAGGAGGGTATTGTTCATCATTGAAGTCTGTCTCGGTGTCAGAGACCACGGGACTAGGGACCTCTCTCCCTTGGTGACTGCCTTCCCCAACAGATGGAGTAGTCAGCTCAGCTTCATTCTGCAGTGTATTCCCGAGTCTGCGTCCAGTGTTGAACAGCACAATCCTCTTCTTTTTCTTCTTCTTCAGGAGCAAAGCCTTCAACTCCTGTTGTCCTTGGCTAAGCTCATGACCAGCTCTTGAAACTGGGCGTTCTGGGCCTGGAGGGCCTTGATAGCTTGTTCGGTAGTTGGTTCAGGATTCATGATGATTGAGTGCTGAAATAAACAGCGAAGAAGATTAAGCAACCTGTAGAAAAAGGGTACCTGTTATGCACATGATGCATGATATGCTATTTATGCAATGCATTCAAGGGTTCGAAAGTTCAAATTCGTTGTAGACAAAAAAGGAACACACATTGTATTAAGAAATAAATTGTTCAGTACATCAGGGCCTCATGGGAAAAACATTAAAAAAATAATTAATCCCAAAAGACACTGCGCATTCTCTTTGGAGCGATGTAGGTGTTGAGAGTCTTTTCCTCGTGCAGTAGGCGGGTGAGCTCCAAGACCTTCTTCTCACTGGCATGTAGACTGGTTTCAAGAGAATTTCGTTCTTCCTTGAGTTGGATCCAGCTCTTTTGCATTTCTTCCCAGGATGTGGGCATGTCAGGATGTTGAATGGTGTACGGAACCTCTCCTTCCATAACTGGCTCTTTGATCACAGTAAGAACATGAGGATATGGCATCACCAGCTTCTGGGAGCGGGCTCGTACCCATTTGAGATAAGGCTCCAGGGGGATAGAGTTCTTGTGCCCCAGTGTCTTGCTATCTACCCTGTTGGGCATCCTCCAAGCTCTGATAAATCTCTGGCGAAGTCCTTGTGCATCGTTGTCGAAGTCAAAAACTATGTCAGGAATCAACATATCATGAGGGCCGTCCCTCCGAGCATATCCAAACTGCCTCAAAGCCAGACACGGGTTGTAAGTAATGCCTCCTATGATTCCAAGTAAAGAAACATTAGGATACTCTCCGCAATGATCAATGATAGTGACATTTTCTCTGGACCGAGAACACCAATGTATATCAGCATGTGTAAGAGTCATTAATCGTTGTGACCATCTCAAACCCCACTCGTTCTTCAAAACTGATTGTGGAAGGTGCGAAATAAACCACCTTGCCAGGAGAGGAGTGCAGCACATGAGAACACCTCTTTTTCTCATGGTTCGAGTGTAACATGAGTGGAGGATGTCCCCAAGCAACGTAGGTATAGGATTCCTGGACATGAAGATCTTGACAGCATTGATATCTATAAGCTGATCCGGATTCGGGAACAACACCAACCCATAGACAAGGAGTGCCACAACTTCTTCAAAGGCTTGTAGGTCAAGGGAATTCCAACATTCTTGGGCCTTCTCAAACAGGAATTTGGCCAAGAATCCTTTGATACCACTTCTGATTTCCCAGTGTCCCTTGATGTCAGATGGTTGTAGGTGTAATGCTTTAGCAACCTCTTCAAGTTTTGGTTCCTTTTCCGTACCGTTGTAGGGTAGTTGACTGAGAATGGGAACCTTCAGAAGCTGGGAAAACTCTTCCAAAGTAGGCACCAATTGATAATCCGGGAAAGTAAAGCAGTGGTGCAAAGGGTCAAAGAACTGGAACAACACTTTCACCATATCTTCTTCAATATTGGTGTTGACCAAGCTGATGAGTCTACCATGCCTTTCACTGAATGAAGAGTTCTCGAGAATCCTGGATGTAAGCTCCTTAAGCTGAAGAGGGATCCTTACAAGGTTGATCTGAATTGTCTTTCTACGGAGAGATTCCATGTCCTATAAAACAAGAACAAAGATGAAGATTCGAACCCTTGAAGTGGTTAGTGGATGCATATGATGCTGTATGATGTTATGATGTTATGATAAAAAACACACCACAAGTATACACAAAGGCAAACATGATAAGGCACACAAGTCACACAAGACAGCCCTTAGAGTTTAGGCCAGCATGAAGTTTGGGGTACTACCCTCTTGAAGTTGGTGGGCTCAAACCTGTCCTATCAAAAGTAACCGGGTTCTAAGGAGCTCAATATCATTGGGTTGTTTTCTGTGTTTATCGTTTTGATTTAGCCACTGAACTGGAGATCAAAATATTCCAAGAAAACAACCCTCAATGAGTGTAGTATCGAGTATCACCCAACTTCGGACTGCACCAAAGTCAGTCATCTCACTACCCCTAAAGAGGCCAGGATGGTCAAGTAAGGTTCTTAAGGTCAGTTGATGCTTCACGACACCATGCGGCGGCCCCGTACTCTCCTTGACTTGACTCAAGGGTTACCGGTACTCACCAAAGTGCCACATCAACGTAGCAAACTGCTTCAACCGTGTCGGTATACCCCGCACAGTTCCCTCACAGTTTGTTGCTACTTTCTAGAAGGTATCCCCCAGATCCGGGTTAGGATCTATGAAACTCCAAAACAGGCCCACAATTTTAAAGCAAACAAAACAAGCAATTGAAAACATAAGAGTGGTCTAATCCTAAGGTACACCTCACTTATTAAGTGTCCCCAGCAGAGTCGCCAGTTCTATGATCGGTGGAAATAGAACTGACTGTTTTTTAGCTGGTTTCGCGAAATGTCGCGGTAAGCAAGAGTCGCCACCGTCTTTTATGTTCTCCAACATGGAAAGGACAAAAGCACAGCAAAATTCCTTCTTTGAGAATGTTTCTCGGTTCGGGAGGTAGATTTATAGAAAGGGAAGGTGTTAGCATCCTTTCTATCCATGGTTATCCATGGGCTCTTAGGTACTTGCTCTTATGTTTTCAAAAATTGTTTGCCTTTCAAGTGTGTGTGGGTTTTGAAAAAGTTTTGTTTGAAAAATTTCTAAGTAACTCTTGTATCTGTCCTCAAGAGTGTGTGAAAAATTTGTTTGAAAACTTTTTGAAAGTGTGAGGTGCGAAAAGATGTTTTGTTTGTTTTGAAAAAGAGCAAGTACCCATGAGAATCTACCTACTCTAAGGAATTGAGCTGTGTAAGAGTCCTTTAGATAGTGCTATCCCACCATTGAGAGGTAGGTAGCACCCTTGTTGGAGGTATTCGGGTCAATTCGATTAAGGGACATGTGTGGTCACCGAAGCAATGGTAGGACACCTTAGAAGTAACCCTAATGTCCTAGATCCTTTGTATCCGAGGCAACCGTTTCGAGGCAACTGGATCTTTTAGACAGAAGGGCGACCTCTAAGATACCCTATACTTGATGACCACGTTCGAGGCAACCAGTGAGGCGTACCCTAGGGGTGGCATGTGCATGTGTGTTCAATTTCAGTTTATGTTTGTCTTGTACATGTTATTTGTGAGCTACGGATTGGTTTTATTATTCATACATTCTTTCATGCATTATTAACAGTTAGGAGTGCGGAAAATAAATTGCAGAAATGTAAATCTAACTATTACAAGGCGCGGGTCTATACATCGCCAAAAACAAAAACCCGTTTGGAAATAAAGTACGAGAAAATAAATAAAGCGATAAAGGAGGTCCTAATTAATTATTACATTTCCTGAGCAGATACAAAAATATAATGAAAAGAAATAAACTGCGCGCGAAAGAACGAATCGGGAACGTCCTAAGGGTTTTGACCTTTTTTAGAATTAAATTAAACATTAAACCTAATTCACTAATTAATTATTTAATTTAAAGAAAAAAAATGTTTTTGTATTTTTGTGTTTTTTTTAATGAAAATAAAGAGAAAATAAATTTAAAAAAAAGTTAGCAAAAACCTAATTCTAAATTGTTTTTATTTATTGTAAAAAAGGTATTAAAGTTAATTAATTAAGCTAATTTAATTTTATTTACAAAATAAGTTAATAAATAATAAAATGTTTTTTTTTTGTTTTTCTGAATTTTATGGAAAAAATTAGTTTGTTAGGTTAATTAACAATAATGATAATAATTAAAAAAAAAAAAGAAATTATAAGGGAAAGAAAAATAAAAAAGTAACAAAACCATGGGGCGTTTGGGCCCTTTTTGGAGGTGTTGATTGCAGTTTTTTGGCCCACTAAGCTCAGCCACGTTTGACTTTTGCAATTGCCTGCATGTGCTTTGACTGAAGGACATGGTACTCCTCCTCTCATGGCCTTTGGATGGCTGATTGTGGACATATGGCATGTGGATTGGTGAGGCGTATGGTGGAGCACATTGACTAGCCTGCACAGGAATTTGTTAGACAAAATAATATTGAGTTTTGGGGGACCTGGGAATCGAACCCAGGTCCCAATGATCATTTGCCAACACCTGTGCCACTGAACCAATTATGCGCGTTTGTTAATATAGTGACAATTAAATATATTATGTAAAAACAAAAGTATAGGCTGGAAACATAAAAAAGTGTGCGTCATGTTTGAATGATCCAACCATCTGCTTCCACGTCCTTCATCTTCTTCATTTTCTCTGCAACATAAAATCAAATAGCGGGGGTTTTAAACCCCCATAAAATACAAACTGCAAAAATAGCTGTTGTACCCCAAAATTTGCCCTCCCATTTCTCAATGATTTCTCATCACAAAGCCCTTGGAGCTCAAGATCCAGTTAGGGTTTCATCTGCTCAAGACTTCTCCTTGCACTGTTGACCCAAATTAGGGTTTGTGTTTGCACAGAGATGTTTTGACCTAAATTGCCTAAGATGACTTTCATGCTTCATATTGGACTCCCAAGTTTATCCACATCAAGTTTCAAGCCTTGATTCCAAGTTTTGCCCAGTCTTTTGGACAGTTGACCTAGAAATCAGTTGTATTGGGGAAAAAGTCAACTGTGGCCAATTGACAGTCAAATCTCATGAAAATTGACCCACATCAACATTATGAACTCACATGGACCATTTGATCAAGTTTGGATCACAATTCCACAAGAAATTTGATCAGATCACCAAAAGGGCAAAATGGTCATTTTTAGGGTTTTGACTGCACAAAGGCAATTTTTGACTGTTTGACCTAGCCAATGGCAAACCAGGCTCACATATGGACTCAAGGACCCAATGGAATTGTCTTGACATGCTCAACAAGTTCAAAAGATCCCAAATACACAAGATTGACAGTTGAATTTCCCAGTCAATTGATCAATTTTGACTGTATACTGAAAAGTCAAACTTTGACTTTTTGGTCAAAATCAAGTGTCAAGATTCATTTTTCATCAAAACATGCCAAATCATGAAACTTGTTCATCAAGAAATCAAGAAATACAAATTAGGGTTTAAAATGAAGATTTTTCATAACTTAGAATTTTTCTAAGTTATGGAAAACCCTATTTTTTTCCTAACTTTGTCCCACTTTCTCACCATGATTCATTTGGATTCAAGCAAAAGTCAAAACATGAAAGTTGTAGCCTATTGCATAATCTACAACTTTTATTCACAAAGTTTTCCCAAAAGAAGCTTGTATCTCAAGTTACAATTTTTGGAACAAGAGTACCAAACCATTCTTAACTTAGTGAAAAATTGACCTATTTTAGGCAAGGTTTTTACCTAACTTCAAGACCATTTTTCATATACTTCCACTTGGAATTTCAATTTGCATTTCAAAGATGGATTATAGTACAGATTCCAAGCTTTCCAAAATGTCCAAGAACTCATCAAACAACCTCATGACTTGTGAGAATCGAATTTTGCAATATGGCAAAAACTCACTTTTGTTATGGCCAATTTCCATGTTCATACACTTAGGCAATTTTCAAATCAGCATGCTTCCCTTGATTACAGGCCTATAAACCATCCAACACTCATAAATTTAATGCAAACTCTTTGTGCCAAGACCATGTTCTATGTGTTCAAGCATTGCATGATGGATTAATCCCAAAATAGATAAAGCACTTTAACCATTTTTGCAAAAAGTGAGCTTTATGTCAAGTTGCAAATCAGCAAGTACAGATCAAATCTCTTTGGAACAAGATTATGAACAAAACACACTGATCAAGGGGAAGGTTTGCAGCACATTAGGGGGGCCTCTAGCTGTCTAAAACTCAACTAGACCTTTTCTTGCTTAAGTGTTAAGAAACCTAGCATTTTGTACAAGAACTTTGATCTCAGCACAAGCAAGCTTAAGCAAATACTTTGTACACTTCCTAAACATCCATCCTAAGCTAGAACACGAGCTAACCAAGTCCCAAACACTCTCACTCAAAAAATCACCATTGAACTGCACAAAAACAGGGCCTACTGCAGTTTGAGTTCCAACTCTCATCCCTTTCATGCACTCTTGCTAAAACCACCTCAAATACATCCCATAACATCCCTTGAAGCTAATCCAAACCTCAAACACGACCTGTAACACTCCCAGGCAGGATCACCATTTTCATTTTCTTGTTTTGCAGTTGAAGTTCTATAGCTCGATTCAAAAGGTTTCAAGACAAAGTAAAGCTTGGAATAGCATCCCTGGACATCAAGGAAGCTGTACCAATCATCACCTTGCTCTGAAAGTACCTCCATCATCAGATACAACTTCAACTGAAAAGGTATATTCTTGAACTTCTATCTCTCAATGTAGGCATCATTAGCTCTAAGTTTGTGAATAAGAAGTGTTCTACTCATGCCCCTGAAACTGTACATACCTTTACTTTTCATTTATATTATGTATGCTTAGAGAATTTGATGTCTGAACTTGGAATAAATATTAGGTTAAGAATTGGGGGAGAAGAAATTCTCTCTCATTTCTGAGAGTTAAATCATGTTCTTTATATGTGTGAATTCGTGAGAAGATGCTTAACATTTTTGATGTTGTAAGTTTTTGCTAAAACTCAAAGAATCAGGACCTTGCAATGGAAGAAAGAGGCGCGTGTTTTTTGTTCAAACAGAAGTCTGGAGGTTGAAGAAAGACTTGGTGGGCTGGGCTTGTGTTGTCATTTCTTTTTACACCCTTTTGTTACTTTGACACCCCCTAGGCCCATTTGACTTATTTTTATGATTTTTTGACTTTTGTTTTTTATTCCTGACTTATTTATTTTTCCTCATGATATTAAAAACATAAAAATAATTTTTTAAACCATTTTTGATTTTTTAGGCATTTATTTTTTTATATTGATATTTGTACATAAATAAATAAATAAACACTTTTTACTTAAAATACTAGAAAATAATGTAAACACATTTTATTTTCATTTTTATTTTGTTTTATCTTCTTAAAATATTTTGTATAAAATATACTTTTTTTATAAATATTAAATAATATTATTTTTATATATATAATACATATTTAGAAATTAATACATATATATATATATATATATATATATATATATATATATATATATATATATATATATATATATATATATATATATATATATATATATATATATATATATATATATATATATATATATATATATATATATATATATATATATATATATATATATATATATATATATATATATATTTATTAGAATATTTAGTAAATAATACAAAAATATATACCTTTTATTTTTATTAATATTTAATAGTAAAAATACTATTTTGACAAATATACTTTATTTTTATTTTTATTTCATATATAATTGATAAATATTTGTATATATTAAATAATTAATACTTTTATCTAAGAAAATTAGGGTTTTGCCCTAAACATAAAAAAGCTCCAAAAATAATACTTTTTTTATTTTGTTTATTTGACATAAAAAATACCTTTTTTCCATACATATAAAAACCCTTTTTTACATTTTTCATATTTATTTTATTTCCATTTAATTATACAATTGATTACTTTGTAAATATTCCAAATTGATGTAATAGCTAGGTTTAAATTCCTTGTCAAATACCCCCCATTTGAACATTTGTACCCCCCTTCCCATATTGTGTTGTAATAGCTTAGGGCTTTAAATTTCACACTTTAACGCTTTCTAAATATACCATGTTAGAATTAGGGTTTGTATGCAAATAAAAACGACAAAAATAGTTTGACCTAATTTCAAGATAAACAAGCATGAAAATGGACAACACATATCACACTTGCACCCCTAGGGTATTCCACTTGTTTCCTTCAATAAATGGGCCATATTGCATGTTAGGTCTCTTTGGGCAAAACAAATACAATACCAATGATCATAGTCTCTCGATGACGCTTTCGAAAAGTTGCCTAATAAATGATCAAGTCCCTTAAGGAAAATTGCCCAAAGATACTTGGCACCATTGCAATTATGGTCTAAACGATGACCCGCACCCGTCCCTTTCACATCCTAACACAAGATTGTCCACCAAATGCAATGGTGGAACAAAATTGTTAAAAGGGTTAAAACGTAGCAAAAATCTTTGAGAACTTTAGGGTAGATAGCTCTTAAGTACTTGTCAACTTGCAAAACAAAACACTTGCCTATTCTTCAAACCACACTTCACAAACACTTTCAAAACAAACTTTCAAAAAACCTTGAAACATCTTTTCAAAAAGACAAACACCTTTTGTAAAACATTCGAGTAAAAGAATTGTTACAAGGGTAGCCTAGACAAGGCATCTTTTTCAAAACATTTTCAAAAACCACACACAAAGCACCATTTCAAACAATTGAAAACCAAGGCAAGTTGATCTAAGCAAGTACCTAAGAGCCCATGGATAACCATGGATAGAAAGGGTGCTAATACCTTCCCTTTCTATAATCTACTCCCCGAACCCAAGAAAAAATCTCAAAGGTTTTTGCTGTGCTTTTTAAACCTTTCCTTAGGATAAAATAAAAAGTCGGTGGCGACTCTTGCTCAACCGAAACATTTGCGAAAACAAACGCAAAACCATAGTCAGTTCTCCCACCGTATCACAGAACTGGCGACTCTGCTGGGGAAAATTTTAAAAGTGGAGTAACCTTAGGGCTTAGATCACCCTCTTGCATGACTAATTGTTTGATTTGATTGCTTTATATCTTGGCTCTTTTGTTTGGGTTTGCAATCCTACACCCGGATTTGGGGAAACATTCATAGATAGCAATACGTTGTGGAAACTGTGCGGGGTATACCGACACGGTCGAAGCAATAGCTATATTAGTGCGACATATTTGTGAGTACCGGTAACCATTGAGTTCAATCAAGGAGAGTACGGGGCCGCTGAGTGATGTCACTAAGCACTAATGACCTAGAACCTTACTTGACCATCTTGGCCTTTTATTAGGGGTAGTGAGATGACCGGCTTTGGTGCAGTCCGAAGTTGGTAGATACTCGATACTACACTCATTTAGGGTTGTTTTCTTGGAATATTTTGGTCGCTAGTTAAGTGGCTAAACCAAAACAATGAACAATGAAAACAATTCAGTGATATTGAGCTCCTTAGAACCCGGTTACTATTTATAGGACAGGTTTTTAAGCCAACTACACTCAAGAGGGTACTTACCTATGAAACCTCATGCAAGCATGAAACTAGGGTTTGGTGTGATTTGCTTGTACATGTGTTTTGTGCATACATCATAAACATCATAAAGCATCATATGCATTCACTAACCATTTCAAGGGTTTGGATCTTCATCTTTGTTCTTGTTTTATAGGTCATGGAAATTCCTCGCAGAAAAACCATCCAAGTCAACCTTGTGAGAATCTCTCCTCAACTCAAGGAACTCACCTCAAGAATTCCGGAAAGCTCATCCTTCAGTGAAAGACATGGTAGACTGCTCAGCTTAGTCAACACCAACATTGAAGAAGACATGATGAAAGTGTTATTCCAGTTCTTTGACCCTCATCACCACTGTTTCACTTTCCCTGATTACCAGTTGGTGCCCACTTTGGAGGAGTTTTCTCAACTCCTAAGAATCCCTATCCTTAATCAACTACCCTTCAACGGTACGGAAAAGGAACCAAAGCCGGAAGATGTTGCTCGAGCATTACATCTACAACCATCCGACATCAAGGGGGCATTGGGAAACCAGAAGCGGCGTCAAAGGATTCTTAGCAAAATTCTTGTTTGAGAAGGCACAAGAATGTTGGAATTCATTGGACCTACAAGCCTTTGAAGAAATTGTGGCACTCCTTATCTATGGGTTGGTCTTGTTCCCAAATTCTGACCAATTGGTAGATGTCAACGCCGTCAAAATCTTCTTGTCCAGAAACCCAATACCAACATTGCTTGGGGACATTCTTCACTCATTTTACACACGAACAATGAGAAAGAGGGGTGTTCTCATGTGTTGTACTCCTCTCCTTGCAAGGTGGTTTATTTCGCACCTTCCACAATCTGTCTTGAAGAATGACCAAGGCTCAAGGTGGTCCCAACGGTTGATGACTCTTACTCACTCTGATGTACATTGGTGTTCTCGGTCCAGAGAAAATGTCATCATCGTTGATCGTTGTGGAGAGTTTCCTAATGTTCCTTTACTTGGAATCAGAGGAGGTATCACCTACAACCCTTGCCTAGCTTTGAGGCAATTTGGATATGCACAGAGGGATGGCCCTCACGACATGGTGATTCCTGACCTAGTTTTTGACTTCGACAACGATGCGCAAGGACTTCGCCAAAGATTCATCAGAGCTTGGGGAAGACCCAACAAGGTTGACAGCAAGACACTGGGACACAAGAACTCCATCCCTCTTGAGCCTTACCTCAAGTGGGTACGAGCTCGAGCCCAGAGTCCAATGATGCCTTATCCTCATGTTCTCCCTGTGATTAAAGAGCCCGTCAAGGAAGGAGAGGTTCCCTACACCATCCTACATCCTGACATGCCTACATCGTGGGAGGAAATGCAGAAAAGTTGGATTCAGCTCAAAGAGGAACGGAACACTTTTGAAGCCAGCTTCTACGCTAGTGAGAAGAAGGTTCTAGAGCTTACCCGCCGACTCCATGAGCAAGAGGCCCTCAACACCTACATCGCACCAAAGAGGATGTGCAATGTCTTTTTACCTTGAGAAGTTGTTTTTGTAATATTTGGCCCATGGGGCATTTATGTACTAACAAATTTCTTCTTATTAATATGACGTGCGTTCTTCTTTGTCTGCAACAAGTTTGAATATTCTAAATCCTTGAATGCATTGCATACATAAGCATATTATTCATCATGTGCATAAGCAGGTCTCACTCCAGGTTTCCTTATCTGTCTGTTGTTTATTTCAGTAGGATGGATCTCGAGCAAACAGTCAAAGACCTGCAAGCTCAAAATGCACAGTTCCAGCAACTCCTGACGACCTTGGCTAAGGGTCAGGAGGATCTCAAGACCTTGCTGGGGAATAAAGACCCAGTGAAAAAGAAGAAAAAGAGACTCAGGGTGGCTACTTTAGGGAGAAGATTTGACGGAGAAGCTCGGAGAGTACTTGAATTTCCTCCTACTTCTGATGAAGGAACTAGCAAAGGAGGTGGGGCTGCGGTACCTTCCGAGTCCGATGTGGAAGAAGAGGAGGTTGAAGAGGATGAAGACTATTCTGATCAACAATACCCTCCAGCTGATGATAAATACAAAGGTTTAGAAGACAGGTTGGCCTCCATGGAGCTACAAAGAGTACTGGGTTTGGATTTTGAAGACCTGGGTTTGGTTGCCGGGATTGTGATTCCCCCAAAATTCAAAGTGCCAGTTTTTGTGAGGTATGATGGGCTGTCCTGTCCAAAAATTCATCTCAGGTCCTACGTGAGAAAGATCCAACCCTATACGGCAGATAAAAATCTTTGGATCCATTTCTTTCAAGACAGCCTTTTTGGAGCTCAATTGGAGTGGTTTTATCAGCTAGAGGGAACCAGCGTCCGAAATTGGGAAGACTTGGCCACCGCCTTTTACAAACAATATCAGTATAATTCTGACCTTGCTCCCACACGTACCCAACTTCAGGGTATGTCCCTGGGAACCGACGAAGGATTCAAAGAATATGCACAAAAGTGGAGGGATTTGGCTGGCAGTGTGCAGCCTCCTTTAACCGACCGTGAGCTCGTTGATATGTTTCTAGGGACCCTATCTGGGCCATTTTTCAATCATCTGATTGGTAACTCTTCCGCGGGGTTTACCGATTTGATCTTAACAGGAGAAAGAATAGAAGCTGGCATCAAGTCAGGAAAGATTCAGAAGGGTGTTGCTGCAAGTGTTGAGAAGAAGCCTTTTAAGAAGGAAACGGTTGTGGTATATTCTCAGAGAAGAGCAGGGAAGACTGAACGTCGGCCAACTGTGGGGGCCGTAATGATTCAAAACCCTTCAAGTGAGCAGCCTCGTTATAACCAGCCCAAACCAAATCAGCAACGGGTGGAACGGCCACAACGGCAGTTCACCCGCATTAATATGACACCAGCGCAAGTACTTCCCCATCTGTTGAAATTGAATCTCACCACCATCAAAGAGGCACCAAAAAATGTGAATACGTCTTCTCCGCATTATCATCCTAATGCTAAATGCGCCTACCATTCTGACAGTGTTGGGCACGACACCAATGATTGTTGGGCACTCAAGCATAAAATCCAAGACCTGATAGAGGCGAAGGAGGTGGAGTTTGACGCTCCGGAGAAGCCTAATGTGATATCTGCTCCCATGCCGAAGCACGACCGAAATGTCAATGCCATTGAAGAAGATTTGTATGTTGCTGATGTCAATGATCTGATAACTCCATTGTTAACCATCAAGTTGAATCTGTTAAGGGCCGGGATCTTCCCGGGATGTAAAGAAGACTGCTATTGTTGTTACTCTCTGCCGTTTGATTGTCCGTTACTGAAGAAAGGCATCCAAGGCCTAATGGATAGTCGACAAATTTTGTTTGAAAAAGTTTCTGCTGTTCCAACCCATACTGAAGATGTCTCAATCATAACCATTCACGCCAATCTTTCCAAGGCCGTCAGAAAGCCTGTTAAGATTACACCAGCTACGAAATCTGTTCCTTTGAAGATAACAATGCCAGGGCCTGTCCCCTATGTTTCTGAGAAGTCAATACCATGGAACTATGGCGGTGACGTCTACTACCATGGTATTAAACAAATCGGAATAACTGAAGAAAGTTCGAATGATGAAGAAGCCAGCATTGGAAACATTGCAGGCACGAGCAAAATCACCCGGAGCGGGAGAATATTTTCTCCAGAGATTTCCCCTCCAAGAGCAATCTTTGGACCCTCATCTACTGACAAGGTCATCCCTGCACCAATAAAACTCTCTGCTAGAACCCCTCTGATTGAAGATGTTGTTGTTCCTAGTACTGTCTCTCCTACCACTGCTGATAAAGGTAAGGGAATCCAAGATGAGCTCGTCAGGACGAGGGCGCAACCCTTGGTCATCCCGGAAACCTCCAAGAAGGAAATGGATGAGATCTTGAAGATAATCAAAAGGAGTGATTACGATGTGGTAGAACAGCTGGGGCAAACCCCCTCAAAGATCTCCATGCTGGCACTACTACTTTGCTCGGAAGCGCATGCTAAAGCTCTAATAAAATTTCTGAAGGCAGCCCATGTGCCCCAGGAAACCTCTGCGGATCAATTTCAAAATTGCGTGGCTAGCCTGACTGCGGATAATGGATTGGGTTTCTCCAATGCCGACCTAACTCCTAAAGGTAGAAACCACAATGATGCTTTGCACATTTCAGTCGAGTGCCGAGGAACTACTCTCGCACATGTCTTGGTCACCACTGGTTCGTCGCTAAATGTACTGCCTAAGAAGGCCTTGGACCGACTAGATTGTGAAGGGTTGGAGTTGAAGCCGAGTGATATTATTGTCAGAGCTTTCGATGGTTCGAAGAGAATGGTCCATGGGGAGGTTGATATTCCCATCAAGATAGGCACTGAGGTGTTTAAATCTACTTTCTATGTGATGGACATTCGTCCATCATACTCTTGTTTGTTGGGTAGGCCTTGGATACACCATGCTGGGGCAGTCACCTCCTCCTTACATCAGATGTTGAAGTATCCTGTCAAGGGAAAGATTATAACCGTCCATGGCGAAGAGGAGTACATGATTAGCCACTTGAACTCTTTCCGGTATGTGGAGGTAGAAGGGGAGTTCATTGAGACACCTTTCCAGCATTTCGAAGAAGTCCTTCCTGAAATAACAGTAGCAAAGTTGGCAGCTGAGACACTGAGGCAGATGGCCAGGATGGAATCTCTGGAGGACGCAAGGGCCGGAATAAAGGAGGGGAAGAATTCAGCATGGGGGCAGTTGCCTGATATTCCACATAAGACAGACAAATTTGGATTAGGGTTCACCACCGCAGGCCAGAAAGCGATGCGCCGTTCGAAGATTGAAAGAGCGCCAGTCAAAATTTCTCCCTACGGAATCAACGCTTTGGAGGACGAAGACAAAGAGAGCAACATCGAAGAGTGGATTTATCCAACTGTCAAAGGAGGATTGTGCAACTGGGAGGCAAAATACTTTGTCCCCATCACTTTTATTCATCAGTAATTTATCTGTCAAACATTTCCTATTGGTCTGTAATATTTATTTTCAAACAATCCGTACACTATCTTTTCACCTCATGCCTTGCCCGGGGCATGTAGGTCCATTTGTAAGGGTTTTGATTACTTTCATATCCATATGCCATGTTTAATGATTCATTGGGCGTTTTTCATTTGATAAACTGCTTGTGTTCATTTTCTTTCCTTTTGCATTTTTTGTTTAAGGATGGATATCCCTTACACACACCCACACTCACAAATGCAGGTACCCATCCACTCCGGATTCCATGGGTGACTATTCTGCTATATCCTTCAATAACCCTGAAGATCTGGTCAATCAAGCCGAGTATGAAGATGATGAAGGTTGTGAAGTACCAGGGGAACTAGCCAGACTCCTACAGCAAGAGGAAAGGGCCATCTTACCTCACGAAGAGTCAATGGAAACTGTCAACTTAGGGACCGAGGAAGACCAGAAGGAGGTGCAAGTGGGTGCCAATCTGGAACCAAGTGTCAAGGAACGCCTGATACAGTTGTTGAATGAGTATGTTGAAATCTTCGCTTGGTCTTATGAAGACATGCCGGGTTTAGACACAGACATCGTGGTTCACCGTCTCCCCACAAGAGAGGATTGTCCACCGATCAAGCAAAAAGTCCGCCGAATGAGGCCTGACATGTCTGAAAAGATCAAAGCAGAAGTGATGAAGCAATTCGACGCTGGCTTTCTGGCTGTTACGTCCTATCCTCAATGGGTCGCTAACATCGTGCCAGTACCTAAGAAGGATGGCAAAGTCGGGATGTGTGTGGACTACCGGGATCTGAATAGGGCCAGCCCCAAAGATGATTTTCCACTTCCACACATTGACATTTTGATCGACAATACAACTCAGTACAAAGTGTTTTCCTTCATGGATGGATTCTCAGGCTACAATCAAATCAAAATGGCCCCCGAGGATATGGAGAAAACAACTTTTGTCACACAATGGGGCACTTTCTGTTACAAGGTGATGTCGTTCGGGCTGAAGAACGCAGGGGCAACTTATCAACGCGCCATGGTAGCTTTGTTTCATGATATGATACATCATGAGATTGAAGTTTACATAGACGATATGATAGCTCGGTCACAAACAGAGGAGGAGCACCTTGAACATCTAGAAAAGCTGTTTGCCAGGTTGAAAGAGTACAAACTCAGGCTAAATCCAAGTAAGTGCACTTTTGGAGTTAGGTCTGGTAAGCTTCTAGGATTCATCGTAAGCAACAAAGGCATTGAAGTCGATCCGGAAAAAGTGAAAGCAATACAAGAGATGTCTGCTCCCCGTACTGAAAAGGAGGTTAGAGGGTTCTTGGGGCGCTTGAACTATATTGCCAGATTCATCTCTCATCTGACTTCTACCTGTGAGCCAATTTTCAAACTCTTGAAGAAAGATCAGGTAGTCGAGTGGAACGACGATTGCCAAGCTGCTTTTGAAAAGATCAAGGAGTATTTGCTAGAACCTCCTATTCTGATGCCACCTGTCGAAGGAAGACCATTGATCATGTATTTGACCGTCTTGGATAACTCAATGGGGTGTGTTTGGGGCCAGCATGACGAGTCTGGTCGAAAAGAGCATGCTATTTATTACCTTAGCAAAAAGTTTACCGACTGTGAGACTCGCTACTCACTGCTCGAGAAAACTTGTTGCGCTTTGGTATGGGCTGCTCGCCGACTAAGGCAGTATATGTTGACTCATACTACCTTGTTGATTTCCAAAATGGATCCTATCAAGTATATCTTCGAAAAGCCCGCTTTATCTGGAAGAATAGCCAGATGGCAAATGATCCTAACTGAGTATGACATCCAGTACACCACCCAAAAAGCTATAAAAGGGAGTGTACTAGCTGACCATCTGGCTCATCAAGCTATCGAAGATTATCAACCCATGAGATTTGACTTCCCAGACGAAGACATCATGAACTTGGACAACATTGAAAGTAACGGACCGTATGACGGACCCGAAAAGGGATCCCGATGGACCCTGTACTTTGATGGTGCCTCAAATGCACTTGGAAATGGTATCGGCGCAATACTCATTTCTCCGGAAGGTTGTCACACTCCTTTCACGGCCCGACTTTGCTTCAGCTGCACAAACAACATGGCTGAGTATGAAGCTTGCATCTTTGGTCTCAAGGCTGCTATAGACTTGGGGATCAAATCTTTGATCGTATTTGGGGACTCGGCTTTGGTTATCAGTCAAATCAAAGGAGAGTGGGATACCAAGCATCCTAATCTTATCCCATACAAAGAACATGTCTTGACATTGTTGCCTTATTTCGAGCAAATTACCTTCGAGCATTTCCCGCGAGAAGAGAATCAGCTAGCAGATGCTCTAGCTACAATGTCCTCCATGTTTAAACTCAACTGGGATAACGAGGCTCCCCAAATCACCATCGAGCGAATGGATGAACCTGCGCATTGTCATGAGATTAATACCGAAGAAGTAGTGGAACAAACCTGGTTCCATGAAATCAAAAGGTATCTCGAGACTAGAGATTATCCCGAAGGAGCTTCCGTAAATGACAAGAAGTTCTTAAGGAAATTTGCTGCTAAATTCTTCATGAGCAACGACATCCTTTACAAACGAAGCCATGATTGTGTATTACTCCGATGTGTAGACAAAGCTGAAGCAGAGTTGATCATGACTGAGATACACAGCGGCACATTTGGCACTCACTTGAGCGGGCATACAATGGCTAAGAAGATCCTAAGGGCAGGCTATTACTGGTCTACCATGGAAGCTGACTGCCATCAATATTCCCGTACTTGCCACAAATGTCAAGTCTACGCTGACAAAGTTCATATCCCTCTGGTTCCTCTCAATGTTCTGACTGCTCCGTGGCCATTTGCAATGTGGGGCATTGACATGATTGGAGAGATCAAGCCCACGGCTTCCAACGAACATCGCTTCATCCTGGTTGCCATTGACTACTTCACCAAATGGGTCGAAGCAACTTCCTTCGCCTCTGTTACTAAAAATGTGGTTGCCCGATTTATCAAGCAAAATCTCATATGTCGGTATGGTGTTCCAGACAGGATCATCACAGACAACGGTACAAATCTGAATAACACAATGATCACCGCATTGTGCGAACAGTTCAAGATTTATCATCACAATTCATCTCCCTATCGGCCGAAGATGAACGGTGCTGTTGAAGCTGCGAACAAAAACATTAAGAAGATCATTCAGAAAATGACAGTCACTTACAAAGACTGGCATGAGATGTTACCGTTTGCTCTACATGGATACCGTACGACGGCACGTACTTCAACCGGGGCAACCCCATTTTCGTTGGTATATGGCATGGAAGCTGTCCTGCCTATGGAAGTTCAGATTCCTTCTTTAAGGACTATGAAGGATACAGGTTTGAATGAAGATGATTGGATGCAGACCTGACTTGATCAACTCAACCTGATCGACGAGAAGCGACTCGCTGCTATATGCCATGGTCAGACGTATCAAAAACGGATGATCAAGGCCTTCAATAAGAAAGTCAGACGTCAAGTGTATCAAGTCGAAGATCTCGTAATCAAGCGGATTATCTTGCCGCAAAGTGATCACAGGGGCAAATGGACTCCTATATATGAAGGACCATTTGTGATCAAGAGCATATTTTCTGGTGGTGCAATGATTCTGACCACCATGGACGGCGACGATTTACCGCACCCTGCGAACGCAGACATAGTCAAAAGATACTACACATAAAATAACCCGACAAGTCGAAAACCCGAAAGGGCGGCTTGGGCAAAAATGGGCATCCCGGTGAACCGAAAACCCGAAAGGGCGGTTCAGGCAAAAGTTAGGGATAAAAATAAAAAATCTGTACACCCGGCAAGCTGAAAACCCGAAAGGGCGGCTTGGGCAAAAAGGGGTTTCCCGGTGGATCGAAAACCCGAAAGGGAGATTCAGGCAAAAGTTAGGGAATTAAAGCGTATGACTATGTCTCGTCGGATCACTTCAAAGACAATCTCTTCATCAACCAGTTCCAGGCTTCTGATCAATCCAGTCATCGGCAAACGAAGCATTGAATGGACAGATATTCAGAGTTGTGAAGGCTATAGCGGAATGGAATCCCACGGAATTATTTCACATAGCCATCTTTATTTTGTATAAATCTTTCAATATTTACGACAAAATCCTCTTACTAGGATGACTGTCTCCTTTGTACAAATATACTCAGAGAAAGTTAATACAAATACTCTTCCCAGAAATTTGTGTCATTTCCTTTTTTCTTTTTTCTCTTGCACTAATTGTTTTATTTTGAGAAACGTCCAATGTTTTGTTAAATAGGCATATGCATTTGAACATAATCATTTCCTTATGGATCAAGAAAGAGGATTACTGATAGGTTGAAGGTGCAGTTGGATATCTTGATACCTTTCAAAGGAAACCCCCAGGAGATTTGGAGTCCATATCCCCAGCAAATCTTGAAGCTTATCCCCAGTAGATTCTGGAAGCTTATCCCCTGCAGAGTACGGACGTCTCTCCCGAGCTTTATTCAAAGTTATTCCTCACAAGGGCTTATAACTGGGTTATCCTCAGCTTATTGCCACGGAAGATCGCACTCGCCAAAATTCTTTCTACCCCCAGCGGAGTTCATCAGAGTTCCCCAACATAGCTTATCAATAGAATCCCCCAGAGGAGCCTATCTTTGTTATCCCCAGCCAGAGAATCCTCCAAAACTCAATTCCCCTCAGAGTTTAAGTTTCAGTATCCCCAGCCGAGCTAAAACTTCAAATTATCAATCCCCAGCGGAGCCAGACTAGTGAACCTTCTCCCCACAGAGATACTTCCCACCAAACTGAAGATTCTCAGTCTTACCTCCTCAGCATGAGTCTATTAGATTGGAACTCCCCAGTAGAGGTCATCAGGAATTCTATTCCCCAGCAACAGCCAAGGAATTATTCGTCCCGGCAGCAGTCAAGATGCTTTTATCTTCAGCCATCTCGGATTCATCTATCCTTTGCAAGACATCTCTCCAGCTTACATGCGCATCCATTTACATTCATATCATATAACATACATTGTATCATGCATCGTGACATTGCATACAACTAACTCTTTACCTTTTCAGGTAAGACCAGTCGACAGACTAAAATCATTATCTTCCGAGATTCTTTCCAGGAATAGTTCAGATGTGACCCAGACATGGCAACATTCTAATGCTTATTCCAGATTTATCCAGATGCAGTTTTACACGAGCTCATCATCAGGGAACCCTACACCGGTTCTTCCTCCAACTTCAAGACTTCTGAAAACAGTTTATGGATTCTTCCCCACAATGGATGTTAATCTATCGCTTGTTCAGACTCTTCTCAACTTTTGAAAACATTTTACGGACGCTTCCCAACAACGGATGCTGCTCTATTGCTTATTCAACTTCAAGACTTCTGAAAATAGTTTATGGATTCTTCCCCACAACGGATGTTAATCTATCGCTTGTTCAGACTCTTCTCAACTTTTGAAAACAGTTTACGGACGCTTCCCAACAACGGATGCTGCTCTATTGCTTATTCAACTCCGAGATTTCTGAAAACAGTTCACGGGTTCTCCAAGTAACGGATGTTAACCTATCGCTTATTCAGATCCTTCTCAATACTTCTGAAAACAGTTTATGGATTCTTCCCAACAACGGATGTTAATCTATCACTTGTTCAGATGCAACCTTTGAAAACAGTTTACGGACGCTTCCCAACAACGGATGTTGCTCTATTGCTTATTCAACTCCGAGATTTCTGAAAACAGTTCACGGGTCCTCCAAGTAACGGATGTTAACCTATCGCTTGTTCAGTCTCTTCTCAAGACTTCTGAAAACAGTTTACGGATTCCTCCCAACAACGGATGTCAATCTATTGCTTATTCAGACCCCTAGTTCAGAGATGGTCCAAAGCATGGACACCTTCTTGATACTCATTTCCAGATGGCATCTTTAAGCCCATCCCCTAAAAGTTTATGTCACTCTTCCAGATGGCATAGTTAAGCCCATCTCTAAATGGCATCTCTAAGCCCATTCCTGCATCCATTGCTTTGACGAGTGCAAATTTCCGGGCACTCTAGTGTCCAATCTCCTTTTACCCTCGAGTCATGAAAGGCAAACCTGCCAATCTAACTCTTCGGATTCAAGAAGATTGAACAGGGGAAACTGTTGTACCCCAAAATTTTCCCTCCCATTTCTCAATGATTTTTCATCACAAAGCCCTTGGAGCTCAAGATCCAGTTAGGGTTTCATCTGCTCAAGACTTCTCCTTGCACTGTTGACCCAAATTAGGGTTTGTGTTTGCACAGAGATGTTTTGACCTAAATTTCCTAAGATGACTTTCATGCTTCATATTGGACTCCCAAGTTTATCCACATCAAGTTTCAAGCCTTGATTCCAAGTTTTGCCCAGTCAGTTGGACAGTTGACCTAGAAATCAGTTGTATTGGGGAAAAAGTCAACTGTGGCCAATTGACAGTCAAATCTCATGAAAATTGACCCACATCAACATTATGAACTCACATGGACCATTTGATCAAGTTTGGATCACAATTCCACAAGAAATTTGATCAGATCACCAAAAGGGCAAAATGGTCATTTTTAGGGTTTTGACTACACAAAGGCAATTTTTGACTGTTTGACCTAGCCAATGGCAAACCAAGCTCACATATGGACTCAAGGACCCCATGGAATTGTCTTGACATGCTCAACAAGTTCAAAAGATCCCAAATACACAAGATTGACAGTTGAATTTCCCAGTCAATTGATCAATTTTGACTGTATACTGAAAAGTCAAACTTTGACTTTTTGGTCAAAATCAAGTGTCAAGATTCATTCTTCATCAAAACATGCCAAATCATGAAACTTGTTCATCAAGAAATCAAGAAATACAAATTAGGGTTTAAAATGAAGATTTTTCATAACTTAGAATTTTTCTAAGTTATGGAAAACCCTAATTTTTTCCTAACTTTGTCCCACTTTCTCACCATGATTCATTTGGATTCAAGCAAAAGTCAAAACATGAAAGTTGTAGCCTATTGCATAATCTACAACTTTTATTCACAAAGTTTTCCAAAAAGAAGCTTGTATCTCAAGTTACAATTTTTGGAACAAGGGTACCAAACCATTCTTAACTTAGTGAAAATTTGACCTATTTTAGGCAAGGTTTTTACCTAACTTCAAGACCATTTTTCATATACTTCCACTTGGAATTTCAATTTTCATTTCAAAGATGGATTGTAGTACACATTCCAAGCTTTCCAAAATGTCCAAGAACTCATCAAACAACCTCATGACTTGAGAGAATCGAATTTTGCAATATGGCAAAAACTCACTTTTGTTATGGCCAATTTCCATGTTCATACACTTAGGCAATTTTCAAATCAGCATGCTTCCCTTGATTACAGGCCTCTAAACCATCCAACACTCATAAATTTAATGCAAACTCTTTGTGCCAAGACCATGTTCTATGTGTTCAATCATTGCATGATGGATTAATCCCAAAATAGATAAAGCACTTTAACCATTTTTGCAAAAAGTGAGCTTTATGTCAAGTTGCAAATCAGCAAGTACAAATCAAATCTCTTTGGCACAAGATTATGAACAAAACACACTGATCAAGGGGAAGGTTTGCAGCACATTAGGGGGGCCTCTAGCTGTCTAAAACTCAACTTGACCTTTTCTTGCTTAAGTGTTAAGAAACCTAGCATTTTGTACAAGAACTTTGATCTCAGCACAAGCAAGCTTAAGCAAATACTTTGTACACTTCCTAAACATCCATCCTAAGCTAGAACACGAGCTAACCAAGTCCCAAACACTCTCACTCAAAAAATCACCATTGAACTGCACAAAAACAGGGCCTACTGCAGTTTGAGTTCCAACTCTCATCCCTTTCATGCACTCTTGCTAAAACCACCTCAAATACATCCCATAACATCCCTTGAAGCTAATCCAAACCTCAAACACGACCTGTAACACTCCCAGGCAGGATCACCATTTTCATTTTCTTGTTTTGCAGTTGAAGTTCCATAGCTCGATTCAAAAGGTTTCAAGACAAAGTAAAGCTTGGAATAGCATCCATGGACATCAAGGAAGCTGTACCAATCATCACCTTGCTCTGAAAGTACCTCCATCACCCGATACAACTTCAACTGAACAGGTATATTCTTGAACTTCTATCTCTCAATGTAGGCATCATTAGCTCTAAGTTTGTGAATAAGAAGTGTTCTACTCATGCCCCTGAAACTGTACATACCTTTACTTTTCATTTATATTATGTATGCTTAGAGAATTTGATGTCTGAACTTGGAATAAATATTAGGTTAAGAATTGGGGGAGAAGAAATTCTCTCTCATTTCTGAGAGTTAAATCATGTTCTTTATATGTGTGAATTCGTGAGAAGATGCTTAACATTTTTGATGTTGTAAGTTTTTGCTAAAACTCAAAGAATCAGGACCTTGCAATGGAAGAAAGAGGCGCGTGGTTTTTGTTCAAACAGAAGTCTGGAGGTTGAAGAAAGACTTGGTGGGCTGAGCTTGTGTTGTCATTTCTTTTTACACCCTTTTGTTACTTTGACACCCCCTAGGCCCATTTGACTTATTTTTATGATTTTTTGACTTTTGTTTTTTATTCCTGACTTATTTATTTTTCCTCATGATATTAAAAACATAAAAATAATTTTTTAAACCATATTTGATTTTTTAGGCATTTATTTGTTTATATTGATATTTGTACATAAATAAATAAATAAACACTTTTTACTTAAAATACTAGAAAATAATGTAAACACATTTTATTTTCATTTTTATTTTGTTTTATCTTCTTAAAATATTTTGTATAAAATATAATTTTTTTATAAATATTAAATAATATTATTTTCATATATATAATACATATTTAGAAATTAATACATATATATATATATATATATATATATATATATATATATATATATATATATATATATATATATATATATATATATATATATATATATATATATATATATATATATATATATATATATATATATATATATATATATATATATATATATATATATATATATATATATATATATATATATATATATATATATATATATATATATATATATATATATATATATATATATATATATATATATATATATATATATATATATATATATATATATATTTATTAGAATATTTAGTAAATAATACAAAAATATATACCTTTTATTTTTATTAATATTTAATAGTAAAAATACCATTTTGACAAATATACTTCATTTTTATTTTTATTTCATATATAATTGATAAATATTTGTATATATTAAATAATTAATACTTTTATCTAAGAAAATTAGGGTTTTGCCCTAAACATAAAAAAGCTCCAAAAATAATACTTTTTTTATTTTGTTTATTTGACATAAAAAACACCTTTTTTCCATACATATAAAAACCCTTTTTTACATTTTGCATATTTATTTTATTTCCATTTAATTATACAATTGATTACTTTGTAAATATTCCAAATTGATGTAATAGCTAGGTTTAAATTCTTTGTCAAATACCCCCCATTTGAACATTTGTACCCCCCTTCCCATATTGTGTTGTAATAGCTTAGGGCTTTAAATTTCACACTTTAACGCTTTCTAAATATACCATGTTAGAATTAGGGTTTGTATGCAAATAAAAACGACAAAAATAGTTTGACCTAATTTCAAGATAAACAAGCATGAAAATGGACAACACATATCACACTTGCACCCCTAGGGTATTCCACTTGTTGCCTTCAATAAATGGGCCAGATTTCATGTTAGGTCTCTTTGGGCAAAACAAATACAATACCAATGATCATAGTCCCTCGATGACGCTTTCGAAAAGTTACCTAATAAATGATCAAGTCCCTTAAGGAAAATTTCCCAAAGATACTTGGCACCATTGCAATTATGGTCTAAACGATGATCCGCGCCCGTCCCTTTCACATCCTAACACAAGATTGTCCACCAAATGCAATGGTGGAACAAAATTGTTAAAAGGGTTAAAACGTAGCAAAAATCTTTGAGAACTTTAGGGTAGATAGCTCTTAAGTACTTGTCAACTTGCAAAACAAAACACTTGCCTATTCTTCAAACCACACTTCACAAACACTTTCAAAACAAACTTTCAAAAAACCTTGAAACATCTTTTCAAAAAGACAAACACCTTTTGTAAAACATTCGAGTAAAAGAATTGTTACAAGGGTAGCCTAGACAAGGCATCTTTTTCAAAACATTTTCAAAAAACCACACACAAAGCACCATTTCAAACAATTGAAAACCAAGGCAAGTTGATCTAAGCAAGTACCTAAGAGCCCATGGATAACCGTGGATAGAAAGGGTGCTAATACCTTCCCTTTCTATAATCTACTCCCCGAACCCAAGAAAAAATCTCAAAGGTTTTTGCTGTGCGTTTTAAACCTTTCCTTAGGATAAAATAAAAAGTCGGTGGCGACTCTTGCTCAACCGAAACATTTGCGAAAACAAACGCAAAACCATAGTCAGTTCTCCCACCCTATCACAATAGCGATTAGCAGTACGTGTTATATAAAAAGGGCGCGAGGGTTGCAATGAGTTCGTCTTGATCCTCTGAATCCAACCATGGGCGTTATGGAGTTCAATTTTTCCTGCTTACTAAACCCCCAAATTTCAAGCTTAGAAAACCTAAAATTCGTTAATGGTGGTTTTCATTTCACTGCATAAAAGTTCAATTAAGTAATACCAACAGCTTTATGGGGATGCAAATAATGTAAAACAAGCTTTGAATTATGTCAAATGTTCATGAATCATGCATTTTGATTTTGGAAAAAATGGACAAACAGTGGGACTGTAGTGAGTGATTCTTTGAGTGTTAGAGCTTGTTTGTGATTGCAATAGATTCCTGGGAGTGTTAGGAATGTGTTTGGATCAAGAAAACACTTTGAATCGTGCTGGAAAGTGGATTTCAGTTTTCAAATTTCTTTGGAATTTTTTGGAATTGGTTTGGCCGTTTGAGAGATGCTTCAGGTTGTGAATGAGGCTTTTCACCCTTGCATATGTAGTAATGAATGAGAATAGGTCACATTAAGAGCCAATGATCCATTGCAATGATGTTTTTGGATTTTGCTTAATCACCATTAAAGGAACTTTCCAAGTTTGTTCAAATTTGAATTTTCATGCATAATTGAGCTTGGCACGAATTTGGTAGGTTGTTCATGACACATAAAAGCCATTCAAATCAAAAGATGTTATTTAATTAATTTTTTTTATTTTATTTGAATTTTATGGATTTAAAATGAATTAAATCAAATAAAATTAAATAAAAATAGAAAAATTAATGTTTAATCTTGAAATTGATCATGGGACACGTGGGTGGCATGACAAGGCTAAATCAAGTGGAAGAAAGTGGGCCCTTTTGTCAAAAATTGAAGTTTCAAGGATAGTTGACTTTTTCCATTTCACAAAAATTTCCCAACTTCTCCAATGCATATCTTGCTAAATTTGGATCATATGAACATGTTCTTGGACATTTTGGAAAGGTCTTGAAGTCCTCTAACCAATGCCTTTGGTCCCATGTCATTTTGATTTACAAATATCAAGTTATGGTCTTTGACTTAAAATGCCTTTTTGTTGACTTTTGAAAATGACCTATAATGTTGAAATTGATAAGTTTTTGTGAGAGCATTTCTTGGACTTGGAATGTGAAGATGAGTTGTAGGAAATGTCCTCCCCTTCAAAATGAGAATTGGATGGGATTTTTCTGATGAACCATGAAAAAGTTATGCCTTGGTCAAGTTACAGTTGACTTTTCAGCTGTCCAAAAATGGAAACTTTTGCATCTTGATGATTTTTGAGCCATGCTTGTGGAATCATGATCAAGACTTGATCAAATGATGATTGTGACTTCAAAATAAGATGTTGACCAAAATTTTTGACTTTTGACTGCCAAATGACCATTTTACCCCTACAGTGGATTGTGAAGCAATTAGGGTTTTTGACTGTGCAACTTGACCCTGTGAGCCTTGAAACTTGACATGGGGATGCTTGACAATGTGTATAGGCCTATGTGACTTTATTGAGCCCTTGAAAACTTCAACTTCTTTGCAAGAACCAAAACCCTAATTTGACTGGCTTAGGAGGGTGTTTGAACTGTGCAACCCTTGAGAAGACTTGAGCAAATTGAGATAAACTTTGAAGAATATGGGAGGGAAAATTTTGGGGTACAACAGGGTGTGTGTAAGAACACATAGCTATTTTGAAAGTGATAAAAATAAAAGAAAGACAAAGAGCGCGCAGTTTAAATACAAAACGTCCAATGATTTATTAAATGAAAATATGCTTATGAAAGATGACAACACTAACAAAGAAACCGTTTTGCCCCAGGTAAGACACAAGGATTAAAGTCATTTTTTAAAAATTACATAACCAAAACTTTTGAAAATAATAACCATGAAATAACAATTACTCTTGACTAAAGGAGATTGAGATAAGGTCTTCAATCTTCCAGTTGTTGAGCTCGTTGCCAACGGTAGGAAAGATCCATCTGTCAAGTCGTAGTCACTGTCAGTATCGTCTATAGCATTGACTCCATTGTTGCTAATGCGGAATGGTGGTCTTCCTACATACGCACGAAGAACAACCCTCTGATCCTCTGCAGTGGAACCCAAACCAAAATTTTCAAATTTATACGGAATGTTAGAAAGCTGACCCCAAGTAGTGGAACCACCTTATTCTACTATAGCTCTAGCATTCTTCAATGAAGCCATCCTGGGTGGAACCCTGGTAACCTTAGGAATAGTAAAAACATCTTCAGTTGTAGTAGGAGGGATTACTTCAAAAGTCTGACAGGGGGTTTCGATGAATTCACCGTCCATCTTTACATATCTAAATGAGTTCAAATTACTCACCATATAATCTTCTTCACCGTAGACTATAACAACATTTCCTTTCACAACAGATTGGTTACGGTTGCGTCTGGTACGACCCTACTGACCATAAACAACATTTGTTTCTTTCTTTCCATTGAACATCTTCTTTACAGTACTCGAAGATGCAACCACTTGAACCTTCCCACTTTGAATTCCACTTTCAAGTTGTTCTCCTGTTAGTATCAACTTGGTAAAACCAGATGAAGATCTTCCAATCAGATGATTAAAGAAAGGTCTTGTCAGAGTTCCCATGAAAATATCAACAAGCTCTCTATCAGATAAAGGAGGTTACACTCTTCCAGCCAGATCCTTCCATTTCTAGGCATATTCTTTAAACCCTTCATTCGAGCCCATAGTCATGATTTGTATTTGCAAACGAGTTGGTGCAAGGTCGGCATTGTATTGATATTTCCTGTAAAAATCATCGGCCAGGCTTCCCAAGTACGTATATTGGTTCCTCCCGGATGATAGAACCATTCAAGTTGTGTCCTAGATAAGCTCTCTTAAAAGAAGTGAACTCATAACTTCCTATCAGTAGTATGAGGTTGGATCTTCCGAACATAAGACCTTAAATGCAGTTTAGGACAATAAACACCATCATATTTGGCAAAGACGGATACCTTGAAGTTATGAGGGATAAAAACCCCTGAGATAAGACCCAGCTCTTCAAAATCCAACCCAGGCACTCTCCAAATTTCCATAGAATTAAGGCGATCTTCCAACTATTTGTATCTGTCTTCCGCAAGAGGATATTGTTCAGCAGAATAGTCTTCATTAGAATCTTGGCCATCCCCAAGGTTACTTCCTCTCTCAGCCTTCGCACTTTTATCTTCTTCACCCTGACTGTCATCTTCATCAGAGGGAATATCATAGCTCTGAGCTTGTTTAGGAAGACCTTTAAACCTTATTCCCATTTTGAGGATACCAGGCTGTTTCCTAGTCTTTTTCTTCTTGGCGATGAGCCCCATCAGTTCTTACTGCCCCTTGGCTAAGTTCAGGAGCGTCTCTTGGAATTTGGGTGTTTTGAGTTTAAACGTCTTTCATATTTTGTTCGAGAGCCATGTTTTACTGAAATAAACAGCAAGAAGATGAGAAAGCCTTTCTTGGGAAATACCTGTTATGTAATGACATGCATGATATGTGGATGCAATATTTTCAAGGATCTCGCGGGATAAACAAAAGGAAATGTTAGTAGTTGAGTATGGATGCGACTTTGATTGAAGAACTTTGCGTATTTGAACGTCCTTATATGAGAGTCTAGCTCACCATGTCAAGTGGATCCTAGACTTTGACTCAAGTGCAAGTACTTTGGTCTTTGACGACATCTGGTTAGAGGAAAATAAATCCTCTTTCCCCTTGCTAAATGTCTAGTTCATGATAATCCAGCATCACAGGCCCTTGAGATCCTCGAAATGACCAATGAAAATTATATGGTATGATGTCATGATGTTATGATGTCATGTTTGAACAAATAACAAACACAAACAAAACCATACAAGAGCCTTAGGTTTAAGGCTTGCATGGGGTTCGTAGGTAAGTACCCTCTTGAAGTTTAGTTGGCTCAACCTGTCCTAAAATAGTAATCGAGTTCTAGAGATCTCAATATCACTAATTTTTCTCACAGGTTTAGTTTAGCACGACAACTGACTTGCCACCAAAATAAAACCTGAGAGTCAAATCTCAATGAGCGTAGCATCGAGTATCAACCAACTTTGGACTGCACCAAAGTTGGCTATCTCACTACCTTCTAATGGCAAAGTTGGATCAATTAAGATTTTAAAGGTCAGTTAGTGCTTATGACACCACGCGGTAGCCTAGCATTCTCCTTGACTGACTCAAGCGACACCAGAACAAACCAAAGTGTCACACTAACGTAGCCATCACTTCAACCATATCGGTCTACGTCGTACAGTTTCCATGATCTATAACTACTTACCTAAGGTCCCCAGATCCGGGTGTAGGATCTTTGAAAGAAAAGTAAACTCGAGCAAACCCTAAATGTAAAGAAAATAATTCAAACAAAGTAGATAAAATGATCTAACTCTATGGTAACCATTTGTTTTACCCCAAAATTTGCCCTCCCATTTTCTTCAAGGTTTGTCAAGAATCATCTTCAAATGGTTCAAGATGTCTCAAGGATTGCACAGTCCCAATGCCTCCTAAGCCAGTCCAAATTAGGGTTTTGGTTCTCTCAAGGAATTGGAGGTTTTCATTGGCTCAATCAAGTCCCATATGCCCATATACATTGTCAAGCATCTACATGCCAAGTTTCAAGATTCACAATGCCAGTTTGCACAGTTAAAAGCTCCATTTGCTTCACAATCAACTGCAGGGGTAAAATGGTCATTTTGCAGTCAAAAGTCAAAAAATTTGGTCAACATCTTATTTTGAGTCCACAATCATCATTTTATCAAGTCTTGATCATGATTCCACAAGCATGGCTCAAAAATCATCAAGATGCAAAAGTTACTATTTTTGGACAGTAGAAAAGTCAACTGTATCTTGACTAAGGCATACCTTTTTCATGGTTCATCAGAAAAATCCCATCCAATTCTCATTTTTAAGGGGATGACATTTCCTACAACTCATCTTCACATTCCAAGTCCAAGAAATGCTCTCACAAAAAGTTATCAATTTCCACATTATAGGTCAATTTCAAAAGTCAACAAAAATGCACTTTAAGTCAAAGACCACAACTTGAGATTGGTAAATCCAAATGACATGGGACCAAAGGCATTGGTTAGATAACTTCAAGACCTTTCCAAAATGTCCAAGAACATGTTCATATGATCAAAATTGAGCAAGATATGCATTGGAGAAGTTGGGAAATTTTTATGAATTTGCAAAAGTCAACTTTGCCCAAAATACTTTGTTTTTGCTAATGGGCCTCAAATTTCTTCTTGAAAATTTATTCAAGGCCTATGCACGACCCATCAAGCTTAAATTTATTTATTTTCTTATTTTTTATTAATTAATTGGATTTTTAATCAATTTTAATTCATTTAATTAATTTAAATTGTAGGAAATATCAAGATATGGTTTTTCAATCTTTTCATGAAGCAAATATGACCTAAAAGAGCTGGAAAACTCGTGTGCACATCAAGGGGACAAGAATCTCCAAGTTTGGCAAGATTTTCCAATCAAAAAGATTCAAAAATATTTGATTTCCAATCAAATATTGAAACATCAATTCCATGGATTTCTTGGCAAAGATTTAACCTAAATTCAATCCTCTATATATACACAACCTAACCCTAATGCATTGGACGTGAAAACTCTGCAGAAAAACCATAATCACATTCAAGAAAAATCAAAGAAAAGTGAAAACTGTTTTCCAGGTTCCAGGCCAATTCAAAGCAATTTGTGGATTCAAACACGTTGCTGGAGGTGTGAGGAACGTTTTGCAATCAAAACCACGTGCTAAAGCTCCAGAAATCACCTTAAACAGACTCACGGTTTGACACTTTTGTTCATAATCGTAATTCATATTTCATGCGCATTTAACATGATTTATTGGTTGTTTTGCATTGCTTGAATCCACTGGAAGCTTTTGGCATAGGTTAATTAAATTATTATGCATTGAATCGAAAGATGCCATTGATGAATTCTAGGGTTTCCAAGCTTTCAAATTAGGGCTTTATTATCCAGGAAAAATCAAGCCTTGTGAGACCCATGGTTGGATTCGTTAGGTTGAGACGGACACAAAACCACCATCGCAAAACATTTATGTAGCCCATACGCCTAATCGCTATTATTCCTCGTTCCATATTGTGGGGGTTAAAAACCCCCGCTATTTGATTTGTTTTTGCAGGTATTCAGTGAGGAAGATGAAGACGTGTTGATATACCATTGGGCCATTTGAAAAATATGCGCGCGTTTTGGTTTTTACAGCATAGGAATTAATCATTTAATATATTAATTATTTGTTGTTTTATTAACGACTGAAGCAAGTTGGTGGAGTGGTTAAGCCAAACGCGCAATAGGCATTGGGACCTGGGTTCGATTCCCAGGTCCCCCAAAATTCCTATATTATTTTTCATAACTGGATCACATGCAGGTTTCAGGCTACGTTCCACCATGTGCCTCCAACCAACAATGCGCCAAGTGGCCTTATGCATCAATCCAATGGCCAGGAGATGAAGAACACCATGTTCCCAGTCAATGCGTATCTGGACAATAAAGAAAGTCAAATAGGCTTGATAGCTTAATGGGCCATGAATGACTTCCAAACCTCCTAATGGGCCAACATACCCCCTGGGTTCTTCTTTTCTTTTCTTTTTCTTTTATATTCTCTTTTAATTATTTTACTAACTATTAATTATTATTATTAGTATATAATTAACAAATTAATTATTTTCCTAATAAAATTCAGAAATATAATTATTATTATTATTAATTTCATCTTAATTTAATTATTTTGTAAATAAATACTAATATAACTAATTTAGTTTAATTAGGTTAAACTTGACTCTTTTTTTCACAATAAATAAAATTAACACAGAATTAGGTTTTTGACAACTTTTAATTTCTTTTATTTTTATTTTCATTAAAAACATAAAAACTAAAAAAATACTTTTGTTCTTTTAATCATTTAATTAATTAGTAAATTGGGTTTAATATTAATTAATTGCAAAAAGGACCAAAATTCCATTCTTTCTCACAAAGGGTCAAAACCCTGAAACTTTTCCCGATTCAATTTCTTTTCGCGCATTATTCCTATTTTGATCATATTCATGTATCTGTTCCGAGAATGTAATAGATAATTAGGACTTTTATCGCTTTCTTTAATTTCCCGCATTTATTTTTTCAAAGGGTTATGTTTTTGGCGATGTAAATACCCGGCGCCTTGTAATAGCGTAGATTTACTTTCTGCAATTTATTTTCCGCATAATTATTAACTGTTAACTATGCATGACAAGATTTGCCTGAAAATTAAAATCAACTCGTAGCTCACAATAACATGTGCAAAGATAATTAAACTGAATCCTGACACGTGCACATGCCACTCCTAGGGTACACCTGACTTGGTTGCCTCGAAGTGGTCATTGAGTATAGGGTGTTTTAGAGGTCGCCCTCCTGTCTAATGATCCAAGTTGCCTCGAAACGGTTGCCTCGGATAAAAAGGATCTAGGACATTAGGGTTATCGCTAAGGCGTCCTACTATTGCTTTAGTGACCACACATGTCCCTATAATCGAATTGACCCGAATAACTCCAACGACGGTGCTACCTACTTCTCAATAGTGGGATAGTACTGTCTAAAGGACTCTTACATAGCTTAATTCCTTAGAGTAGGTAGATTTCTCCTGGGTACTTGCTCTTTCAAAAAACAAAAACAACTTTTCGCACCTACACTTTCAAAAAGTTTTCAAACAAACACTTCATACACTCTTGAGGACTGATACAAGAGTTAAACGAAGTTTTCAAACAAACTTTTTCAAAACCCACAAACACAAGAAAAGCAAACATTTTTTGAAAACATAGTGAGCAAGTACCTAAGAGCCCGTGGATAACCACTGATAGAAAGGGTGCTAACACCTTCCCTTTCTATAATCTACCTCCCGAACCGAGAAACATCTCGAAAAGGAATTTTGCTGTGCTTTTGTCCTTTCCTTGTTGGAGAAAATAAAAGACGGTGGCGACTCTTGCTTACCGCGACATTTCGCGAACCAGCATTCCAAAACAGTCAGTTCTATTTCCACCGATCACACCATTCTTTTTTAAATTCCCCAGCAGAGTCGCCAGTTCTGTAATACAGTGGGAGAACTGATTTGGTTTTGTGTTTTATCACAAATGTTGCAGATAGCTAGAGTCGCCAATGACTTTTCAATTATCTGATAAGGAAAGGGTGAACAGAGCAGGAAAAAGCTTTTTTTATTCTGAGTTTGGGGGGTAGGTTATGAAAAAGGAAGGTGTTAGCACCCTTTTCATCTGTAGTTATCTACGGGCTCTTAATCGCTAGCTTACTTTATTTGAAAATGCTTTGTGTTGTGTGTTTGAAAAATATTTGGAAAATTCCAATTGTAAGGAGGACTTTGTAATGATTCTCGTATCTGTCCTCGAGAATGCATACAAAGTTTTGTTTGAAAATATTTTTGAAGAGTGTGAAAAGTGTTTCATTTTGAAATGTTTGTGAGCAAGCGATTAATAGTGGTCTACCTACTCAATGTCTTTCTTGTATTTTCCTCCTCCTTTAGATAGTATTATCCTACCATTAGTTAGTAGGAAGCCCTATCGTTAGATGTAAAGGGACAGGTGCGGGTCATCATAAAATTATCAAAGTCAACTGGTAAGGATGCTTTAGCAATTATCGTTAAGGGACTAGATCATTTACCGAAGGCAACATTGAAAGGGTCATCGAGGGACTATGATCTTTGTTTTCGAGGGACTATGCTAAATTATCCCCACGCTCGAGGGACATGACTATTTTTTCCGAGGAAACAAAGGAGGTTACCCTTGAGGTACGAGTGTGCAAGGTGATTTGTTTTCAGTTATATTTATCTTAGAAATTAGGGTTAGCTATCCTTTGCTTTTAATCTTTCCATATAAGACCTAATTACTAACAGTAATAGTAAAAATAATAAAGCAGAAAAGGTGTGGAAAATAAATGTGGAAAGATGAACCCTAAGCTATTACACGGACTTTGGAAAGGTATATAATAGAAAAATACGAGAAAGTAAACCCTAATTACTATTACAAACCAGGAAACAATTACAATAATAATGAGAAGAAATGTGAGAAATAAAAAAAAATCGTTCGCACAGTCGATCTAAAAATATGAAAAAAATAGAAAACAAATGATTTTTTTTGGTATTTTTATGAAAAAAATGATTTATGATGGATTTATTAAAAAAACCCTAAGAAAACTAATTAATTTTAGTAAACTCAATTAATTAAAAAAAACCTAAAAATCTAATTAATTTTAATTAGAAAATTAATTAGTTAATTAATTTAAAAAGTGATTAAAATTAACCATAATTAATTAACTTAAGTTAATGTTTTAACTTAATTAAAATAAAAAACAAATAATTAAAAGAAAAGAAGAAAAATATAAAAGAGAAAAAGAATTGTGCCTGATTTGAAATAATTTGGGGGATGCAGATTGAAATATGTTAAGCCCAATAAGGAGAGGCTCCAAGGATATGGTGCGTTCAGCCAGAGGAGGTTCACCATATGCTTAAAGATCTGGAGGCGTTGGATCAGATCTTATGAAGATCTGATGGTGTTACGTGGTTGGACGCGTGGTAGGCTCATGTGATGCGCTACACTAGATCTGCAGAAAACAGAAAATAACATGAAAAATGCAAGGGGAAGGGATCGGCCTATGCCCTTGCACACGAACGCTCTATCACACACTGCCTTTCCCATGGGACATTGTTCGTTTCACGTTAGTTATACAACATTAAAATAATACATAACGAAACGCGCTAGAGTCAAACCACCACCTCCGGTGGTCAACTTCGTCTTTTGCGGCGAGGGTGTTTTGTAAACATGCAAAACCAAGGAAAAGTGAGAAAGAAGGGTATCCCTTTCCACTAATTGAGGCCACACGAATCTGATATTGATGTTAGTTTCGATTGAAACGACATGTAGCTAGGGTTTCGAAGATCTACGAACTCGGTGCCCTAACAATAACACATCTCTATTCTTGCGTTAAAACTTGCAAGTGATGAGTCTAAACAAGCCTAATCATAATTATAAACAAGAATGCATGTGTAAAGTCAATTAACAATGTATGCAATATGAGTTTGGATTCAAGGAAGTTCCATCAATCGGCGATGCTTGGCTGTGATGATCTGTAGTTCTACGACCTTCAAGGATGATTGGAAATGACTCTTGGAAGTCCCGGGGAGCTGATGGAATGCTTAAAGTCGATTGAAGCTTTCTAGACAGGAGGGTTTGATCGTGCCCTAGTTTTGGAATATTTGTGAACTTTTAGGGTTTCTCCAGGAGGCTTGCTTGCGTGTTCTTTTTGATTTGATATTGTTGAATACATATAGAAGAATGTATTAGGTCAACAATTGTGGGAAATATATTTGTGCATTATGGTGAAAATATTTTCTTTCAATCTTGCACGAAAAGTTTCTTTTTTAGGCCAAACTATATCTTCATGTCTCTGGGCTTCAAATCTGGTCTAAAACCAAAGCCATGCGCCTAAATCCATTTAGTTGACATATTATTTAATTTATTTTGAATTTAAATGAATAAAATAAAAACAAAAATCTATAAAAATCACAAAAATGCATGAAGGGATTTAGTGGTCCCTAAACATGTCACAAACACGTTTGAAGTTCAAAAGTTAGGCCCATTAGTCCAAAAATTCAAGTTAGTCACTTTTGGTTTCATGCATTTGCTCAAAATTTCCCAACTTGCACCAATCATAACTCTCTCAATTTTTGTCATTTTGAAGTTGATATTGGACTTTTTGGAAATCTCAAGATGTCCACTACAATCCCTATGTTGTTCATTTTAGCATTTGAAGACTTTATCTTGATGTAAGGTGCCTTGACAAAAAGTGTCTTTTTGCTGACTTTTGAAATGACCTATAATGTATTGGCCCATATCTCTCAAATGAAGCATTTTTTGGACTTGAGCTTAGAGAGAAAAAGTTGTAGATAATTGAATTTCCTTCAAAATAAACTTTGGTTGAGGAAAATCTGATGAAGCGTGTGAAAGTTATGCTTGGTCAAAGTTCAATTGACTTTTCATTAGGAAACCCCTAATTTGGCAACTTTTGACTTTTGATGATTTGAGAGTTTTTCTTGATTAATCATGATCAACCCTTGATCAAATGATGAATATTAGTTCAAAACCTTGATGTTGACCAAGAATCTTAAGGTTTGGCTGTATGTTGACCATAGTTGACTTTTTACCCAATACAGTTGACTTTCAGTCATTTGAGCCATTGACTGAGCAAACTTGTGATGCAAGGCATGAAAATTGGTATGAGCATTCTTGGAGACATATAAGAGACTATGAAATCCACTTGATACCTTAGAAACCCAATCTTCTTTGAGAAAAGTGAAACCCTAGTTATAAGTCCATTGCTTAGGAGGAGAATTTGTCTGATCAATTCTTGAGCAACTTTGAGCATTTAAGAACCCTAGAAGAATGTTTTGAATGAAAATGGGAGGGAAAATTTTGGGGTACAACACCATGGCATGTGGACCAACCAAAGAGAACTATACATTCCCTTCTCCATTAAAACGTTGTTGTTTTAAACAAACAAAAAAATTCTTAGCCCAATAAAACCAAGCGTTTGGCCCAAAACGCAAAACACCCACTGTTCAGGTTGAACAAAGAAAATACTTGCTTCTTTTTTATAAACTGGTAATGTTTCAAATCAATAAAAGAAAGAATATTATTCTTTAATATTGGTCCGAACAAAATCAAGAACATAAGTATTATCATACAGAAACAGAAATGAGTAATCCTTTAGATTGATTTTATAGACATGATCAAAGCAAAAACAGAAACTAATTAAAATGTGCGATGGGCATCAATACAGATTACAAGACAAAATCAAATTATTTCCTAAAACTAATTCAAACCCTAATGAATCTAATTAATATCTATAGACAATGTTGTTCTTTTACTAATATACCTAAATCCTAAAATATTATAAGAACCGAAGAAATTATAGAAAGAAGAGAAAAAAATTACAGAGGAAGTTGACAGAGAAGAAATTTACAGAAACTGAAAGGAGAAAAGTCTTGGAAACATCTTCACCTTGCCACCTTCTTCAAATCTTCGATCACCGTGTTAGCTTAGGGTTTCAATATTTGAAACCCTAACTATTCATCTGCCACAGTCTTCAAATTCTCAACCATCACCATCACTTCCATGACTGTAACCTGACAAACAAATATATATGCATAATAATCATATACATGCGTGCTTACTGTAATTATCCTATACCTTTGTTGATATCCACATGATCTTAATCATACGTTACCAATACACGCGCCCACATTAGTTACCCTGCATTTGCCAATATACAGTCCATACGGACTCCTCCCAAGCACCCACTGGGCCAAGCTCAATACTAACACAACCCCCTTCTTTTTTTATTTTTACTGATGCTTGCAAAGTACACCCCCATGCCAAAATGGGCCAAGTCTAAAATCTGGACTTGGGCCCTGGCTATTGACACCCCTCAATTTACTATGTAACCTACACCTCCACGTCCTTTGTCTTTTGGGCCTGAATTCAATATCTGAATTCAGGCCCATACTTTTAGCACCCCACCATTTTACAACCTCAATATATTTCACACCCCCTGCGTTTTTTAATATTTTCTTTATTTTCTTTATTTTCTTTATTTTATTTATTTTATTTATTTTATTTATTTTATTTATTTTATTTATTTTATTTATTTTATTTATTTTATTTATTTTATTTATTTTATTTATTTTATTTACTTTATTTATTTTATTTATTTTATTATTTTTATAATTTTATATTTTCTTATATTTTATTAATTATAATTTTTTATTATATTTTTTAAAATATATTTAATATTATATTTATTATCATTATTATTATCACATAAATATTATTTTCCAACTCATTAAAATATTATTTTATTTATTGCATTAAATTTTATTTTTATCATGCATTTAAATAGAATATTTTCAATAATTAATATATTAAAAATATTTAACCAACTATAATTTATTTTCTTAAATCAAATTAATTCGATAAACCATTTTTGAAAAGGATTGCAAATGCATTCGAATCGACTGCGGGTTTAGTCTAACAATCTCCACTATTCACGATACCTAGACTAAACGTGTGGAAAATGCGAATATCTTCACAATATATAAAAAACACAAACCAACTACAAACTACGAAATGGGACTCTGATTCCTCCTAAGAGGATACGTAGGCATACAATCAAAAATCGTGGCGAATTTCCCCTAATAATAATTAAAATCCTATTTCCTAATATTGCGCTTCTAAGCCTAGCAACCTTGTGAACAAGGTAGATGAGGGGTGCCTAACACCTTCCCTTCGACTAGAACCGAGTCCAAAAATCTAGAATCTATAACTTTTAGGGTTATCCTTTATATTCTCTTCCTTAGGATAAAAATTAAGGGCAGCGACTCTGATTTAAAAACCAGTTACAACAGCTCCAAAGTCAACTTTTGGAGACCATTTGATCAAGATCAAGCGCTGCAGATTCTCTTAGCACAACATAAACCCCTAGATCACCAAACATTGTCCAACGGATCAAATAGTTTGTTTTGGGCCAGGCCCTTCCTATTAGCACTCACCCTTTTACTATGCTAACTATAATTTACACCCCTAAGCACCATTGGATCAAAATAAATGTTCGGGCTTAAGCCCTTTTTTCCACACACCCCAGACTTACTATCTTAACATAGTTCATATCCCCATGATTATTGGGACTCTAAACATTACATGGGCCTGAGCCCTTATTATTGTAACCCCCTATAATTGCTACACTTAATAAAAATGCATCCATCTTTTTTATTTAAATGATTATTTTATTTTATTTATTTGTTTTATTTAATTTATTTATTTATTCACTTAATTAATTTATTTTTTTCCAGTAATTTATTTATTTATTTAAATAATTCATTTATTTACACATTTATTTACTTTCGACGTTATTTTCTCTACATCGCATTTTATCATTTGCATTAAAATTACATTTTTAAGCATAAATAATCACTTTGATAAATAAATATGTCAATTATTATAAATATTTAATATATTTCGAATAATAGGTATAATAATTAATTATTAACTATTTTCTAAAAATACTAACCTTTTTATCAAGTATTTTTTTATCATTCAAACTTTATTTCAAATTTCATCATGCATTTAAAACATCTAATCAATCAAACTTAACACTTTTCTACTAACTTAATTTCAAATTCAGTATTATTTTCAAAAAGGATTGTGGATCTACTTTTAAAAATAACTGCGAATTTCGTCTACGACTACACTATTTTTTCCAAACCCAGACAAGGTTCAAGGATAACTCGAAAGCATTTACATAATCCATAAAAAATACTCACCAAACACATACAAACTAGAAACAATACAATTACATAGAAAATTTGCAATCTATCCTTAGACTTAGAAATGGAGCCCCTTGAGAACAAGGGAGATGATGGGTGCCTAACACCTTCCCTTCGTCTAATCAACTCAAGAATTTAGAATCTCTGTACAAATTAGGGTTACCTGTTATTTCCCCATCCTTAGGATAAAAATTAATGGTGACGACTCTCATTATTTTTTTTCCGATTATGACAGCTGGCGACTCTACTGGGGAAGCAACCCCCAGATTTAGAGTTTCCCTATCTTTTAGGTCTAGGGTTTTTTGGGGGGCTTTCTATTTATGGTATGTTTTTATTTCCATTATTATTTATTAGTTTATTGTCTATTTATTTGTTTATCGCTTTATTATCATTTTGTTATCATGCTATTATTGGTGGAGTTTTAAATTTCAAAAATATCAAACCTTAGAAAGAAGGATTTTCAATTGGCCAATAGGGTTTAACATCCATATGAGTTTTTGCGACAACTCCACCTAGAGTCGGTTGAGTTCTAAGGAATATCTTTTAGAGGGCTAGACTTTCTTGGAGGTAGGACTTCGGGATTTGGCCAATGACTCTTTGTATAACCTTAAACAAAATCTCATGGTGAGACCTTGAATGACCTAAGAGACGAATGTCTCGGTCTACAAAGAGGATCCACCTAAGGGAGACCCTTGTGCCTTTTCCCTTTGGTGTTATCCATGATACCCTTAAGGAAGCCACCTTTATGGGGAGGGTAGAATATCTGTAGGACGAAACTAGGAACCTATCTACTAAGGATACCTTTTATAATACCACTACCATGTTACATCACCATACATACATCATTGCATTTCAATATATTCATTATTTTGAATTTGTGTTGTCTTATTCATATGATTTCTAAGAAAAAATAATCAAACGTTTTTGGTGAGTATCCTAAAGATGAATACCAATAAGAAACAAACTATCCAAGTTAGCGTTGTGGTTCCTGATATTAGGAAAATGAAGTTAATTAGAGGGAAACTGTCTGAAAAGGATATAAAGATGTTTGTTCGACGTTATGGGGATATCTTTGAGTTGACCAAGAAAATTATGCAAGTGGAAGCAGTCACTGCCCTTGCTCAATTCTATGACCCTCCGCTAAGGTGTTTCACGCTCCAGAACTTTAAACTAGCGCCTACCTTGGATGAATTTGATAAGATCTTGGACTTCTCTAGGATAAAATATAAAGCTTACATAGGGATTGGACAGACTATCAATATCAAAAATTTGGCTAAGGAGATAGGGATACCGTTTACTGGTTTGGTGCTCAATTATAAGAAAGATGGTAAAGTTTAAGGAATTAAAATATAATACTTAGAATCCAAGGCTCTTTCTTTTGCTGATAAGAAAGAATGGGGAGCTTGTGTGGACTATTTGGCACTAATAATTTTTGGTTTGGTTTTGTTTCCAAATACTATCGACTATATTGATTCTGTGGCCATTAATGTATTTTGAGCCGTAAAGGTGTTAAATGTTGATCCTACTCTTGCTCTACTTGTTGATGTTCACAACGCCCTTCATACACGTTAAGAAAATGGGAAGGATGTGCGAAATTATTTATTCCTCTCTTATACTCTTGGCTCATTTCTCACCTCTACAAAGAGGACTACATGGTTAAGGATTTAACAAAGAATGAATGGTCCCAAAAGTTGAGGACTCTTAGTGTTGATTCTGTTTTATGATACACTAGGAAGTTGAACATATGTGATGTATTTTATAGCTGTGGATAATTTCCAAAAGTTCCTCTGATTGGGACGAGAGGATGTATCAACTATAACCCCATTTTGGCTTTACATCAACTTGGGTACCCTTTGGAAGATAAACCTTCCGACGAGCAACTTCAACAATTGGTCCTTTATGATATGTGTAAGAACAACCCCAAGTTACTTACGAAGATTGTCCAAGATTGGAGTAGAGTTCAGAAGAAAGGAGTTGATTTTGGTAGGAAAAATGTTATGGAAATCGATCCGTATACCCAATGGGTTTTGGAGAGGGTTCGAATCGTCAAATTGTCATTTGATATTGATCCTACATACACACCAGATGTAACACCCTTCTAAACCCAAGGAATTTTCGCAATTATTTAAATAAATAAATTTGAGTAATATCACCAACAAGGGTGTCACATCTTCACAAAAATATCTTAATAATGCATCATGCTCCGTAACACGGGTTGCAAAGCTATACACCAAATAATGTTCATTTAGCATCTTCAGATTATTGCAGCGGAAATTATGAATCTCAAAACATATATAATTCAGATACCTCATATAATTCATAAATTTAAACATCATGATCGAAGTCGGATATCAATACCATAACAAGGCAATTTAGAAAATATCAAAGTAAACAGAGACATATAGTTCTCAACAAATGATCCCAACCCCGATGTTACATATCAGAGCAAGATTCCCTTATTCTACTAAAAGAAAATAAAATGCATCCTGAAGCTATCCTCTAAGCTCTTACGGACTACTCTTGATCACTTGCGCATTACCCACGTGGAGGTAACATTCAAACAGAAAGGGTGAGTAAATCATAATCATTATATAAGACATAAGGTATAGACAATAGCAAAATATAAACGTAAGTAAGGTATCATTCTTTATCACATCTTCATGTAATACTCACACCTTCTCCAATTCAACAATTAAGAACACATATACCATCACATATAAAAGTATCATCATTAATCAAGGAAACACATCGAGTGAAATTTCACATAGAATTTAATGCATCATAATAGACTCATGCATGTGGTACCAAAACGTAACTGATGACTCAGTTATCTTCAATCTCCAAAGATCCCCACCAATAGGACCAATTACCAATTAGACCCAGAGCACTTCACTGTTGCACCCATTCTACACCATGGGATTGTTGCCTTCACTGGACAATTGTCCTACCATAATCACTGGACTGAAGTGCTAAACCATACCATGAAGGCAATGATACGCAACATCATAAATAATACGACCACGACTAGTCAACATGCATCACCATCATGAATCATCACAAGCATCATTATAATATCAAAGGAATCAAAACAATAACATAGAACCATCATATAAATCAACACATCATCATATACATCACATACTTATCATTATGAACCAAGTACTATCACAAGATCGTCACATCATCACAATACTTCATTATCACAAGACATCATAGCGATTCAACACGGGGGAAACTAATTCTATCCTAAATTAGATATTAAATTTATCCTTCTTATACTTCATTTTATTCCACATAATTATAGGTCATCTCGTTAACTATCCAACACTTCAAATAACACATCAAACAGAAATCTAGAACTAAAGTTATGATCATTTTAAGATTTCCAAAATAGCCATCTAGTTCTGCCATCCGTCGCCTGGAGACACACCCCCGTCGCCTGGCGATGCAACCTTCGCGTCCCAACTCGGCCTGTGATGCTAGGAGCTAAAAATTACAAGAGTTTTCTATTCTCTACCCCCTTTCGCCTAGCGATACATCTTTCGCAAGACGACACAACCTCCATCGCCCGACGACACAATGTGAACATGGTTTTCCTTTTGCGATTCCTGCACAAACCAGTCCAAACTTTCTGCGATTTTACCATATTATAGGTCCTAAAACTACATCTAATCATAGGGATTAATTGTCTATTAACATCCTATGTTACTACATCGATTATACATCATTTAAGCATCATTATTCATCTCTAATTCATCATATCTTCATCCAACATCACCAATTTATTATTCACAAAAACCTAAGGCAATTCTACCATGATACAAACCTTAAAATCAAACATAATAAATATGATAAAACTCCCCTACCTTAATTCGTGGTTGAATCTAATTCCTCTTCACGTTCTACCGAAATCCCTTGGTATTCTTGTGCCCTAGTCTCTTTTCTCCATAATTTCAGTTTTTCTCCCAATTCTACGATCGCATGAATGGAACAACTAAACTCTCTACCTTAGTTTAACCTTTGGGCCCCTAATACGGAACTTCCGATCTTTCCCTCACTTACACTTCACTATTTACCATATTTCCCTCATTTCTTCTAACCAATAATTATTCTATTTTCGCAATTAAAATAATTCTAAACAATTATCTTAATTATTATATATTATTCTAAATTACTCCAAAATCCCTGAATACACCTAAAAATCACACAAATCACCACAACATCACATGAATCATTCAAAACATAACATAGGCCATCATCTTCATCAATACATCAGGAATCTGTGTCACCACAATGACTCTCATGAAATACAAAACATCATATAATCACAACGACTCATATAATCGCACTAAGTTAATTAATTAAAATAATTAATAAAAAAATCGGGGTGTTACAACTCTCCCCCACTTAAAAGAATTTTCACCCTCGAAATTTACCTGAAGAAAACTAGCTCGGATAAGACTCTTTCATCTGAGCCTCTTGTTCCGAAGTCCAACTTTCACCAACTGGTCCACCCCATAATATCTTCACTAAGTTAATCTCTTTGCCTCACAATTGTTTCACTTCCCGACCTTCTATTCTCATTGGTAACGCCTCAATAATCAGGTTATCTCTCACCTGTACATCATCCATCTAAATCACATGAGAAGAATCTGGGATATACTTCCTCAACTAGGACACATGAAACACATCATTCAAATTTGTGTGTGATGGCGTAAAAGTAACTCGGTAAGCCACCTTACCTACCTTCTGTGATATCTGATATGGTCGAACAAAACATGGTGTAAGCTTCCTCGAGTTGAAAGCTCTACCAACACCGGTTACCGGAGTAACTCTCAAAAACACATGATCATCTTTCTTGAACTCAAGGTCCTTTATTCTATTATCAAGTTAACTCTTCTGACAAATTTGATAATCCTTCATATTCTCTTGGATCATCTTTATCTTCTTAGTTGTGTCTTGCACAACCTCAGGTCCGAGCACAACACTCTCGCCTGATTCATACCAACACAATGGATTCCTACACCTCCTACCATACAAGGCTTCATACGGTGCCATCCCAATACTAGAATAGAAACTTTTATTGTACGTAAACTCAATCAACAATAAGTGGTTGTCCCAAGCACCTCCTTGTTCCAACACAAAAGCCCTTAACAAGTCTTCCAAATATTGGATAGTCCTCTCCGTCTCACCGTATGTCTGCGGATGATATGCAAAACTCAATCTCAACTTAGTACCAAAAGCATTTTCAAACCCATCCAAAATTTCAAAGTAAACCTTAGATCTTTATCTGACACAATACTCGAAGGTATCCCATGCAATCTCACAATTTTCTCAATATACATCTCAACTAACTTTTCCATTAAATGCTCGATCTTCATCACCAAGAAATGAGCTGACTTTGTCAACCTATCAAAAATTACCCAAATCAAATTGTTGTCTCTAGATTTCTTTGGCAAACCCATCACAAAGTCCATGGAAACACTGTCCAACTTCCACTCGGGGATACTCAATGGTTGCATAAGACCCATGAGCTTCTGATGCTCAATTTTTGACTTATGTTAAGTCAAGCTAGCATAAAAAAACTTCACAATTTCCTTTTTCATACCCATCCACCAAAATAACTTCTCCAAGTCTTGATACACCTTGGTAGCACCCGGATGAATATTCAACCCACTTATATGTACTTCCTCAAGAATACTCTTTTTAAGTTTTGGGACATTTGGAATGCACACCTTCGAGTCAATTGATAAACTATTGGTTAGTCCCCTCCTTTAACTTGGTTAATTAAAGTCAATTGATCAACTAACCTCAAATCAAACTTCCGTCCTTCACAAATTTCCTCTATTATACTACTAGTCAGCTTCAACATTCCCAATTTCACACTATCAAGAGTTTCTACACACACCAAGCTCATATCTCAGAATTGTTCGATCATCTCTAATTCTCAAACCATAAGCATCGACATATGTAGCGACTTCGTACTCAACGAGTGCGCAAATACATTTGTTTTACCAGGATGGTAAATCAAATTGAAGTCATAATCCTTCAGTAATTCAATCCACCTTCTCTGTCTCATGTTCAATTCTTTCTGGTCAAATAAGTACTTCAAACTCTTATGATCATTGAACATGTCGAATTTAGAACCAAAAAGATAATGCATCTAAATCTTTAATACAAACACCACTACTTCTAACTCTAAGTCATGCGTAGGATAATTCCTTTCATGAACTCTGAGTTGTCTAGAAGCATAAGCAATAACTTGTCCATTCTGCATTAGCACACCACCAAGTCCCATCTTGGACGCATCATAATACACCACAAATAACTCATTCGGATTAGGTAAAACTAATATTGGAGCAATTGTCAACCTCTTCTTTAGTTCCACAAAGCTTTCTTCACATGCAACACCCCACGCATAAGCTTGTCCTTTTCGAGTTAACTGCGTCAACGGTAACACAAACTTAGAAAACCCCTAAATGAATCTTCAATAATAACATGCCAAACCAAGAAAACTTTGAACCTCAGTTGCAGACTTCATAGCCCCCATTTCAACACTGCATCCACTTTAGAAGGATCCACAACAATTCCACCACTAAAAATTACATGACCAAGAAAACTAACTTCCTTTAGCCAAAATTCACACTTCGACAACTTTGCAAATAATTTATTTTCCTTCAACACTTGCAATAGCAATCGCAAATGCTCAACGTGCTCTTCTTCCGTCTAAGAGTAAATCAGAATATCGTCAATGAAAAATACTACAAACTTATCCAAGTAAGAATGAAAAGTTTTATTCATATACTCCATGAAAACACCTAGCGTATTAGATACACCAAACGACATCACAATATACTCGTAGAGACCATACCTCGTTTAGAAAGCTGTCTTTGAAATATCATCTAGTTTAACCCTAATCTGATGATAACCCGACCTAAAATCAATCTTGCTGAAAACATAAGCACCCAACAATTGGTTCATCAAATCGTCAATTCTTGGTAGCGGATACTTATTCTTGATCGTTACATTATTTAACTGTCTGTAATCTACACACATGCTCATACTTCCATCTTTATTCTTGACTAACATCACTGGAGCACCCCACAACAAAACACTCGGTCGCTCAAACTTCTTCTCTAGCATATCTTCTAGTTGCTTCTTCAATTCACTCAGCTTGACATCTGACATTCTATATTGAGCCATCGATATCGGACCTGTGCCTGGCACGAAATCAATGGAAAATTCTACTTCTCGCTCATAAGGTAATTCACTGACATCATCTGGAAACACCTCTGGAAAATCACAGATAATTGGTAACTCTACATTCGCCTCTTTATCTTCAACTTGCAACGATGCAAACATTGCAAACATCAAGGATTCATCTTCTAAAAGTTTATTGACTTGCTTAGAGGTCAACAAAATCAATTATCCATTATCAACAAACTCAGGGATCCTAAAAGTCTTATTATAACAATTGATATAAACATAGTTGAACTCCAACCAGTTCATTCCAAGAATCACATGGATTTGGTGTAAGGGAAGACACACCAAATCCATCACCATTTTTTTCCTGTAAATAGTCAAAGGGCACTTCAAACAAACGTAAGTAGTAGTAATAGAAACACTAGCAGGAGTATCTATTACCATACTACCATTCATATCAGACAATTTCAATTCCAACCTAGTAGCACATACAAGCAAAATAAATAAATGAGTAGCACTGGTATCAATAATAGAAACCAATTCAACATCGTTAACAAATAAAGTACCTTGAATCAAGTTTTCCTTATTAGGTTCCTCAATTTTTCTCAAAGCGGATACTCTATCATTGGTTTAGGAAGCAACATCTCTCTTTGGATTTTGACACTGGGTACTGATATGACCATGCTCTCCATAATTGATACAAGTAAGACTGTCATTCTTGCATTCAAGAGCATGATGACCATAATTACAACACCTGTAGAACCTAAACACCTTATTCTCACATACATTAGCTCGGTGACCTTATTCATCACACCTATAACACCTAACGGAAGCGGGAGCTCCTTCCCCACTTGTCTGTTTCCCATCAAGCCTTATGTTTCCCTTTGTCAGTTGGGGCATCATAAGGATTTTTACGATCTTGATGTGGTTTCCCTATTCTCTCATTTAGACTCTTGTATTGAGCTGAATGAGCTTTAATGTCCTCTTCATAAATTCTACAGTTGTCCACCAGCTCAGAAAACACACGGATCGGCTGATATCTGATTGCCTGCTTCATCTCAAGATGCAAACAATTATCGAACTTGATACACCTCAAGAACTCAGTAAATCGCTTCATTGTAATATGGATAGAACTTTGCCAGCTCCACATACTTCAAAGCATACTTGGTCACATTCAAGTTTCCTTGCTTCAACTCTAGGAACTCAATCTCCTTCTTTCCGCGCACATGCTCTGGAAAGTACTTCCTCATGAGTTCCCTACTGAACAAAACCCAAGTAATCACTTCACCAAGAACTGTTAACCTCTGACGAGTACCGAACCACCAATCATTAGCTTCCTCGGCCATTTGATGCGTACCAAACTACACCTTCTACGCCTAAGTTCAATCCATGACCCGAAAGATACTCTCGATTTCCTTGAGCCAGATTTGCACTCCCTCAGGGTCGAACCTACCTTTGAAACAGGTGGATGATTCCTCTTGAACGTCTCCAAAACACGGGATCTATCATTAGGATGATGTTGTACAGCTTAAGCAACAACCTGCAAGGCAGCAGTAAGTGCAACATCGTTCCTTCCAGCCATTACTCTGTTTCACATCAACAACAAACACTAAGGTTAGAAACATTCAACAATATACCACTTTCATACACTAAAGACTCAATAACATGGTCGAACAGATCGACCTGCTCTGATACCACTACCATAACACCCTTCTAAACCCAAGGAATTTTCGCAATTATTTAAATAAATAAATCAAAGTAAAATCACCAACAAGGGTGTCACATCTTCACAAAAAAATCTTAATAACGCATCATGCTTCGTAACACGGGTTGCAAAATTATAAACCAAATAATGTGCATTTAGAATCTTAAAATTATTGCAGCGGAAATCATAAATCTCAAAACATCTATAATCCGGATACCTCATATAAATCATCAAGTTAAACATTGTGATCCAATTCGGATATCAATACCATAACAAGGAAATTTAGAAAACATCAAAGTAAACAGAGACATATAATTATCAACAAACGATCCCAATCCCGATGTTACATATTAGAGAAACATTTCCTTATTCTAATGAAAGCAAATAAAACGCATCCTGAAGTTATCCTCTAAGCTCCTACGGATTACTCTTGATCACCTATGCGATACCCACATGAAAGTAACTTTCAAACAAAAAGGGTGAGTAACTCATAATCATTATATAAGACATAAGGTATAGACAATAACAAAATATGCACATAGGTAAGGTATCATGCTTCATCAAATGTTCATGTAATACTCATACACCTTAGCCAATTCATCAATTAAGAACACATATATCAGTACATACAAAGTATCATCATTCATTAATGAAACACATCAAATGCAACGTCACATAGAATGTAATGCATCATCATAGACTTATGCATGTGGTAACAAAACGTCATTGATGACTTAATCATCTTCAATTTCCAAAGATCCTCACTAATAGGATCAATTCCTACTTGGGACCAGAGCACTTCAATAATGCACCCAATCCATACTATGGGATTGTTGCCTTCAATATATAATTGTCCTACCATCATCACTGGACCGAAGTCCTAAACCATACCATGAAGGCAATGATATGCAACATCATAAATAATACGACCACGACTAGTCAACACGCATGACCATTCATGAATCATCAAAAGCATCATCATAACATCAAAGAAATAAAAACAACATCATAAAACCATCATATAAATCAACACATCATCATATACATCACTTACGAATCATTATCAACCAAGTACTATCATAAGATCGTCACATTATCATCATACTTCGTTATAACGAGATATCATAGCGATTCAATGCGGGGGAAACTAATTATATCCAAACTTAGATATTAGAATTATCCTTCTTATACTTCATTTTATTCTACATAATTATAGTTCATTGTGTTAACTATCCAACACTTTGAACAACACATCAAAAGGAATTCTAGAACTAAAGTTATGATCATTTTAAGATTTTCAAAATAGCCATCCAGTTCTGACATCCGTCGCCTGGCGACACACCCCCGTCGCCCGGTGATGCAACCTTCACATCCCAACTCGCTCGGCGATTCTAGGAGCAACACATTAGATAAGTGTCCTCTTCTCTATCCACTTTTTGTCTCCACTTTCGCCTGGCGATACAACTTTCACCCGACGTCATAACCTCCATTGCCCAGCAACACAACATGAACAGGGTTTTCCTATTGCAATTCTTGCACAAACAAGTCCAAACTTTCTATGATTTTACCACATTATAAATCCTAAAACTACATCTAATCATAGGGAGCCACTGTCTATTAACATCCTATGTTACTACATCCATTATACATCATTTGGACATCATTATTCATCTCTAATTCATCAAATCTTCATCCAACGTCACCAATTTATCTTTCACCTAAACCTAAGGCAATTCTACCATAATCCAAACCATAAAATATAACATAATAAAGATGATAAAACTCCACTTACCTTAATTCGCGGTTGAATCTGATTCCTCTTCATGTTCTACTGAAATCTCTTTGTATTCTTGTGCCCTAGTCTCTTTTCTCCATAGCGTAAGTTTGTTTTCCCAATTCTACGATCGCACGAATGGAATAATGTTGTACCCCAAAATTTTCCCTCCCATATTTCTCAACACATGCCAAGTGAGGCCCTCAAATTGCTCAAGGAAGTTCAAGAGTTGACCAGACAAACTCTCTCCTAAGGCAGTCTACCTCAAATTAGGGTTTCATGTTGCATCAAGATAATTGAGTCTAAAGGATCCTAAATGCTCACCATTGTCCTACTATTTTCTCAAGATCATCCATGTCAAGTTTCAAGCCTTGCAAAGGAAGTTTGCTCAGTCAATTGCTCAAAAGCCTGGAAATCGACTATGCTAGGGCAAAAGTCAACTGTGTCCTACATACAGTCAAACTTCAAGATTTTTGGTCAACATTCTCATTTTTAAGTATTATTCATCATTTGATCAAGGTTTGATCATGATTCCTCAAGGATTTCTCACAATTCATCAAAACCCAAAAGTTGCTAAATTAGGTTTTTATAGGAAAAGTCAACTCAACTTTGACCAAGCATAACTTTCCCATACTTTATCATAAATGACCCATCCAAAGCTCATTTTGAAGAGGATTCAATTCCCTACAATTCACCTTCAGTTCCCAAGTTCAAAATATGCACTCACAAGAAGATATAAATTTGGACATTATAGGTCATTTTGGAAAGTCAACAAAAGCACCTTTTTTTCAAAGCTTCATACATGAACATGGAAGACTCAATTGAGATGAGACCAAAAGGGTTGCTTAGAGAACATCCTAAGATTTCTAAAAATCCAAATAACACATCTCTAGGGTCAAAATTGAAGGAGTTATGCATTGACAAAGTTGACCATTTTTGCAAAATTGCCAAAAGTTAAAAGTGGCCGAAATTGCTATTTTTGTCAAATGGGCCCAACTATTTATGCTTGCATTGAGTTTGTAACCTGACCCACGACCCATAATCTTTCCCACTTGTCTTTATTTTATTTTTGTCATTTATTTTGATTTTTATTTCAATTAAATCAAATAAAATCATGAAAATATCAAAACTAATCAAAGCTTGATATTTTATGCATGTTTAGGTCTCTTATACAGCTGGAAGAAGAATCAAATCATGCAAGCTTCATTTAGACACAAAAAGACTGGATTTGGCTTGATTTGGAAAGATTTACATAAGAATCAAATCATGATTCAATCATCTTAATTGAGAAAGATTTGAAGCAAGTTTGTAACCTAATTCATTCTAGGGTACATATAGAGCATGTGTAGAACAAAAATAAAAGGATTGGAGGCGTGAAAAGAGAAGAACAAATCTCAAAATTTCAAAGGAAAGTTGCAATCTGATTTCTCAATTCCAGGATTCTTCAAGCCATTCCAAGCATACCATTCATTTGCTGGGCATCCAAGGACTCTATCCCAATCATTAGCAAGCATTTTCGTGCCCAGATACGCGCTGTAAGTATCCCACGACCTCCATGCTTTTTTGAAATCGCATATCATAATCCTGGCACTCTTAGCATGATTTGTTTATATATTCTGAATCCTTGAAACATTTGCAAGCTAATGGTAACACTTAATTGCATTTTTATTGGCTATACAACAAGTTGCCATGATTAGGGTTTAGGTTTCGTTTTTAGGGGTTTTGCTTGCAGGAACAATTAGCCATGGAGAGTGGTACCATGATGCTCGTGAGGTTGCAACGAGTTGATTGGTACCACTGGTATTGATTTATCATGCAGGAATGAGGTTTTGGAATGGACAAGGGTTATACCTACACCCTTTGTCCGTAGGTAAAAGTTATGGACTTTTAGCAATGGTGGGAGGAAGAAGAAGGGTAGCGTGGCACCCTGTGATTCGCCCATTCAAAAATTTGCGCATTTGTCATATATCACTTTGTTTTTCCAATATAATAATTGTTTGTTGTTCCATATACAACAAAGCGCGCTAGCTCAGATGGTCAGTGGATAAGGGAAATTTCCAAAGGGCCTGGGTTTGATCCCCAGGTCCCTATATTTGTCAATATTATTTTCTTTTACATCATCGGGTACACGTGCATACAAGGAGACCACTATACACCCTCAGTGTCCAGCCAACCAGATCTCCAGCATGCCAAATCCAACGCTTATCACATGGAGGTCTACCATAGGCCTAGTCAAGCTTGCAACATGGGATCTGGAAAGTCAACGTGGGCCAAGGAGTTTTGGGCTCAGAAAATGCAATTGACACCCCCTCTTTTGCTCAAAGTACCAGGCCCATCTCTTTTCTTTTATATTTTTCCTTTTTAAATTCTTTTGTTTATTTTCTAACACAAAATTAAATTCTTTTTTTACAAAATCATAAAATCAATTTCATCAAATTAGAATTTAGGTTTTTATTTATTTTATCAAAATTAATTTAATATTAGTTTAATTTAATTTTAGGGTAATTCTAACCTTTTTGTAAATAATTTAAAATAAATTAGAAAATTAGGGTTTGTTTGATTTAATTTTTATTTCTTTTCTCAAATTAAATAACAAAAATGCAAAAATAGGGTAAATTAATTATTTTTATTAATTTAAATTAATTAGTAATTAGGTTTGTATTTATTCAATTAAAACTTTATTTTCTCAAAATAATAAAAAACAACAAAAAATGATGTTTCTTTCAATTAGGTTTAGACGGGGTCAAAACCCTAATTTTTTCTCGTTCTCGATTCATCGCACGCATTTATTATTTTCACGATATTAATGTAACTGCTCATGGTATGTAATAGTTTAATTAGGATTTTTCTTTTATTTATCGTTTTACGAGTTTTTGGCTATGTAATTAATCTCTCTCCCCGAAGCCTTGTAATAGCGTAGTTTTATTTCTCGCATTTTAATTTTCGCAAATATTAACTGTTATATGTATGATAATAGGATTGCATGACAAGACTGTATGTTAATTTTAAAGTGGTTAGCAAACCCTAAATGTGCAAAGATAATAACTTGAAATCAAATCACTCGCACATGCGCACTCCTAGGGTATACTCCCACTTCGGTTGCCTTCGGTAAATGATCATTAAGTATAGGGTGTTTTAGTGGTTGCTCTCTTGTCTAAACAAAGATCAAATGTCCCGTTCGGAAATGTTGCCTCAAAAATGTCGCCTTGGAAAGGTTGCCTCAGAAATGTTGCCTCGAATATGATCTTAAGACATTAGGGTTATTACTAAGACGTCCTAACATTACTTTAGTGATCGTACGTCCCTTTTGAATTGACCCTTACAACTCCAATGTCGGTGCTACCTATTTCTCAATAGTAGTATAACATTGTCTAAAGGAAATAGAACAGAAACAATCTTTTTTAGAGTAGGTAGAAGCTAGTAGGTACTTGCTCAAAATCAAACTTTTTACACATACACTTTTTTTAAACAAAGTTTTCAAAAAACACTTCGTAACACTCTTGAAGACAGAAGCAAGGGTTAAAACGAGGTAAAACAAAAACTTTTCAAAACACAAACACACAAGCAATTTTTAAATGATGAGCAAGTACCTAAGAGCCCTTGGAAAACCACGGATAGAAAGGGTGCTAATACCTTCCCTTTCTATAATCTACCCCCCGTACTCAAAATCTCGAAAAAGTAATTTTTCTGTGCTTTTTTCCTTTCCAATTGGATAAAATAAAAGTTGGTGGCGACTCTTGCTTACCGCAACATTTTTGCAAACACAAACCAGCATTTTCCTAAAACAAGTGCGGTTCTGCCACCGTATCATAGAATTGGTGACTCTGCTGGGGAAGGAATTAAGTGGGGTATACCTTAGGGTATAGTTCATCATAAAATTGCTTCTCTTGTTTGTTTTGGTTGCTTTACTTTTAAGAGTTTTTGTATTGGGAGTTACTATAGATCCTAACCCGAATTTGGGGACACCTTTTAGGTAAGTAGAAATAAACTGTGAGGGAACTGTACGGTGTAAACCGATATGCTTGAAGCAGTAGCTATGTTGATGTGGCACATTGGTTGGTACCGTTATCCCTTGTGGAGAAACGAGGAGAATACGGGGATGCTGTGTGTGTCATTAAGCATCAACTGACCTTAGAACCTATAATTGACAAACTTGGTCATTAGGAAGTAGTGAGATAGCCGGCCTCGGTGTAAAGCTGAGAACTGGTTGATACTCGATACTACACTCATTGAGACCATACTCTCGAGATAGTTTCGGCCGCAAGAAAAGATTGCGTGAGTTGAAACCATGACCGATGGAGGATGGTAAGTGATATTGAGAACCTCTAGAACCCTATTACTATTATTAGGACAGGTTGAAACCAACTGAACTTCAAGAGGGTAGTACCTAGACCCCATGCAATCCTGAAACTGAAGGGCTCTTGTGTGACTTGTTTGCCTTTACCACGTCTGTTATCTGCTATACCTATTGTGTGTTTTATCATGACATCATGCATCATAACATAGCATGCATACTTTATTATACTAACCATTTCAAAGACCGAGGGGATTTATCTTTGTTCTGTTTTGCAGATTATGGCTTCCGTGCGCAGAAACACCATTCGAGTTAACTTTGTGCAAATACTTGCTCAACTCAAAGATTTAGCTTCAAGAGTTTCTGATACTTCTTCATTCATTAGGAGACATGGTCAGCTTCTTAGCCTGGTTACCTCAAAGTTTGATGAGCAGATGATGAGTGTGCTTTTCCAGTTCTTCGATCCTGTGCATCATTGCTTCACTTTCCCCGATTATCAGCTAGTCCCCACTTTGGAAGAGTTTTCTCACTTATTGGGCATATCCATCCTTGAGCAGATGCCCTTCAAAGGTTTGGAAGAGACTCCTAGACCAGAAGACATTGCTTCAGCTTTGCATCTAAAACGGGCTGATGTAATATCCAACTGGGAGACACGAAGCGGGGTTGAATATTTCTTAGCCAAGTTTCCGATAGATCAAGCTCAACTATTTTGGGATAGTTTGGACTTTCAAGCTTTCGAAGACATCTTGGCTCTCCTTATCTATAGTTTGGTCCTCTTTCTGAATCCAGATTCTTTTGTGGATGTGAATGCGGTTAAGATCTTCCTGTCTCGCAATCTAGTGCCTACTCTTCTGGGTGATATCTTGCATGCCCTTTACACTCGTACTGTGCGTAGAAGAGGGAATCTTATGTGTTGTATGCCTTTGCTGGCGAGGTGGTTTATTTCGCACCTCCCCAAGTCCGTGTTGAAGAATGAGGAAGTCTTAGGATGGTCTTACAGGATAATGTCCCTTGCCCATACAGACATTCTTTGGAGTTCCAAGGCTATGGAAAACACTGTTGTCATTGACCGATGTGGGGGATACCCTAATGTCCCGTTACTTGGAATCAGAGGGGGAATAACCTACAGTCCTTGTTTAGCTTTGCGACAATTTGGTCGGGCTCGGAGAGACGGTCCTCATGAGCTACTTCTTACAGATATTGCATTTGACTACAAGGAGGACGTAGACGCGCATCGTCGGAGGTTTATACGAGCTTAGGGCATGGTGAACAGATCTGACCCTCAAGATTTAGGACCAAGGACTTCTCTCCCTATGCAGCCCTACCTACAATGGGTTTGAGCTCGAGCCCAGAAGCTTGGGATGCCTTATGAAGCTGTGTTGCCAGTGATAGTGGAGCCAACCAATGAAGAAGGCATTCCTTATACAATCCTTTATCCCTACATGCCCACTGATCTTGGGGCATTGAAGAGGTATTGGATTCAGCTGAAAGAGGAGAGGGATACCTACCGAGACAAGTATCGTGAGCAAGAAAGGAAGATCTTGAAGCTCACCAAGCAACTTGAGAATGAAAGAACGATCAATGACTACGTCAGCACGAAGGGGAAACGTCCATGGGATTTCTGATTTTTCTTTTTCTAGTTTAGATTTATTTTTCATTTACTTCTTTGTAACGCCTGAAAGGCATTATTGAACCTTTTACAAGTTAATCTAATAAAGTTTGTTTTATTTTTGGTTTGCAAATTTAAATCCCCCAAGGTCTTTGAAATAATTACATGCGCATCCCATTATCATGCACATCATTACAGGTTTCTCATCTTCTTCGCTGTTTATTTCAGCAGAAATGTCTTCCGATCAAGCTATCAAAGATCTTCAGACACAAAATGCCAAATTCCAAGAGATGTTCTTAAGCTTTGCTAAAGGGCAAGAGGATTTGAAAGCTCTCATTCTGAAAGAGAAAGAGAAGAAGAAGAAGAAGAAGAAGAAGAAGAAGGTCATTCTTCTGAGTATGGGTAAAAGGTTTGGAGATAGGTTGAAACAACAAGCTGATCTGTCCTTTTCATCCAAGGGAGAGGAAGACCAAGAGGAAGAAAGGGCCCCAGTCCTGCAGTTTCTGATAATGATACAGATTATGATGAGGAACAATATCCTCCTGATGAGGATAGGTACAAACAACTTGAAGACCGTCTGAGTGCTATGGAGATTCAGAAGATCCCTGGTTTGGATTTCAGAGATTTGGGACTAGCATCTGGGTTGGTGATCCCTCATAAGTTCAAAGCTCCGGTTTTTTCCAAGTACGATGGAGTATCCTGTCCAAAACTCCATCTCCGCTCGTACGTCAGAAATATCCAACCTTACACTGCTGATAGAAATTTGTGGGTGCATTTCTTTCAAGATATTCTGTCAGGGACTCAACTTGAATGGTTTTATCAGTTGGAAGGAGCCAGTTTCCGAAACTGGGAAGACCTTGTTTCTACTTTCTACAGGCAGTATCAGTATAACGCCAACCTTGCTCCGACTTGTACTCAGCTTCAGTGTATGTCTATGGGTGTAAGTGAAGCTTTTAAGGATTATGCTCAGAAGTGGAGAGATTTGGATGGAAGAGTCCAACCTCCTTTGTCTGACAGGGAGTTGGTTGACATGTTTCTAGGGACGTTGTCTGGTCCATTTTTCAATCATCTGATCGGTAGTTCGTCATCTGGGTTTACTGAATTGATTTTGACTAGGGAGAGAGTAGAAGCTGGCATCAGAAGTGGTAAGATACAGAAGGATACATCGTCAAGTGCAGTAAAGAAACCTTTCACTGGTAAGAAAGAAGCTAGTGCAGTCTATAGCTCGAGGAGCCAAAGCAGACCTGAACACCGTCAAGCAGTGAATGCGGTGGTAATGTCAAGACCTACAGTTGCTCCACAACGCAACAATCAACAATGGATGGAAAGACCCCAAAGGCAGTTCACTCGGCTCAATATGACCTTGTCTCAAATTCTACCATAATTATTAAAGACCAACCTGGTAACTCTGAGGGAAGCCCCGAAGAATCCCAACACCACATCTCCGCTATATAACCTGAATGCCCGCTGCACCTATCACTCTGATGGCCCAGGTCATGATACAAACAACTGTTGGGCCTTGAAGAATAAGGTGCAAGACTTGATCGAAGCTAAAGAGATTGAGTTTGACGCTCCGGAGAAACCCAACGTCATAACTGCTCCTATGCCCAAACACGGTCATGGAGTAAATGATGTGGATGATGATTTATTTGTGACCTCCATGGAAGAAATTTATACTCCTTTGATGACAGTTAAGAAGAATCTATTGTTGGCCGGTTTATTTTCGGGCTGTGGCGAGGGTTGCCACATGTGTTCAATTCTGCCTGCTGATTGCCACTTATTGAAATCATGTGTTCAACGCCTGATGGATAGCAAAGAGATCCTGTTCGAGAAGACTATGATTCTGTTGGTTCCAATTCAATATGTTGCCATCATAACCATTTCCGCCGATCCTTCCAAGGCTTCCTCGAGAAATCCTGTTAGGATTACACCCATTCCAAGAATCGCTCCGTTAATCATTACTACCCCTGGTCCTATCCCATACACTTCGAATAAGGTTGTCCCTTGGCACTATGGGGCCGATGTGTATTACCATGGAATTAAGCAAGACTTAGAGAGTTAAGAAGCTGATGCTGATGTCAGCAATATTTTCGGGGCTAGCAAGGTCACCAGAAGTGGAAGAACCTTTTCTCCCGAGATTTCCCCTCTGACTGTCCACAAACCTATTGTTGTTCCATCTGCTAGTACATCAGCTATTGTCCCAGTTTCTACTCCAGTTATCACCCCTGTCGCCGAGCCATCTGGGACTCAGGGCAAAGAAATCACAAGTGAGCCTGCCCGGACGAAGGCGCCTAAGAAGATCATTGTAGAAACCTCTAAGCAGGAGATAGAGGAAATTCTGAAGATTATCAAGAAGAGCGGCTACAACATAGTCGAGCAGTTGGGGCAGACCCCGTCAAAAATCTCCATGTTGTCCTTGTTATTATATTCTGAAGCCCATGCAAAGGATTTAATTTCTTTCCTCAAAACTGCACATGTGCCGCAGGAAACTTCTGCCGATCAATTCAAAGAATGCGTAGCTAGTTTGACTGCCGACAACGGGTTGAGTTTATCAGACGCAAATCTGACTGCTAAAGGAAGAAATCATAATGATGCTCTGCACGTCTCGATCAACTGCAGGGGCACTACTATGGCCCATGTACTGGTGGATACCGGGTCCTCATTGAATGTTTAACCAAAGAAAGCACTAGACCGTCTGGACTGTGAAGGTTTGATTCTGAAGCCGAGCAATATTGTGGTTAGGGATTTCGATGGGTCAAAAAGGATGGTGCACGGGGAAGTGGATGTCCCTGTTAAAGTTGGCTCTCAAACTATTGCATCTACGTTATATATGATGGATATCAGACCATCATATTCTTGCTTACTGGGTCGCCCTTGGATTCATAAGGCTGGGGCAGTGACTTCCACACTCCACCAAATGTTGAAATATCCGGTAAAAGGGAAGATCGTCACGGTACAAGGTGAAGAGTAGTACATGGTGAGTTATCTTAATTCCTTTCGCTATGTGGAGATGGATGGGGAATTCATCGAAACCCCTTGTCAGAACTTTGAAGAGGTCCCCCAGACTCTGGCGTCGACTGAAGTTGTTATTGACGAACCTCCGATGAAGATGGCTTCCCTTAAGGATGCCAGGGCTGTAATTGAAAAAGGTGGGTGTGCAAATTGGGGTTAGCTCCCTGATTTCACACACAAAACTGACAAGTTCGGTTTGGGATTTACTGTAGAGGCTCAAAGGGCTGTTCGGCGCGCGCGGATTGGAAGACCTCCTCTGTATATCAGTAATTAGGGAGTGAATGAAATTTAAGATGGTGAAGAAGATTTAGATATCGACAGCTGGATCTATCCTACAACCAATGGTGGCTTGAACAACTGGACGGCGAAAGACTTCATACCCGTTTCTTTTATTACACAGTAATTGACTTTTGTTTTGAGATTTGTAACAGACAGTTTGAAACTTTACGGCCTGGTGCCTTGACCGAGGCACTTTGGATTTTTTTGTAAGGGCTTATTATTTTTCATTTTCATATATATTATCAATAAAGCATTGGTCGTTTTCTTGCATTACAAATTTTGTGCTCCTTGTTTTTTCTTTCTATCTCGCACTTTATCAAAAAACAGCTATTGTCTTACACACACTCACATATCATAATGCAGATCCATATCCATTCTGGATCCCATTGATAACAACTCTGCTACTGCCAGTTATGACTTCGAAAATCCGATCAACCAAGTCGAGGACGAATGTGAGGATGATTGTGAAGTGCCTGGGGAACTTGCTAGACTGTTACTACAGGAAGAGAGGGCCATACAGCCTCATGAAGAGCCTGTGGAATCAGTGAATTTGGGTACCGAGGAAGATAAGAAAGAGGTCAAGATAGGTGCGAATCTGGAGCCTAGTGTCAAGTAACGATTGATACAAATGTTATGCGACTATGTTGAGATCTTCGCTTGGTCTTATGAAGATATGCTTGGTTTAGACACCGATATTGTGGTTCATCGCCTGCCAACTAAAGAAGATTGTCCTCTGGTAAAGTAGAAGGTTCGTCATATGCGCCCTAAGATGTCTGAGAAAATCAAAGCTGAGGTCATGAAACAGTTTGACGCCGGATTTCTAGTTGTCACTTCTTACCCGCAATGGGTCGCCAACGTTGTTCCAGTGCCCAAGAAGGATGGTAAGGTATGGATGTGTGTGGACTATAGAGATCTAAATAGGACGAGCCCCAAAGATGACTTCCCACTTCCTAACATTAATGTTCTGGTCAACAACACCGCGCAACATAAGATCTTCTCCTTTATGGATGGTTTTTCTGGTTAAATCAGATCAAGATGGCTCCCGAAGACATGGAAAAGACAACCTTCATTACACAGTAGGGCACCTTTTGCTATAAGGTAATACCTTTTGGGTTGAAGAATGCTGGGGCAACTTATCAGCGCGCCATGGTCGCTTTGTTCCACGACATGATTCACCATGAGATTGAGGTTTATGTTGATGACATGATCGCAAGGTCCCAGACTGAAGAAGAACACCTTGACCATCTCTAGAAACTGTTCGACAGGTTGAAGATGTATATGCTGAGGTTGAACTCGAACAAGTGCACCTTCGGGGTAAGGTCTGGTAAGCTGATGGGTTTCGTCGTTAGTGATAAAGGTATTCAGGTGGATCCTGAAAAGGTGAAGGCTATACAGGAGATGCCGGCTCCCCGCACAGAAAAGGAAGTTAGAGGTTTTTTGGGACGTCTGAACTACATTGCCCGATTCATTTCACATTTGCTGCTACTTGTGATCCAATCTTGAAGCTGCTGAAGAAAGATTAAGTGGTAAAATGGAATGATGAATGTCAAACTGCTTTCGAAAGGATCAAGGAATACCTCAAAGAGCCACCTATTTTGATGCCTCCAGTTGAAGGAAGGCCTTTGATCTTATACTTGACAGTGCTGGATAATTCAATGGGGTGCGTGCTGGGGCAGCATGAAGAGTCTGGCCTAAAAGAGCATGCTATTTACTACCTTAGCAAAAAGTTTACCGACTGTGAGACCCGATACTCACTGCTCGAGAAAACTTGTTGCACTTTGGCATGGGCTGCTAGTCGGATGAGACAGTATATGCTGACTCACGCTACCCTATTTATATCAAAGATGGATCCAATCAAGTATATCTTCGAAAAGCCTGCCTTGTCCGGAAGAATAGCAAGATGGCAGATGATCTTAACTGAGTATGACATCCAATACACAACCTAAAAAGCAATCAAGGGGGGTTTGTTAGCGGATCATTTGGCGCATCAGGCCGTGGATGATTACCAATCCATGAATTTTGAGTTCCCGGATGAGAATATCATGTTGGTGACCGACTTTGAAGAACCTGGACCGGATGAAGGACCTGAGGAAGGATCCCGATGGTCTATGTATTTTTATGGAGCCTCAAACGCGTTGGGTAATGGCATTGGCGCCGTGATCATATCTCCTGAGGGCTGTCATACTTTGTTCACCGCCCGATTATGTTTTAATTGCACCAGTAATATCGCGGAGTATGAAGCGTGTATCCTGGGTCTTCGAGCTGCTATTGACCTAAGGATTAAGTTCTTGAGTGTATCCAGAGATTCCACTCTAGTGATCAGTCAGATCAAAGGCGAGTGGGATACGAAGCACCCAAATCTTATTCCTTACAAAGAGTATGTACTGACGTTGCTCCCACACTTTGAGGAGATAACCTTTGAACACTTCCCGAGAGAAGAGAACCAGTTAGCGGACGCGCTAGCTACCATGTCTTCTATGTTCAAAGTCGGGTGGGACACTGAAGCTCCCCGGATTACCATTGAGAGGTTGGACGAACCCGCACATTGCTGCGATATTGAGACTGAAGAGGTAGCAGATAAACCCTGGTTTCACGAGGTAAAGAGGTATCTTGAGGCTCAAGAATACCCCGAGGATGCATCTGTTAATGATAAGAAGTTTCTGAGGAGATTCGCTGCGAAGTTCTTCATCAGTAATGGGATTATTTATAAGCGTAACCATGATTAAACCTTACTGCGATGTGTGGACAAGAACGAGGCAGAAAGGATTATGGCAGAGCTACATGAAGGTACTTTCGGAACTCATTCTAGTGGACATACCATGGCAAAGAAAATCCTATGGGCAGGATATTATTGGTCTACTATGGAAGCCGATTGTTATCAGTACTCTCGGACCTGTCATAAGTGCCAAGTCTATGTTGATAAAGTGCATGTACCTCCAGTTCCTCTGAATATTTTGACAGCTCCTTGGCCTTTTGTAATGTGGGGCATTGACATGATCGATGAGATCAGACCTACTGCGTCCAACGAGCATCGTTTCATTCTGGTGGCTATTTATTATTTCACAAAGTGGGTTGAAGCAGCTTCATTTGCTACAGTAACCAAGAATGTCGTGGCGCGGTTCATCCGACACAATCTGATCTACCGATATGGCGTACCAAAGAGGATCATTACAGATAATGGTACAAATCTCAATAATACAATGATCACCGAGCTCTGCAAACAGTTCAAGATAAAGCATCATAACTCTTCTCCCTACCGGCCGAAGATGAATGGGGCTATTGAAGCGGCTAATAAGAACATCAAGAAGATTGTGCAGAAGATGACAGTGACCTACAAAGACTGGCATGATATGTTACCATTCGCTCTTCATGGGTATCGCATCTCAACACGGAAATCAACAGGGGAAACACCCTATTCTCTGGTGTATGGCATGGAGGAGGTCCTGCCTATCGAAGTCCAGATACCCTCTCTCTGGATTATGAAGGATGCAGTTTTGAGCGAAGATGACTGGATCCAAACCCGGCTTAATCAGTTGAATTTAATCGACGAGAAGAGACTTACTTCTATTTGTCATGGTCAGACGATCAAAAACGAATGATCGAGGCTTTTAACAAGAAAGTCAGATGACAAGAGTATCAAGTCGGGGATCTGGTGATCAAGCGCATCATACTGCCGCAAGGTGATCCCACGGGCAAATGGATCCCTACGTACGAAGGGCCATTTGTGGTTAAGAACATTTTCTCAGGAGGAGCTATGATTCTAACCACCATGGACGGTGACGACCTTCCTCACCCCGTCAATGCAGACATAGTGAAAAAATACTACGCATAATCAAAGACCCACTAGGTCGACTGGCCTAGGCAAAAAATAAGGGCTTCCCGACAAACCAAAAGGGTTCGAGAAAAAGTAAGGGATGAAAATGAAAAAATTGTACACCCGGCAAGTCGAAAACCTAAAAAGGCGGCTTGGGCAAAAAAGGGTATCCCGGTGGACTGAAAACCTGAAAGGGCGGTCCAGGCAAAATTAGGGATTAAAGTGTAACACTATGTGTCATTGGATCATCTTGCGACCATACTTCGGTATCGACTAGTAAGTTCGGACGGCGCCAATCAATCTGATCTACCTTCAAACAAGTAGCAAAGTGATGAGACACTCGAAGATATAAAGGCAATAGCATAGTTGGAACCCAATGGGATTATTCACATAGCTGTTTTTCTTTCTTTTACATAAATCATATAATTTCTATCTTTCGGCGACGTTCTCTTACTAGGACGTCAGCCTCTTGTACACAAACGCCTATTACAGGCCAACTTCAAAATCAATACAATTCATTTTATAATAAAATTCAAAGTTGTTTTCTTTTCCTGTTTTGTTTTGCAAGGACGTCCAATGATTCGTTTTTTATATATGCATTTGAAAATAATTGTTGCTCATAAATATTTACATGCGAAACAAAAGACAATTACTCATAATTCCAGGAGCAGGGGCAAATAAGAAATGTCCAAACCTTACAGTTGCTCTACCCATCAGGTACAGGGACAAAGCCAGCTTGAGAATATGACTAAAGGAACATACACCCCTCCCAGAGTAAAAGGTATCTAGAAACATTAGTGTTAATTCTCCCCAAGCAGAGTTTATCTATCACCAACAATGGAAGACTATCCCCAGTGGAGTCTATTTCTTCCACAGACAGAAATTCATTCCCCGACAGAGTTCATCATCACCAGCAATAGTAATTCATCCCCAACTGAAGATATTTCTCCAAATCAGCAGATCATCTGGCAGAGTACCTCTCTTCCCCACAGAGTCATTCTCTCGCCAGTTTATTCTCCAGCAGAGTCATTCTCCCGCCAATTTATTCTCAAATCATCTTCGGTCGTTACCCCCGGCGAGAACGAAGAACTCAACTCTTTGTACTCTCCAACAGTAGTTCAGGAATTATTCTCCCCAGCTAGAGAATGTCACAAGAAAATTACATATCCATACATCATGGCATGCGCATATGCATCATATAACACAATCTCATTTATTTTGAGAACATCATTACTCAATACATTTCATACGCCATGACATTACATACGACTAACTCTTTACCTTTCAGGGAAAGATACAATCAAATTCTCACAAGTTTTCTCTGGTTCAGTCAAATCGGTGCTAAGATTTCTATTCCAGTTCAAGCTATGAAGCCCGGATCTGACCGGATAATATCTTGATTTCTCCAAAACACCATGAATCCTAGAATCGACCAGATAGTGTTTTATCTTAAATTCAAGCTATGAAGCCTGGAAATCAACCGGAAAAAAGTTGAATCCCCGGAAAGTTATTGTGAAGCCTGGAGAACGACCAGATAGCAATGCAAGTTACTTTGAAGACTGGAAATCGACCAGATAGCAATACAAAGACACCATGAAGCCTGGAATCGACCAGATAGTGGTATATCATAAACACAAGCGGTGAAGCCCAGAAATCGACCGGAGAACAGCTTAACAAGGTATTGTGAAGCCTGGAAATTGACCAGATAGCAGTACAGGACACCATGAAGCCTGGATTCGACCAGATAATGGTATAAGACACCGTGAAGCCTGAATTACGACCAGATAGCGGCAAAAGACACTGAAGCCTAGGACTACGACCAAATAACAGTAAGGGATACTGCAAAGCTCAGAGTTTGACTGAATAGTAGTTCACCTGGCCAATTACTAAGAAGCCTGGAATCGACCGGATATTAGTATGCCTTAAATTCAAGTTGAAGCCCGGATGCGACCGGATAACAACTTATTTCATTCTGAAGCCTGGATCACGACCAGATAAGAAGTAAGAAGTTTCGAAGCCTGGATTACGACCAGATAGCGGCAAAGGACTGAAGCCTGGAATCGGCCAGATAACAGTATAGGACACTACGAAGCTTGGGTTTCGACCAAATAGCAGTTTACCTGGACAATTACTAAGAAGCCCGAAATCGACCGGATATTAGTATGCCCTAAATTCAAGTTGAAGCTCGGATGCGACTGGATAACAACTTAATTGCTTCTGAAGCCTGGAGTACGACCAGATAAGAATTGAGAAATTGAAAAACCTGGAAGACGACCAGATAACAAGTCTAATCTCATCTCCCCAGTAAGTCACTGTAAAACCTGGAGCACGACCAGATAGCAGTCAGTCTTATTTTTCCTCAGCAAATCATTGTAAAGCCTAGAACACGACCAGATAGCAGTTCATTTTTCACCTCCTCGACTAAGATATGATTCCCTAGTAGAATAACGGACGACTGAAGCTCCTAAAAATTCTATTTCTCTCAAGACAGAGACCAGCATTCCCCAGCGAAATCCTCCTCAACAACAGGTATACAGGCTCTCGTAAAGGAATCTCTTATGCGATCAACACTTCTTCTGATGGCATCTTTAAGCCCATCCTCCATCATCAATCTCCAAATGGCATCTATAAGCCCATTCCCGACATCACAAGACAAGTACCACCTCATGCGAGTGCAAATTTCTGGGCACTCTAATGTTCAATCATCTTCCACCTTCGGATCACGAAAGGCAAGCAAGCCAATCTACATCCTCAGGTTTAAGAAGATTGAACAGGGGCATCTGTTGTACCCCAAAATTTTACCTCCCATATTTCTCAATACATGCCAAGTGAGGCCCTCAAATTGCTCAAGGAAGTTCAAGAGTTGACCAGACAAACTCTCTTCTAAGGCAGTCTACCTCAAATTAGGGTTTCATGTTGCATCAAGATACTTGAGTCCAAAGGATCCTAAATTCTCACCATTATCCTACTATGTTCTCAAGATCATCCATGTCAAGTTTCAAGCCTTGCAAAGGAAGTTTGCTCAGTCAATTGCTCAAAAGCCTGAAAATCGACTGTGCTAGGGCAAAAGTCAATTGTTTCCTACATACAGTCAAACTTCAAGATTTTTGGTCAAAATTCTAATTTTTAGTATTATTCATCATTTGATTAAGGGTTGATCATGATTCCTCAAGGATTTCTCACAATTCATCAAAACCCAAAATTTGCTAAATTAGGGTTTTGTAGGAAAAGTCAACTCAACTTTGACCAAGCATAACTTTCTCATACTTTATCAGAAATGAACCATACAAAGTTCATTTTGAAGAGGATGCAATGCCCTACAATTCATCTTCAGTTCCCAAGTTCAAAATATGCACTCACAAGAAGATATAAATTTGGACATTATAGGTCATTTTGGAAAGTTAACAAAAACACTTTTTTTCAAAGCTTCATACATGAACATGGAAGACTCAATTGAGATAAGACAAAAAGGGTTACTTAGAGGACATCCTAAGCTTTCTAAAAAGTCCAAGAACACATCTCTAGGGTCAAAATTGAAGGAGTTATGCATTGGCAAAGTTGACCATTTTTGCAAAATTGCCAAAAGTCAAAAGTGGCCAAAATTGCAATTTTTGTCAAATGGGCCCAACTTTTTATGCTTGAATTGAGTTTGTAACCTTACCCACGACCCATAATATTTCCCACTTGTCTTTATTTTATTTTTGTCATTTATTTTGATTTTTATTTCAATTAAATCAAATAAAATCAAAATAAAATCATGAAAATATCAAAACTAATCAAAGCTTGAGATTTTGTGCATGTTTAGGTCTCTTATACAGCTGGAAGAAGAATCAAATCGTGCAAGCTTCATTTCGAAACAAAAAGATTGGATTTGGCTTGATTTGGAAACATTTACATAAGAATCAAATCATGATTCAATCATCTTAATTGAGAAAGATTTGAAGCAAGTTTATAACCTAATTGATTCTAGGGTACATATAGAGCATGTGCAGACCAAAAATAAAAGGATTGGAAGCGTGAAAAGAGAAGAACAAATCTCAAAATTTCAAAGGAAAGTTGCAATCTGATTTCTCAATTCCAAGCTTCTTCAAGCCATTCCAAGCATACCATTCGTTTGCTGGGCATCCAAGGACTCTATCCCAATCATTAGCAAGCATTTTCGTGCCCAGATACGCGTTGTAAATATCCCACGACCTCCATGCTTTTTTGAAATCGCATATCATAATCCTGGCACTCTTAGCATGATTTGTTTATATATTCTGAATCCTTGAAACATTTGCAAGCTAATGGTAACACTTAATTGCATTTTTATTTGCTATACAGCAAGTTGCCATGATTAGGGTTTAGGTTTCGTTTTTAGGGGTTTTGCTTGCATGAACAATTAGCCATGGAGAGTGGTACCATGATGCTCGTGAGGTTGCAACGAGTTCATTGGTACCACTGGTATTGATTTATTATGCAGGAATGAGGTTTTGGAATGGACAAGGGTTATACCTACACCCTTTGTCTGTAGGTAAAAGTTCTGGACTTTTGGCAATGGTGAGAGGAAGAAGAAGGATAGCGTGGCACCCTGTGATTCGCCCATTCAAAAATTCGCGCGTTTGTCATATATCACTTTGTTTTTCCAATATAATAATTGTTTGTTGTTCCATATACAACAAAGCGCGCTAGCTCAGATGGTCAGTGGACAGGGGAAATTGCCAAAGGGCCTGGGTTCGATCCCCAGGTCCCCATATTTGTCAATATTATTTTCTTTTACATCATCAGGTACACGTGCATACAAGGAGACCACTATACGCCCTCAGTGTCCAGCCAACCAGATCTCCAGCATGCCAAATCCAATGCCTATCACATGGAGGTCTACCATAGGCCTAGTTAAGCTTGCAACATGGGATCTGGAAAGTCAACGTGGGCCAAGGATTTTTGGGCTCAGAAAATGCAATTGACACCCCCTCTTTTGCTCAAAGTACCAGGCCCATCTCTTTTCTTGTATATTTTTCCTTTTTAAATTCTTTTGTTTATTTTCTAACACAAAATTAAATTCTTTTTTTACAAAATCATAAAATCAATTTCATCAAATTAGAATTTAGGTTTTTATTTATTTTGTCAAAATTAATTTAATATTAGTTTAATTTAATTTTAGGGTAATTCTAACCTTTTTGTAAATAATTTAAAATAAATTAGAAAATTAGGGTTTGTTTGATTTAATTTTTATTTCTTTTCTCAAATTAAATAACAAAAAAGCAAAAATAGGGTAAATTAATTATTATTTTTAATTTAAATTAATTAGTAATTAGGTTTGTATTTATTCAATTAAAACTTTATTTTCTCAAAATAATCAAAAACTACAAAAAATGATTTTTCTTTCAATTAGGTTTAGACGGGGTCAAAACCCTAATTTTTTTCTCGTTCTCGATTCATCGCACGCATTTATTATTTTTACAATATTAATGTAACTGCTCATGGTATGTAATAGTTTAATTAGGATTTTTCTTTTATTTATTGTTTTACGGGTTTTTGGCTATGTAATTAATCCCTCTCCCCGAAGCCTTGTAATAGCGTAGTTTTATTTCTCGCATTTTAATTTTCGCAAATATTAATTGTTAGATGTATGATAATAGGATTGCATGACAAGACTGTATGTTAATTTTAAAATGGTTAGCAAACCCTAAATGTGCAAAGATAATAACTTGAAATCAAATCACTCGCACATGCGCACTCCTAGGGTATACTCTCACTTCGGTTGCCTTCGGTAAACGATCATTAAGTATAGGGTGTTTTAGTGGTCTCTCTCTTGTCTAAACAAAGATCAAATGTCCCGTTCGAAAATGTTGCCTCAGAAATGTCTCCTCGGAAAGGTTGCCTCGGAAATGTTGCCTCAAATATGGTCTTAAGACATTAGGGTTATTACTAAGACGTCCTAACATTGCTTTAGTGATCGTACGTCCCTTTCGAATTGACCCTTACAACTCCAATGTTGGTGCTACCTATTTCTCAATAGTAGGATAGCATTGTCTAAAGGAAATAGAACAGAAACAATCTTTTTTTGAGTAGGTAGAGGCTAGTAGGTACTTGCTCAAAATCAAACTTTTTACACATACACTTTTTTTAAACAAAGTTTTCAAAAAACACTTCGTAACACTCTTGAAGACAGAAGCAAGGGTTAAAACGAGGTAAAACAAAAACTTTTCAAAACACAAACACACAAGCAATTTTAAAATGATGAGCAAGTACCTAAGAGCCCGTGGAAAAACACTGATATAAAGGGTGCTAATACCTTCCCTTTCTATAATCTATCCCCCGTACTCAAAATCTCGAAAAAGGAATTTTTCTGTGTTTTTTTCCTTTCCAGTTGGATAAAATAAAAGTCGGTGGCGACTCTTGCTTACCGCAACATTTTGCTAACAAAAACGTAAAACACAAACCATCATTTTCCTAAAACAAGTCCGGTTCTGCCACCGTATCATAAATAACTATACTTTATTCCCTAGTTTAACCTTTGGGTCCCTAATACCAAACTTCCGATCTTTCCCTTACTTACACTTCACTATTTACCACCTTGCCCTCTTTACTTCTAACCAATAATTATTCTATTTTCTCAATTAAAATAATTCTAAACAATTATCCTAATTATTATATATTATTCTAAATGACTTCAAAATCCCTCAATACACCTAAGCATCACACAAATCACAATAATATCACATGAATCATTCAAAATATCACAGAGGTCATCATCTTCATCAATACATCAGGAATCTATGTCACCACGATGACTCTCATGAAACACCGAACATCATATAATCACAACGACTCATATAATCATAATAAGTTAATTAATTAAAATAATTAATCAAAATTTCGGGGTGTTACACCAGACATACCAGATCCGCTTCTGATGTCAGTGGAGGAGATAGAAGAGCTAAAGAATTCCCTTGAGCAGGCTCAAAGGGACAAAGAGAATTTGGAACATGATCTTTACAACCTTGCTTAGGAGAAAAATCAATTGCAATGAGAGCTTGAGCTGAAAGATCAACAGATTCAAAATGAATGTGAATTGGCTGAAAAGGAAAGGTATAAACGAAATCGATCAACTGAAGGGTTGTTAAGTGCTACTTTCAATCTTAATTCACACAATAAACGATTGGATGATGCTGCTAGGGAAATTGGAAGGCTAAAGAAATGGTATGATAAAGCATTGCAAGACAAAACAGAATTGGAAGAGGTTCTGAGAATCCAGGTCCAAGGATTACAAGAAAGAGCTCAAGATCAAGCAGAACAAATTTAAATCCTTCTCACAAGTCTCCAAGAAATCCAAGAATCAGAGGTGAGAGAACACCTTAGAAAAATGAGAGCAGAAGAACTTCTCTCTCAAAAGGTGGAGGAGTATGAACAAGTCTGTCAAGAGTTAGAAGGCCTCCTAAAAAATTTCCTTATACAAAGGGAACTCTATAAGGAGATGAGAGATGAAAAGAGATATTGGGAAGAGTAGTATACAAATATTGCTCAAGCAGGAGAGGATAACAAGATCATAATCTCGACACTATACCAGGAGTATCTAAGATACAAAGACAAGCATGGAAAGCTTTCCTTCCCGGCAAATAATTTCATTAGTGACATTCCTAGAAGCTTGAGAGATGCAGAAGCCATGATGGTCCTTCTTCTGAAGGATGTTGAAGACTTCCTAAATCTTTGTAGGGAGATGGTTGATGGTTTTAGGGCGGAGATACGCAAACGGGATTAGATGATTTAGTTTCCCTTTTGTTGTTTCTTTTAGTATTTAATATTTGTTTAATTTATTATTACCATTCAATATTTCATTTCAGTATTTGCTTCCGTACGAATTGGATTTCCATTTCAAGGATGATGATTTCAATTCAATAAAAGTACTTTGTTTCGATATTTTATCCGTGTATACTCTTTGGGATACTCATAAAAAAAGTAAAACCTGGAAAAATAATTATAATAAAATGGGAATCCAACATGAATATGACACTTAAGAAATTTTTTAGCATAACCACACACAGTTATCCATCCGTGAACATCACATTTCGCATTTCATATAAAAACTTACTTTTTCATACCATCTCCAGTTAAATCATTGGGAAAACCACACTACCTTCTCGACCTCCATATCAAACAAGAGCTCATTAGAAGAAAGTAATGGAACAAATCAAAAAGAACTAATTTTTCTTTCAAGAAGACTTGCAATTGATGAGAGGAAATATTGACTCAGTAAAAGATAATATGAGTCAAGTTCTACTCGACTTGAATAACATCATAGAAAGACATGATAAGATTCCTAAGGTAGCCTTTGAAGAAGTAGCCCAAACCATTGGTGCATCGAGCGGTCACCAACCAAGACATGAACCAGAATCAGGTCCTTTAAAGTCAATTGTGGGTCAACAAGAGATTAATCAGGTTCATACTGAAGGATTTGTCCCACCTCCTCAGAAGGTATGGGCATCCCATACTTTGCAGATCCCAATCAACAATCCACCCAAAATGGATAATTACATAGACTTACAATATGGAGACCACAACTTGGAAGGTATCACTCAAGTGCCTTAAAAAATAGTCCACACCAATGCTGTTGAAGATCCTATGGCAGTCAACCAATATAAATCCCTTGAAGAGAGACTGAAGGTTATAGAAAGTTATGACGCTTTCGACGTTGTTGCTCTTGAAATGGGTCTAGTCCTATACGTAGTAATTCCTCAAAAATTCAAAGTACATGACTTTAGAAAATATAAGGGACTCACATGCCCAAGGAACCATTTGCACATGTACTGCAGAAAAATGCATGCTTGTGCTCATGATCAGAAACAAATGATCCATTGTTCCCAAGACAACTTGAGTGGGGAATCTCTAGATTGATATATTCCATTGGAGTGGATCCATATCCGAACATGGGCGGATCTTGCTAACGACTTCTTGAAGAAATACAAGTACAACTTGGACATGGCTCCTAATCGCATGCAACTTCAAAACTTGTCTCAAAAGAAATATGAGTCCTTTGAGGAGTAGGCCCAATGATAGAGAGAAATGGAAGCTTGAGTACAACCACCCCCTCCTTGAAAAAGAGTTGTTAGACATGTTCATGAGTACTCTACAAGGCCTTTATTATGAGAAGATGATAGGTAGAGTCTCCTCCGGATTCTCTGACTTGGTGACATTTGGTGAATGAATTGAAGTTGGTGTGAAAAGCGGCAAGATACAAGGAGTATCATCCAATACTCCTTATAATCCAAAGAAACATACTCCAAAATTCTTGATAAAGAAGGAAGGAGAAACCAATGCTGTCGCAGCAGACCAGAAAACATAACACCCATTAGTTGTCCCAATAGAACCAAAAAGGTTTGAAAGGCCTCTGAGAAGATTTAATCCTCTCCCTATGCCACATAGTCAATTACTACAACACTTACTCAAGGCATCCTTGGTAGAGCTAAAGCCGCTTGATCCTCCAATTGGGGCACTCACACCAAAATATGATGCAAACACAAAGTGCGAATATCATGCAAATTCTCCAGGTCATACCATAGAGAAATGTTGGGCCTTCAGACACAAAGTTCAAGATCTATTGGATTCCCAGGATATCACCTTTGATAAACTGAAAATCAAAATAAGTCTTATGCCTCAGCATAGTGTTCCAACTGTGAATGCAATTGAGATATTCACTGATCATAAAGAGACTAAACAAACAAAAGCTTTAATAGATATGTCAAAAGATCATTTATTGGAACATGGATTTCTCTTGGAACACAATGATGCTTTCGAACACTTTCAAGAAATTGGTGGATCAATAGTTATTCCAAATCAGGCATTAACCTGAAGAAGGATACGTAGCTGCAATCAATGGGAATACAAGAAGACCATTGGTGATTCCTTGCCAAGGTTTAAGTCCTGAAAAGAAACCACTTATAATCCCTTGTGGAGAAACAATCTCAACAAAAATACTAGTAATAATACCAAAGCTCCCAAAGAGTACAATGGTGATCAGGGGCTCTTCTCCCACTCCTTATGAAAGTGATAAAGCCATGCCATGGAGTTATAAAACTACTGTCTATATCAATGGATAGAAGGAAGAATTTAAACTATCAATAAGCCAAGGACCTACAGTTACAAATATAGCAGGAACATGCGGCATGACTCGCAGTGGTCGCCTATTCGCTCCAAATCAACACAAGAAGGATGATACCTTGACTAAGGATAAAGGAAAGGTTGTGGTTGAAACTAATCTGGGGCAAGAACCTCCAAGTAAGACGTTCACTGATCAAAAGGCTGACGAATTCTTGAAAATGATCAAGAAGAGTGACTATAGGATGGTGGATCAACTACACAAAACCGCGATAAAGATTTCAATACTCTCATTACTGATTAATTTAGAGGCACACCGAGAATCTCTAATGAAAATTCTAAGTTTTGCGCATGTTACAAAGGAGATCACGGTAACCCAATTTGATGGATTCGTGGATAATCTGACATCAAGAACACGTTTAGGCTTCAAAGATAGTGAATTACCTCCACAAGGTAGAGCTCACAACAAGGCATTGCATATTTCAATCAAGATAGGAAAAACTAGCTTATCCAGAGTGCTTACTGATACTGGTTCTTCCTTAAATGTGCTACCAAAGGCTAGCCTGATGAAGCTGGCAATGGATGACATTGTCATAAGACCAAGTTCTATTATGGTTAAAGCTTTCAATGGTTCTAAAAGCACTTGGTTTGGAGAGGTGGATCTCCCTGTAATGATCGGTATGTATATGTTCTACATCACCTTCTAGGTAATGGATATAAAATCTACATATACTTTCTTGCTCTGACGACCTTGGATTCATGCTGCAGGGGCTGTCACATCAACATTGCATCAAAAATTAAAGTTCCTCATTGAAGGAAAATTGTTGATAATTGACAGAGAAGAAGACATCTTCGTAAGTCATTTGGAATCCTACAGATATATCAGTGTGGAAGAAGATTGTGTGGAGACGCTATTCCAAGTCTTGGAAGTGGCTACAGTGGTTACACTCTCGGTGGAGAAAGTCATAAAACCTAGAACCCCTATGGCATCATGGAGAGATTTACAAAAAATTATGGAAGAGAGAACATCTAAAGGTTAGGGCAAGCTTGTGGAGATACTTGAGAAGAAATATCGTTTTGGTTTAGGCTATCTACCATCAAAGACTACTAAAGAAGGAAAAAGGAAATTTCCTCCCATCAAAGAAACCTTCGTCAGCAAAGGAGTAGATCATGGTGGACAAGTGTCAATGTTATACAACAAAGGTAACAAAGGAGCATCTAACCTCATCCGAGAATATGCTCCAGGCGAATAGCACAAAAATTTGACAATTGTGGAGATTCTAGAGATCTTTTTCTTTCCAAAGTACCAACGGTGCTACGACCAACATCTTCACCGCCAATTCGATCCTAACCGCCACGGTCTCTTCTTCTTCAAACCTTTTCTTCCATAGTCATCATCTCCTCTGATCTCCCTTCAAATTATTCAATCCTCTATCAATTCTGAACGCCATGACCACGTATCTCCCATTAGCTTGTGAAGATCTTCTGTCATCTATACTTGGACGGAGACGTTCCGTTGATTCTTCTATGCTGACGAAGCCTAGTGGAAGACCCAAGAACTAATCTGAATCAGGTACGAATTTTCCTTCTTTTTTCGCTTTCGAATATTATTCGTATTTCGTGATCTCTGCTTCTGTTTCAGATATCATTGTTGTGTCACTGAATTCTTGATGAATTTTATTTTGATGTTGAGGTATTGTTGCGTATGTGTTGTTGTTGCAGATTCGGTTGCTTGAATCATGCGAAGATCGATGGTGTATGGAGATAACACAATTTGATGCTGAGAGTTGATGTGCAATGAAGAAGAAAGGTTGAAGATGAGAGAAGACACCTCCAAATTATTGAGAAAGTTCTCAGAAAAATGACGAAGATGTTGCAGCGACCGCGGATGCAGAGAAGTATGATTGTCAGAGAAGCTTTTTCTTTGGTTTTGGTGATTATCCTCATACTGTTGAAGAATGAAATCGATTCTGGTGAGTTTCTATGTGTAATGTGTATAATTTTATCGTGAATCCTCTCTCCTTCCTTTTCTGTTAGCGATTTGTTATCCCCCTATTTTCTTTCTGGTGTTCTGTTATAAATTTTCTGTTGAGGCAGTTATGGAATTGGTTAAGTGATGTTAGGGAATTGGTTAGAGGTTAGGGGCTTAGGATGTTAGATGGAAAAGTTGGTTATAAGGAGACTGGAACTGTTAGAAGATAGTAATTCTATTTTCTGTTATGCGGTTAGAGAGTTGGAGGTTGTTTGGAGGTTTTCTCTTCTGTTATTGAGATTTTCTGTTATGGTTTATTTGAATGCAGGTTACAGTTAATTGGTTATGAAATCAGTTTAAATTTTGTTTGGCAGTTATGGTTAGAAGTTGTTTGGGTTTCTGTCAATAGTCAATTAGAAACAATTAGGAAATGGTTAAGGAGTTATGTTAGAAGTGGTTAGGAAATTAGTTTTCTTTGGAAACTGTTAGCATTTTCTGTTATGCTGAGCTTTGTGGACTCTTAGGGAATTGGTCAATTGTTTTATGAGCTGAACTATTTCCTTGGTCTAATTTTTCTGCAGGGTCCTAGATCTATGAGTGTTATGGTGGTTTTGGTCATTTGGTATTGATTTTCTGAACTAGTTTCAAGTGCAATTATTGAACTGATTTTGGTGTGGATTGGTTTAATGTAATGCATGTTTCTATACTGGTTTACGCATGTAGGCAGGAGGTACAACAAGGTAGCAGATTTTTGATGCATAAGTGTACTGTTTTGGAGTAAGTCAAATTGGATAGCAAGGCATAACAACGTGGGAAATTTTTGGTTTGAAGATTGAATATTAGGCTTAAGAAATTTTGTGTGATCTTGTAGTATTATAGAACCTTTATTTGAATGAAATTTCTTTCTATTTATTTGTAATTGTATGAATCTTGAATGAATAAAAAGGCACTTTGTATGAAACTTGAAAACCCCTCCTGACAATATTTTGTATCCCTGAAAATTTGAATGATGATTTTGCCCTTTTGTTGACTCTCCATGTAGTTTGTAGTTCAAATAACCAAAACAAAAACTTGAACCTTGGCTTTAACTTTTGGCTTTATGGCTTGCAAGGTGGCTTGTAAAAAAAGACATTGAATAGATTTGGATTTTGATGAAACTTGAATGACGACCTTGTGAACTTTCCCGTATTGAAATGATTCTTACACAAAATCAACTTGCATTTTCAATGAATCCTTAAATCACTTCCATCTTCTAATATGTACTAAACTTGTACGTTAAGCAACAAGTATTTGAAATAATGACGCCCTGAGAACAATGGACCTTCAAACTCAGCACCTTGTATCATGGTTCAACAGTGTTCTTAACCCAACAACAAAGCCTTGAGGGAATCTGGAGAATGAATATGGGAATATGGAAGATAGCCTCGACTTGAAAATCCAATGATCCTCAGTTGAACATTAACAGACGAATACCCTAATTCTTAAGCCTTGAAGAAATATTGCAACTTGATGTTTGGAAGAAAGAATACCCCTGTAGTTTGACGATAAAGCAGTCCAAGAAATGAAACCCCAGCTTTAAACAAATGATTGGTGGAGAAATCAACCGAAACAAGCTTGTTCAAAGATGAGAGCCTTACAGCCATACAACAACCCTAATTCTTCGAAATCCCTGATCCCATGCCAAAAATTTATTTATTAACGATGCATGATATGTCAAATGACCTAACGGGAGGTATGCACGTGAAATGAGAAGTGCAAAATGCATAAGCCAGATAAAAGTGAAAGGGTTGGACAGTTTGGGGTATTACACATTGAATATAGCATTCAAGGCTTTAGAATTTCCAAGAGCAATTTCATCTTCTTCTTTAGACCAATCTTCTTCTAGTTTTAACTCAGAAGTAGGTTCTCCATTTTCTCCCAATTTGATAGGGTGTTTCCATCCTTTTAAAACAGCTTTCCAAAACATGTTGTCCAAGGACTTTAAAAAGGTAACCATACGTGTTTCCAGTAGTCATGATTACTTCCATCCAAAATGGATGGTCTGTTTACAAATCCTCCTTCCTTGTCCATAGTACCAGAAAGTATCTTCCTTGGATCTCACCCAGATAAAGAGAAGGATGCCTACTCTGATACCAATTAAAATTCGGGTATCAAATATGTGATGTCAAATGAGATTTCACGACATAAATATCTGTTTAAAAGTAAAGAGGAGTAATAACAAAAGCATTAAAAACACAAGGGATTGTTCACCCACTTCAGTGTACAACAGCACCTACTCTGGGGGCTACCAAGCAAGGGACAAGTCCACTAAATAATATCAATTCATAGGCCCTTAGTAAACAACCTGTTTACGATCTAATCACTTAATCACTACTCGTGCTATACTTCTACCTAAGACTCACCTAGATATGAGGCCTTCCTCAAATCCCTTCAATCACTTACAGTGAAGAAACAACAGAAATAATAAGTTTAAAAACTTCAATCATTCAATGCTTAAAAGCTTATGAATGATACACAACTAACAACCTAAATAACAACACAAGTATTCAATCAATACTAAAGGGTTTGACAATTAAAAGACTTAGACTTTTTAAAATAGAAAGAAAGTACTCTTATTCAAAAGTTGAAGTTATTTGAATGAGGAAGCAAGTCCTTATATATGCGCAACTGTGGGCTTTAAAACCCAATATTCAATTCTTATTTCAATAAAAATAGGTCAAGATAAAATCCATGCATTTTGAAAAATATTCCTCCATATTTTTCGCTGCTTGTGAGTTACAAATCTTGAATTATGGAGCGTTGGAAATCAGGAAACAGAAAAACATATATTGATGTTGGCTAAGATCAATTCAGGAGGCAGATGTCAAGACATCTTCTTTGACATCATTCAAAATAGTTTGCTACAAATGTTAATACATTTAGCAAAACATTAACAGCATATTATTTTACCAAAATTGCTGCCAACAAACACTTACAATGTGACAAAGCACATAAGAGAAGAGATTATAAAACATCATATAAAGATGATAAAACATCAATAATGAAGATGCTAAAACATAAAAAAAAACAATGATATAAAGCACAAAAGAGATGAAGATTCCATAAACAAACTTTAAAAAAGTGAAGAAGGGGGATAAGAGAGCAATGATAAGCAATCAAAAGAGCATGGCATAAAAGAATATCAAAGTATGGTTTTAGTTCTCCTCCTGTAATATTAAACACCTTAGACTATCCTAAGAATGACAATAAAGGTCAAGAAGAATGAACTATTACCTAACTAGGCAAGTAGAAGTGAGAGTGTGAAATTAGAAGACAAAACTTCACATCATGACAAAAAAATTAAGCAATGATGAGACAAGATGTAGATACCTAAGTCTAAACATGGTTTAATACGTCATAGACCATCATTAAGGGATCACAACAAACATCACCTAGTCAAGACAAGCTCACATGATGAAAAGAGATAAAACTGAAATAAGTAACAAGATAAGACTTGGGAAACAAGTAAGTGGAAAATCAAAGAGGGGCAACAATGTGACATCAAAGATAAAACTTATACATGTCAAACAATTCCCTAATGGTCATGCACAAGAGGTAGACATCTAAAGATCAAATGAAAAGTAAAAAAGGCAAGCACACTGGCGTAGGAGCATTCATGTGTCAAGTGTCTAACCAAACATGGTATAAGAAGGTGAAATGAAGTGAGATAGATGGAGAAGTGTACAAGTCAGAAGAAAACACATCAAGGACTTATAATAATCACATAAACACACTTGAGAAAGATTCACAACACAATCAAACAAAGAAAGAATCACAATTAACCCTAAGTGGACATAAGTCCTCATGCATTGCTAACAGGCAAACAAATTAGAAAAATAAAAGGTAATGTGAAGAAGAATGGTAAAAAATAGACATTTTATACACTTATACAAACCTCATGGTCAATAATAAGTTCAAATAGTCATTAAAAACATGGTACAAACATCAAAGTACACAAACTAGTTTCAATCAAAGTTGTGATGTGAGATGAGAACAAATGTGTGATCAAGTGAACATGGAAAGACATGTTAAGTAATAGTGAAGTCAGAAGCAAACACTTAGATACACCACATATCAATGAACTTTAATAACCCTAAAGTATCACTACTAAGCACATTAAAAAAAAATAAGGCAAGACTAGGTCAAAACCAAACCCTAACATGTTCCTAAAGGTGAGTGAAGAAAAAGAAAGGTATAGATGAAGAAGGAACATGTTTAGAAGGTGTCAAAGCATAAAAGTAAGTAGAAAATGATCTCTAATATAAAAAATTCAAACATCACAAGCATAGAGAAAAGAATGCATACATATCACACAAAGAGAATAGTCAAAGGAAACAAGCAAGCAATGTTCAATTTAAGAAGTAAATATCAAAAGGAAGAGAGAGCATAATTGAAGAAATATGCAATTTGTGACTTGTATATTAAGTTAACTCAATATGAGATTCAAGAGTAACCAATTAAGAAGATGAAACTTCATACACGAGAAAAGTCACCTAGTTGATGAACAACATCATCTAAGATGGATAGTATGTATCTTAAATCAAACAATATTGATGAATATCATGTAAGAGTGCAATGACATCTTGTGTATCATAAGGTGATGATGAATACCTCACAATATATAAATCATAAATTTAAAACCTTAAGAGTTGTCAACAAGATGACATACTCAAGTATCACGATATATGGTAAAGTATAGTCCCTTTGATTCATAAAAGCAATATGATCTAAATAAATCAAAGTTAATGTTCTTAGATTTTATGGGAAGTATCCAAAATCAAGATACATTCATGGGACATGGCACAAAATCTCATGAGGCAATCATTATACAATGATGTTCAAAACACAAGTAGAAAAGAGAATGTAACTTCTTATTTATCACCATGTTGGTTATAAAGTGAGTGCTTAACCAAGGATCAAGGAAGTGTGAGAAATGAGATGATAAGAGAGGTTAAGATCAAAGCTTAAACAAAACAATATTGGACTTAAAGTCCTCAAGAAATATACATCACATATCACACATAAATTAGGTCAAAACAAAGAACGTGACTCTTAACTTATCATCATGATAAATTGACAATGAAATGTCAATCAAAGAATCAAATGAGCATTGATTTATATATAATAATACATGAGGTTAGAAGTATAAAAATAAAGGGATTTAAACCTGTTGTACCCCAAAATTTTCCCTCCCATTTTTATTCAGGATATGTTCATTAAGGTCTTCAATTGCTTAAGGTTGACCAAGAATTGATCAGACAAATTCTCCTCCTAAGCAATGGCCTTTCAACTAGGGTTTCACTTTTCACCAAGATGTGTGAGATCCAAAGGTCTCAAATGTTTTCCATGGTCTTAATATGTCTTAAAGATTGTCCATGCCAAGTTTTATTCCTTGCACTGTAAGTTTGCTCAATCAATTGCTCAAGTATTTGAAATTAACTGTACTAGGTCAAATGTCCATTGTGGCCAATATACAGTCAAACTTCAAGATTTTTGGTCAACATCAACATTTTGAAGTGATAATCAGCATTTGATCAATGGTTGATCATGATTCCTCAAGGAGTGCTCTTAATTTATCAAAAGTCAAGAATTTCTAAATTAGGGTTTCTATAGGAAAAGTCAACTGAACTTTGACCAAGCATAACTTTCACATACGTCATCCATTTTCCCCCAACCAAAGCTCATTTTGAAGAGAATCCAATTCCCGCAATTTTAATTTCTACAAATTATTAATTGTTTAGATGCATTCTAACTAGGATTATATGACAAGAATAAAACAAAATGCTAGCAAACCTAACGCAAGACAAATAACTGAATATAAGAACAATTGCACATATACACCTCTAGGGTATCCCACTTTGGTTGCCTTCGGAAAAATAGTCATAACTCTCGAAACATGAGAGATTTTAGTGGCTACCCTCTGGTTTAAAGATCATAAGTCCCTCGATGACCCTCTCGACGTTGCCTCGGTATGATCTTAAAAACCCTAGGGTAGTTACTAAAGTTTCTTGCCCAGTTGCCTTTGTGACTGTATAAACGTCCCTTTAAATGTCCCTCAAACATCAAACGACTAGGTTTACCTACTCACTAATAGTAGGATAAAACTGTCTAAAGGAAAAGAGGAAAAGAACAACCTTTAGAGTAAAGTAGATAGCTGTTAGATGTTTGCTCAAATAATTTCTACACTTACACAAAACTTCTTTCAAAAACATTTGCAAACACTTTGTATATGTTCTCTACCATTTCTAGAAACATTACAAAGTTCTCCTCACTAAGGCGCTTTCAAAAATACTTTTCAAAACACACAAAGCACAAGGTATTTCAAAATGAGCTAAGAATCTAAGAACCCGTAGATAACTACGGATGGAAAGGGTGCTAACACCTTCCCTTTACATAATCTATCCCCCTTACTTAAATAATCTCGAAAGTTATTTTTCTATTCTTTTCACCCTTTCCTTTGTTGGATAAAAGAAAAGTCGATGGTGACTCTTGCTTATCGCAACATTTGAGAGCACAAATGCAAAAACAGTATAAACAGTCGGTTCTGCCGCCGTATCACAGAATTGGCGACTCTACTGGGGAAATCTTATAAAGTGGGCTTACCTTAGAGTTTATTTCATTTTAAATTGCTTTACATTGTGTGTTTTGTATGCTTTACTTTTGAGGGCTTATTTGGGTTGTTACTGAAAGATCCTACACCCGGATCTTGGGAACATTATTAGGTAAGTAGCAATAGATCGTAGGGACTGTGCGGGTATACCGACATGGTTGAAGTGATAGCTACATTAATGTGACACATTTGTTGGTACCAGTAGCCCTTGAGTTTAGTCAAGGAGAATACGGGGCCTCTGTGTGGTGTCATGAAGCACTAACTGACCTTACAACCTTTAATTGAACAACTTGGCCATTAGGAAGTAGTGAGATAGCCGACTTTGGTGCAGTCCAAAGTTGGTTGATACTCGATACTATGCTCATTGAGATTGGACTTTCGGGATATTTCGGTCTCCAATAAAGAGGAATGCATTGAAACAATGCCCGATGAAGAAAGATCAGTGATATTGAGATTCCTTAGATCCTGGTTACTTTTATAGGACAGGTTGAACCATCTAAACTTCAAGTGGGTACTTGCCTATAAAACCCATGCAAGCCTAAACTTAAGGTCTTGTGTGTTTTACTTGTGTGTGATTAATTGTTCAAACATAACATCATGCATCATAACATCCATTCTCATTTCACTAACCATTTCAAGGATCTCAAGGGCTTGTGGTGCAGGTTATGATAAATCAGACGTCTAGCAAGGGGCAAGGGGATTTATTTTCCTCTAGCCAATGTCGTCAAAAGACCAAAGCACAACAACTTGAGTTAGAGGCTATGACCCACTAGACATGGTGAGCTTGATTCTCGTAGAAGGACCTTCAACAATACAAAGTTCTTCAATCAAAGTTGCAGTCAAATTCTAACAACTTCATGTGTTTACCCCATGAGATCCTTGAAAACATTGTATGCATGTCATTACATAACAGGTCTTCCAGTACAAGTTTCTCATTTTCTCACTGTTTATTTCAGAAAGGAAAATGACTCTCAAACAGAACGACAGAGATCTCCAAACTTAAGATGCTCAGTTCAAGAAAATGTTCCTAAATCTATCCAAGGGGAAAGAAGAATTGAAAGCACTCCTGGCTTGGAACTTGACCAAGAAAATTCCTGACGACAACAAGGATGACCAGTTGGAACAACTGGAAGTTGAGATGGAAAGGATGAGAATCCAGATGAATAGTCAGATGGCTTTTATCCAAAATTTAGCTCGAGGATAAGAAGAGTTGAGGATTCTCATCAGTAAGCTTCATCAGGACAAATACGACCATCTGGGGCAAACTGCTAGAATTTTGGGCCTAATCAATGATCAACCTATCTTGACAGATAGGGAATTGGGTGACATGTTCATGCGGGCGCACGTCAAAAATAAACCCAGGAGCGGTGAAATTCAAGGGATTGCATCTTCAAGTAGTCAAAAGAGACCATACCATGGAAAGAAGGAGTCCAGTACTGTGTCCAACCAGAAGGGCCGTGATAAGAGTAATCTCAACCAATCTGTGGGGGTAGTGCTTATCTCTAATCCAACGTCGACGCAGCAACAACGACAAGGAAATCAACATAAGTAGGACAGGCCTACAAGGAAATTCCCAAAACCAACATGTCCTTGGCTCAAGTATTGCAACACGTGTTGAATATTGAGTTGATTATGTTGAGGGATCCTCCTCGAAATCCCAATACCTTCGCTCCTAGCTATCATCCTGATGCAATGTGTGCATACCATTCTAATAACCTAGACTTCTTGCAAGACTCACTCGTCTTCATCACCTTACTCTTTTGCTTGGTGCATATGATTCATATCATGTCATCATGCCATAACATTTCTTTAACCATTTCAAGGATCTCCAGGGCCTGTGATGCAGGTTATGATGAACCAGATGTCTAACAAGGGGCAAGGGGATTTATTTTCCTCTAGCCAACACCATCAAAGCACGATAAACTAAGTCAGAGGCTATGACCCACTCTACATGGTGAGCTTGATTCTCATAGAAGGACATTCAACGATACGAAGTTCTTCAATCAAAGTTGCAATCAAAATTCAAACATTTTCTTGTGTTTACCCCGTGAGATTCTTGAAAACTTCGCATAAACATGGCATACATATCATTACAAGTATTCCAAGGACATGTTTCTTATCTTTCCGCTATTTATTTCAGCAAAAAAAAATGACTCTCGAACAAAATATTAAAGACCTTCAAACCCAGAATGCTCAATTCCAGAAGATGTTCTTGGCTCTGGCTAAGGGACAAGAGGACCTGAAGGCTCTCACTCTCAAAGACAAGAAGAAAAAGGCCAAGAAACTAGTGGGTATCCTGAATATGGGAAGGAGACTCATAAGACCGTCCAAACGAGCTCTAGAATTCATAACTCCGTTAAACAAGGGAGACAATCAGGAAGAGAAGCCAAAAGAAGAAGACCACAACCTAGAGACCAATAAAGAAGAGGCTGATTACGCGGAAGAACAATATCCTCCTACTGATGACAAATACAAGTAGCTGGAGGATCATCTCAATGCCATGGAAATTCATAGGGTACCTATTCTGAATTTTGAAGAATTAGGGCTGGTTTATAGAGTGGTCATCTCACCAAAGTTTGAGGTTCCCATGTTTGCTAAATATGACAGGGTTTCATGTCCTAAACTGCATCTGAGGTCTTATGTCTGGAAGATCCAACCTCACACCGCTGATAAGAATTTGTGGGTGCATTTCTTCCAAGAAAGTTTATCGAGGAGTCAATTGGAATGGTTCTATCAGCTGGAGGGAACCAACATCCGCACATGGGAGGATTTGGCTGCTGCTTTCTACAAGCAGTACCAATACAATGGTGACCTCGCTCCAACCCGTACACAACTTTAACGCATGTTTATGGGTTCTAGCGAGGGCTTCAAAGATTATGCACAGAAATGGAGAGATCTTAAAGGAAGAGTCCAGCCTCCTTTGTCTGATAGAGAGCTGGTAGATATGTTTTTGGGTACATTGTCTGGTCCATTTTTCAACCACTTAATCGGAAGATCTTCGGCTGGGTTCACCGAGCTGATATTGACAGGTGAAAGAGTAGAAGCTGGAATCAGAAGTGGGAAAATTCAGGTGGATGTGTCTTCAAATGCTGTGAAGAAGCCTTTCAACGGGAAGAAAGAGGCTAATCATATGTACGGCCAGAAGGGTCATGGTAAAGAAGATCGTCATCAAGCTGTGGGGGAAGTTATGATTTCTAATCCTACACCAGTGCAATAACAAGAACGGGGTAATCAGCGAAGGCAAGACGATCCCAAGAGATAGTTTACCAAAATCAACATGCCGTTGTCTCAAGCATTGTAACACATGTTGAGGATGAATCTGATTACAATGATAGAACCTCATCCAAACCCCAAAACTTCTTCTCCTAACTACAATCCCGATGCAAGGTGTGCCTATCATTCTGGAAGTCCTGGACATGATACTAACGATTGTTGGGCACTGAAATACGAGATTCAAAGTATGATTGATGACAAGGAGATTGAATTCGACCCTCCTGAGACTCCCAACGTGATCACTTCTCCCATGCTGAATCATGGCCAAGATTGAGAGCGTTTATTTCATTTGAATTCTCAAATTGTAATTTCTTTTGATTGCTCGAACACTTATTTTATGTCAAACTTTGTTGTTCCATTAATGCATTGCATACGCTAGCACATTCTATAAACATGATTCTGGGAAAGAAAGATGATCCAATCAGAATAAGATCTACATTCAGAAATATTGAAGAGTCTCTCATGGGATTAGTGTCTCTGATCGAACCTAGATACATCAAAGCAAGTATATTGAATAACTTCTGAAGAAAGTTAATATGTCAGAAAGTAAGTCATTCAAACCTCCTATGCATCCTACATGCATTATGGAAAAGAAAGAGGTAAGTAAGAAAGTAGAACAGAAGCTCTACATAGGTATGATTGGTTCTCTCCTATAGTTAACAATTTCAAGACCTGTTATTCTATATAGCATTTGTCTTTGTGCCAGATTTTAATAAGATCCTAGAGAACTCACTTAACATCAGTTAAGCGAATTTTCAAGTATCTGAAAGGTACTACTAATCTTGGTCTTTGTTATAGAAAATCCAGAGAATATAAATTAGTAGGATATTGTGATGCTGACTTTACTAGAGATAGAATAGAAAGAAAACGTACTTCTGGAAGCTTCCAGTTTATGGGAGATAAATTAATCTCATGGTCCAGCAAAAGACAATCCACTATTGCACTATCAACCGCTTAAACTGAATATAAAGCCGCAACTAGATGCAGTACTCAAATGCTCTTGATAAAGAGTCGGCTTGAAGATTATCATATTTATGAGAGTAACATTCCTATCCTCTGTGATAATACTTCTACTATTTGTCCTTCTAAAAATCCTATTTACATTAATGGGCTAAACATATAGAAATTAAACATCATTTCATTAGGCGCTATACTCAGAAAGGAATTATCTATTTAAAAGTTTTAGACACAGACCATCAATAGGCTGATGTTTTCACAAAACTCCTTTCTGAAGATAGATTTAATTTCATTCTGAAACACCTCAAAATGGAATTATGCCCAGAATGAAAATGTAGTTTCTGTATATTTAATCCTTAAATTTTTTATTTTAGTTTTGTGAACATCTGAACAATAGTTCTTCAGAAGTGAGAAGGAAAATTGTATCAGAAACTATCCAGAATATCTGAAGGTTTTCTGAAAACGCTTCATTTCAAAGATAGACGCAAGCACTTCACCACATCAACATTTGTCAACATAAATGTTAAGTCACTCTCCGAGGATAGACACATGTTCAAAATCTGAACGGCTGAAACGTTTGACTTGATGTATTGAGGCGCAAGTCACATCGGTAATTGTTTACAAAATCATCACGCCATTCCCCTTTTTTAGAAATCATTATTGATGTTAATCATTTTGATTATTTTATTAATTGCAATTATTTTCATGTTTTCTCCTCGTTAGCTATTTATACCTCACTTTCACCATAAATCATTTTCACATCTTCACTCTCACTCACCCTATTTTCTCTGAACATGTACCTTTTTCCCTTTTGTGTGATCTCAAACCTTAAGTCTGTGAACAATGGATTCTTATTCTCAACAACAACAAAAGTATCAAGATCTTTCTCCTCAAATCAACATCCTTGGTTCATCCTCTATATCCAACAAAGAAATGTATGTTGAACCTACAATAACTCTCCTTACTCCAGTGGATACTCTTGAAGTTCTCTGTGAACTCATAATTGATTTTGAAAGCATGAAAGAAAATGGGTATGACCTTACTCTTGATGTTGAGTTTCAAGGGTAGAAAAAATACTTTGATCGGTTAATTGGCCCAATTTTTCCAAAACTGGTTAAATAATTCTGGATTCATGCTACTGCATCAAATCATCAAGTAATTTCTAATGTAAAGGGAAAGAAGATTGTAATCACCGAAGATCTCAATAGAAAGCTCATTGGTCATGATGGAAGCGAAATCAAGTGCAGTGAAATGGCAGAAAAAGGTTCTGACCTAACCATTTATCCAAAGAAATCTTCTCTTCTCGACAACCCTCCAACAAGATCAAAGATCTGAAAGACCATCTCAGAATTTGGTCTAGAATAATTCTTGGATGAATCAATAACAGAAAACCAACAAGTTCTCCTGACTACATCAATATTGATCAACAATACCTATTGTACTTCATCGCAACTAAGGCCAAAGTCCACCTCCCTCATATTCTGTTCAATCATCTGAAGACTAGTGTCAATGAAACAAGATAATAAGAAAGAACCAAAAGAGATTGGATTCCGCTGGGAAGGCTGATCTCAGACATTCTAACAGAGAGTAAATTGATAGAACATTTGAGTGAAACTCAACAAGCTAGTGTTCTAGAAACTTGTGCTGAAAACCTCTCAACGCTAAGAACCTCGAGAATATGAAGATTATAGAAACCATTAAGAAGCATCCCACACTTACTGCAAAGGAAGTCATCACCACCAGAAGAGTCCCTCGAAGGATTTTCCTCTCTTCACTCAAGCTGAATCATCTCCATAAATTACCCTCAAATACCTAGAAGCTTACAAAAGTGACAGTATAATTCCAGATGTCAATATCTTTGATATCTGGAACAACCTCTAGAATTTTCTACTAGAAATTCAAGGAAAAGGAAAGCTGCTAGAAAAGAAACTTCTCAGAAAACTCCTAAAGCTGCTAAAAAGAAAGGTAACTCTTCTTTTGTTTTTGTTGTCGAATCAGTTTTCTTATCAACATTTGAACCCTCCTGATCTCCAAAACCTTCTGAAAATCCCTCACCATAAACTATTGATAACTTTGACATAGAAATTGACACCACCATACCCACTAATCATCCTCTGATTAATCCCCCTTCTACCCAATTTTCTCAAACTCAGCCAGAACTTGCACAAGTTCTATCTGATATTGATCATTTTGATCCATTATTTGAAGCTTCCCAAATAGAAAATCCAAACACTACCTCTAAACAAATTCCTGAAACCACACCAGCCATTCCACGAATCACATACCCTCTCAACACCTTTCAACCACCAAATATCTCCACCAAACCTTCACAAGATTTTTTCCTTCTAGATATTCCCTCTTCTTATTATTCAACACCACCTAACACTCCTATCATGATTTCTGACTCTCCAACTCCCACTGACTCCTGAGAAGATCCTCTTAGAACCATAATTGACTTAGAAGCCTGGGACAATCTTGTTACATCTTCTAAAAAAATAGCCATTCCAAAACCAACACCAAAACTATCCAAATCAGAAGTTGGTGAACCTCTGCATGTTTTCAAGACAGAAATATAAGAATGGGTTAACTCTTTGAAGCAAGCTTGCGTGGATAATCTTAATCCAACTGCTTCTGATTATCTCTAAACTCAGCTCAGAAAATGGTTTAATTATAAATCTCTGAATATGAAGGAACTTAGTTATGAAATTTCTCAACAGAACTTCTGCAATCACCTGAATATCTTCAAGAATCAAGTTCTACGTTTTTGGGTAAGGAAACCCCTTCGTCTTCTAGACATCACTCCTTGGGAAGCTCCACAGGAATCAGAATTTCATAAACCATCTCCTGAACCTCAACCTCTACCTCTGGTCGTTTTTAAAGGCAAAGGCAAACCAGTTAAAGAATCTTTTGAGAAAGAATCTGTTGCTGTAACTTCTGAGAATATGGCTTCTATTGTTGAACAACTCTATCTTCTCTTGTGTTGAAAACTCTGGATGAGTTGAAGAAATAGAATCCCACTGTTAAGGAAAGGCTTGACAAACTGGATGAAACAAACAAACAAATTAAGGAGATGTTAGGCAAGCAAAAAAAATCAAACAATCAGATCAAGAGGCTCCTGGAATCATTGTTCACAAGACTTCCACCTCCTCCATAACCTTAGTTCGAATCCTTTGCTTGTTTATGCTATGTTCTTTGCTTAAAGTTTTGTTTATCTATTTTTTGTTATATTAATCTTTGTTCTTGATTGCTTAATCATTTTGTTGTCTTTAAGTGTTTTTATTACTTTTTTTATTAATGACAAAAAGAGGGAGAAAGTAAGATATTTTGAATATAACAGTGTCGGGACTAAGTCTCAAAGATTTTTTATTACATATCTTCAGGTTCAATGTTTCTAAAAGCAAACAGGAAAAATGTCTCTTGAAAGTAACTTCTTCCACTTGGACTTATCATAACTTCCATAAACAAATCTTATCAAACATCTTTAGAGAAGTATGTATTTTTTTTCTTTATCTGAGTATTTAACTCAGGGGGAGAACCTAATGCTTTATGTTCTTACTTGTTCATCAAAATATACAAGTTTTTGTCATCATCAAAAAGGTGGAGATTGTTAGAACATAGTTTGGTTCTACATCTTAGTAATAATTTTGATGATAACAAATACATGATATATATAAAGAACAAATATGTTCTCTAATAAATTTTTTAAATATGAAGAGAAGTTATGACAAAAGAGAATAGAAGATAATGAGAGTATTTGCATTTTGAAGTTCTTATTAGACGAGGCGTACATACTTAGAAGGAAATCCGTGTAACACGCTCAATAGAAGAAGTTATGATGTTATAACTTCTGAAGCACCAAAGCTGCAAGCTAAATTCTGATACTCTGATAAGTGAAGTTCTGGAAGAACAAAGGAAGTATCAACACACTCATCTACTCTAAAGTTCTAAGACACAACACTTAAGCTCAAGCAATACTCTGATAAGTGAATATTCTGAAAGTACAAAGAAGCTTCAACGTGTATGTCTCATTCAAGTTGTGATCATATGAATATAAAGAAACTCTATATGGTCTAAATTCTCAATGTTAATATTCTTATTTTGATCGGGTTTCAAAGAAGAAAAGTTTATGATGCGTTACAATTCATTCATTACAAATCAAAAAGTAACAGTTGGAACAAGACAAGATCTATATTTTTGGAAAGTGCATTAACATAATTTATCAACCTTCCAAAGATAGTTTCTTATGTCTCTATCGGTTCAATCCACTTCCTCTATATAAAGAGACTATGGAGATGGATCAAGAAGATAGCACATACAATAGAAAGAACTTGGATGCGCATATCAAGAGATCATCACTCACACATAACAACAAGAGCGATTAAGAAAAATTCTTTATTTTATCATTATGCTTTAATCTTGTGTAAACATCACAGTTGTGATATAGCTTTTTAGAAGAATTTGTTAAACATGTTATTCTTCTAGAAAAGTTGTAATTCCTTGAGAAACCAAGTTGTGCTTTGGTCTCGAGAAGACATTGATGGTAGTCTTTGTGAGTTGTAATTCCTTGAGAAACAAAGTTGTGGTTTGATCTCAAGAAGACGTTGACATTTTTATTTGTGAATTGTAATCAAAATTTTGATTAGTGGATTAAGACCTCAATTGAGAGAGGAAAAACCACCTAGGCGGGTGGAATGGAGTAGTTTGAATTCAAATGAACCAGGATAACCAAACGTTTCATACTGTTGTTAATTTTCTGAAAACTCCAATTCAGACCCCCCCTTTCTTGTGTTTTTCTATCCTTCATCATTCTCATAAAAAACACACAACAAACAAAAAACATTTTCTAGAAGAACTATGAGTTCCTTAATCCCCATTTCACGGTCTGTGGTATGTAGGCACAAACGTTCACAATCGCGACAAGCACAACTAATAAAAACTTTCTCTTTGTATATATGTTGCATGCATTCCCTTGTAGCATTAAACTTTAGACTTATATTTTTTTACACCCTTAGATTAGAACAAACTTGAGTGGATCCCATGAAGTATCATATACGTGAGGGGTGCTAATACCTTCCCCTTGCGTAATCGACTCCCTTACCCTTTTCTCTTGGTCGTGAGACCATGTTCTTTCCTTCCATTAGGTTTATTCAGTGTTTCCTTTCCCTCTCTTGGGATAAATAACATTGACGGCGACTCTTATTTCTTTTCTCCTATCGTTTGCACTTCGATAAAAATTCCCATACGCGACAATTCCAAATGAAACCCTAAAATGGCCATGAAGAAATCTCATTTTATACACATGACTTGAAATTTTTACTAAGTGTCAAAACATTTCTAAGCCATATAACTTTCTCTTCTTTTACTTTTTGGAATTGAGCTCACAAGGACAAAGTTTAAGAAAGTTTCTTCCTCTTTCCAACCATGTAAGTTTTGCAATTTTTAAATAAAAAATGAAGAAGTTATGAATTTTTGAAATTCAGCCTTGTGAGTTTCCATACTTGGCAAATTTTCAATTTTCACCAAGATACCTTCATGAACAAGTTAACTTCAAAATACATCTTTCTCTTGAGTTTATTCAAACATAGGCCACATGACATTGAAACATGATCCTTGACCTCAACTTTGACCATAAGACCACTTGGTCAATAGTTGACTTTTGTTGACTTTTGCTCAGATGATTGTTTTACACCCAATTGATCAATTGAGCCTCTTCCAACAGAAATAGATGCTCAATTCTTCAATCATAGGTGCTTAAGGACATGTAGAGAAACATGGAATCAAGTCTTTCCCCAAAAGTCAGAGATATCCTGGTTGAATAAAAAATCCTAATTTTGGCCCTCTGTGTTAGGAGGTGATGATCAAGGCTCAAAACCCTAGCTTTGTGGATCATGATGAGAAGTTCTTTGAACAAAGATGTCTCATACAATAATGAGAGGATACTGCTTCATAAATTTGGCCCACACAAGTATCAAACACTCTAACTGGCCAAAACCCTAATCTGAAGAGATGAATAAGAGAACAATGATTCGCTTCAATACTCTTGCAAATCTCAAACTTCTGATGAATCAATAAGACAATATAGATGTCTTGAGGTGTGAGAAACCCTTGTAACTTGAGTGACTCAAATATTGAGGGCGTGAGACCCTTCTTGCACTGATTGTCAATACAACCCCCTTTCAATAGCTTGTAGAAGATCATGAGAACTAGAGATACCTTGATCCTATCACAATGCATGGATGTAAATGATGAAACATAGGCCTTTAAAGATTCTAAAATCAAGAGGGTAAAGTTTGGGGGTGCAACATTAGTCTCGAAGCATTAATGAATTATCAAACTTCTGTTATTTACCCTCTAGGTCGTGGTAAATATGTAATGACTACGATTTAACTTTTTGCATTAATGTCGAAGCAGTAATAAATTATGTATTTTTAAGCTCTTGTTGTTTACCTCCTAGGTTATGATAAATACACGAAGCATGGGTTTACTTTTCCTAGCTGTTGACGAGTTATCTGTATCGTCACATCTAGGTCATTTATGTTCATATTCACGTATTTATGAGTTAACTGCGTCATCATTACCTATTTGTTTTTTTGGTTTATCACATAGTTTATCATTTTTCAAATCTTTTGGTCAAATTTTGGTATCTTCCATTATTTAATAAACCTTAAATCTGAATGCGCGGAACCTTCATATTCTCGCACCCTCAATCAAAGAGTAATTAAATAGGGCAACTGTCATACCCACAATTTTCTCGTAGGAGTATAGACAGTCAATCTCGTTTTTTAAAATTATTGGTATACCTTTTTTACTAATTCTGTGTTTATACTAATTCTTACATTGATGTCTCAAATTTTCTTTTAAAAAAGAAATTTATTTAAGTGTAATAAGGTTTAAATTTATGAAAGGGGGTGCATTTTTTTTAATAAGGGCTCATTATTTCATTTAAAAATCTAATGGCCCATTAAGTAATTTATTTTTTATAGGGTTGAATATACAAATCCCCCCCTCATGACATGTGAGGGCTGGTTTACTTTTCCATCATAAATTGTTTTTCATAATTATTTAAATGAAAATTAATGAATAACTTGTTGGACTTTTGGACATTTTACTCTAAACATGTTTTCGATTTAAATACTATTCATGAGTGTTTGCTATATAAACACTAATGTTGTTAACATCCCAACCGATGTGGGACTATTTTGCCAGTAATTAACCACACTAATAGAAGAACAACCACATTCAACATGCTTGCAATATCAATGCTTTTTGGTGCATTCTTAACTTGCAACAACCACTTAGAAGCATGGAAAAGAGTGTTCCATGCATCTTTCATCTAAAGAAAACTTGTGAGAAATTCTATTGGAAATTTCATTCAATTACATTCATGATTTTTTCTCCAACCTTCATCAAATCCACCATGTACATCATCATTTAATCGTAGATCACAATGGCGGCGGCAGTATGCAGATTTTTGCACAGTGGATGCATTTTTGCTCTTCAACATTTTTTATTTAATTGTGCTCTTCAACATAAACTTGTGAATGAATGTAATTGAAATACCAAGACTGATTAAAATTTACATGCTTGTGGCTGGTGGCTGGCTCTACAGAAACTAAGAGATAATATGTGGGACTTATTCCATGATAGTTGCACACTGCAAAACTCACATTCTCTTTAGGTTGTCACTGTGTACTCTTTAATCACTCAATTTCCATAAAATGTACTCTTTAATCACTCAATAGCCATGCAGATACGAAATCCATGCTTATTATTATAGATTAGTAACTACTTTCCAATAACCAATAAATTACTTTTTTACTTTTCTTGTCTATGCCATGAAGAATATATATAGATAACAATCTACAAAAAATACTATAACCAACTTAATCCAAAGCAATCCTTGAAAAATTGGAGCAGTAACAAAAACTTAAGTATAATTGGGTGAATTAACCACACGAAGGAAACAAAAGCTGAGATCAAGTTTAGTTCATAGCAAATTATCATTTCCTTAAATCTGTGGTCAGATAGTAATTATAGCACCGTAGCATAGTTGAATTTGAACAAACTATTGTTTTCTACAATTCGATACTTCGCAACTGAAAACACTATTTGTAACCTATGAAGCAGGAAAACACGACACAACAATAATAACAAAGGGAGATTAAGAGAATAAATACTAACATGTTTATAAGCCATAGATTTGCTTCATCAGGATTATCACTTAATGAGTAACCAAAAGTTTAAAGTTGACCAGCCATATATTCACCATCACTTTGTTCAAATCAAACAACAATTAACTAACTAAGCTCGATTAATCATAATCAAAATTAATCGAAATCAAAACTAATCGTAATCACAATTGCTATTAATCAAGATAATGCATAATTATATGGTGAATTAAACTTACTTGATTATGAGAGCATCCAAATGTCTTTATGAAAATCGTCTGCAAGAATAATAAATCATTAGAAAATTCAAAAAGAAAAAAAGAAAGATGAAGATGAAGATGAAGATGAACCTGAATGTCGGGGACTAAACATGAGTGTGTAGGTAAAAATGAAGAGCCTTGTTTCTTCGTCGTTCCGACTCCTACGGTGACAGAAGCTAATGGAGGACGTAATCCCAGTGGAGCTCTAGTTCCGGTTCCGATGAGCAAATCTTCAATGTCCTCCATTTCTTCTGCTTCTGTGCTGTGATCCACGGTTAAATAATGATGTACATGGTGGAGATGATGAAGGTTGGAGGAAAAATCATGAATGTAGTTGAATGAAATTTCCAATAGAATTTCTCACAAGTTTTCTTTAGATGAAAAATGCATGGAACACTCTTTTTCATGCTTCTAAGTGGTTGCTGCAAGTTTGGAACGCACCAAGAAACATTGATATTGCATGCATGATGAATGTGGTTGTTGTTCTATTAGTATGGTTAATTGTTGGCAAAATAGTCTCACATCAGTTGGGATGTTAACAACATTAGTGTTTATATAGCAAACACTCATGAATACCATTTGAATTGAAAACTTGTTTAGAGTAAAATGTCCAAAAGCCCAACAAGTTATTCATTAATTTTTTTTAAAAATAATTATTAAAAACAATTTAAAAATAAAAACATAAATGATTAATTAATATATATTCTTTAAAAATTAAAAATAAACAAAAAAAACCACGTGGATTTAAAGAATAAAAATAAAAGCCACGCTATCAATATAAAAATGTCATGCTGGAAAAGTTAATGAATCTTTGGAGGAATGTGGGGCTAAGGGGTGTTGTAGACAGAATCTGGAAATTGCGAGGAGGTTTTTTTAAAAAAACTTTATTAGGGGATAAAATCTAAATTCGCTAACATTGCAGGGATGATCTGTATATTTAACCCTTTTTTATATACATATTTATTTTCATTAAGTTGACGAAGTCACCAAAGTGTTAATCTTTGTTTATTTTATATATTATTATTATCATTAAGGTTTTAATATACCTATTTTGTTGACTGAAGTCAACATACAAATAGTATATTATCGTTATATTTATTTAAAATACTATTATTATATTTTTTTTAGTTTTACTTATTTTTTAATTTAGATTTTTGCTGACTAAGTCAAAATCAGGTTTAGAAACCATAATACTAGTTGCGCTTGTACTCTTCTTCATCAAACAAAAGCCCAGAAAACAAAATTGCAAGAAAATCAAATCTGGAGAATATTTGGTTTTCATTGATTGAATATGAATTTATACAATAACGTGTCCAGATACAATGCAATTGCAAAACCCTAGTTTCTATTGTACACTAAATCAAATCAAATCCTCAATATTATTATAATTGCCAATCAATCTGAAGAGGAGAAAGGAGAAATCAGAAGAGGATCGATACAAGAAGAATCACTGCAAGGATGGTAACTCGAAAAAACACTTAGCTTTAGGGTTGATTGTTGCTATGATTGGTGTTTAATTGTTGAAATTTATGAGATTTGGAGTTTTTGGGGTTAGGTTTAGGGTTGGCTAGGGTTGGCTAGGGTTAGGGTTCCTCATTGTTAGAGTTAGGGTTCTAAGGATATATGGTTAGGTTTCTTCAGGTTGTTGTTTCTGGGTTGGGATTGTTGTTAGGGTTCATACATGAACCCTAGGGTTAGGTTTAAAACGCATAGGGTTCTTAGTGTTTTTCCAAAAACAAGTGCAGTCCCTGGCAGACTCACTCTTGAGACGATGGCATTCACATCCACCCACGGTTGTCACCACCTAGGGTTCTAAGGTTTCTGGGTTTTGGTTGAAGATTCCGGTTGAACTTCAACCAGAGATCTAGTTATTCACGACCATCCACGGTGGTAACGTCCTAGGGTTATAAAGGGTTCATGAAGATTTGGGTTGGCACGTTGGTTAGGGATGAAGGTATAAAGATATCAGTTTAAGTTCAACCATAGATCTGAGGATAAGGGTGGTGCTCATGGTGGCTTGGGTTGGTTGTTAGGGTGGTGGCGATTTCTGGCCAATAGGTTTCTAGAGAGAGCGCATAACCTCTCTCTCCACATTTTTTTGTATAGAGAGAAGGGGTTTAGAGAGAGAGAGACGAAGAGAAGAGAAAAAAGGATAAGTTGGGAAGGAAATGAATATATAATGCTCTCTGTACTCCATGTGTGTGCCTTACCATGATCCCTCAGTCAATTCTCAATCCAAGTTGTTGTTTGTTCATACTCTTAATCAACGCCCCAGAGTAAACCTCTGGAGGCCATTTGATCAAGATCAAGCATTGTAGATTCTCTTGGAACACCATAAACTCCTGGATCACCCACAAACTGTCCAACGAATCCAATAGTTTGTTTTGGGCCATTCCCTTCCTATTAGCACTCCCCTTTTTGCTATGCTAACTATAAGTTACACCTCCAGGGGCCTTTGGATAAAAATAAATTTTGGGCTTAAGCCCTTTCTTTCCACACATCCCAGACTTGCTACGCTTAATAAAAATGCACCCTTCATGTTTTATTTAAATAATTATTTAATTTAATTTATTTATTTGTTTTATTTAATTAATTTATTTATTCACTTAATCAATTTATTCATTTTAGTAATTTATTTATTTATTTAAATAATTCATTTATTTACACATTTATTTACTTTGGGCATTATTTTCTCTACATCACATTTTATCATTTGCATTAAAATTACATTTTTTAGCATAAATAATCACTTTGATAATTAAATATTTTTATATTATTATAAATATTTAATATATTTCTAATAATAGGTATAATAATTAATTGTTAACTATTTTCTAAAAATACTAACTGTTATACCCCAATTTTCCCCTAAGATCTCTCATCATTTCAATATCAACCCAATCACATCAAGATCATACGCTAGGGTTTGGTTCTTCTTGCTATATTTAGGTTTGCTCATGTGGTATCACCAAGCACTTTGATTTGTATGTTTTGTACATGTATATCTTGTGTTGATTAACTCTTATCTAACAAATATAATGTACATATGTTTGCTCTATAGATGTTGGCATTACAGGTGATGGCACAACACATTTCATCAAGATGATTCATAGGTTCATGAGTTTATTTCCATGCCTTCCTCAGCAAGCTTCATTGAGATCTAAATTTCATCTTTGAGTGTGCTTTAAGACAATGTCATGAAAAGGCATACTATGATCCATCACGCTTCAATTTTCCAAATGAAGTAAAAAAGTGCAAGATTGATTCAAGAAGTTTGACCTAAATTGGATAAGTTCTTGATTCCTTGACCACAAGTGCATACTTTTCTCAATTTTTAACATTTGGAAGTGATTTTTGTTTCTATGGGTTCTTATTATCATCTATAACAACTTCTCTTAACATAGCAAAGGCAATTGTGCAAGAAAGATTGTCAAAAGTTAAAAGGGGTTCAAAGTCATTGTGATGCTTTAGAAGCTAGGGTTTTAAACTTCTAAGGACTATATCTTGTTCCTATTTTGAGATTTTTTTGGTTATTCTAAATATATGTTTCTCTTTAAAGGGTTATTAACAAATCACTTCAAGAGTTTCAAGCAAATTTTATATGGAAGACCACTAATGGTTGAGAAAGATTACAAGTCCTCTAGATAGGCCATCAAATTCTTTTATGTGACTTCAAGGGATCATAAGTTGATCAATTTTTATCATCTTGAGCTTATTATTTTTTCACAATTATCTTAAGTATGTTAACTTTAACTCTATTTTTGGTTCTAAGCTTGTAATTCATTGCAAGATGCTTGTTGAGTTGAAAAGATTATAGGTCACCTCATGGATTTTCATCAATTTCAAAAGATCATAACTTCTTCAATATTTGGAATTTTTGAGTGATATAAGTTTCACAATACTCTTTATGGACTCCACTTTAAGCTAGAATCAATAATCAAAGCTCAATTTTGAAGGAAGACCTTGTTTGGAATCAAAACATTATAGGTCATTTTTGAAGAAAAAAATTAGAATTTTTCTAAGTATAAAAGTCAACGCATATTTCCTGATTTTGACCAAGCATAACTTCTAGCTAAAGCATCCAAATGAATTCTTTCTTGGAACATTATAAATAACGTTACCTGATCTTTCCAATGCATCAAGAATCAAGTCATAAGCTTCCTAAATCGTGCACACCATGAGTTTAAAATCAGTTACTTGAAACTGCATTTTTACTCCAAGTCAGATTTTGAAATCCATAATCCAGCTTCTAAACACCAAATTAGAACGCATTGTTGATTTAAACATGTTTAAAAAAGTTACCAAAGTTGAATTGAGGATCAAAACGCAGGAATTGGCTGAGTTTTGATGCACATGGAGTCACATGTTTTCCACTTTCAGGCTCCATCCAATTTCCCTCCAAACTTTAATTTTCCTCTCAATTATTTGCACCATTCACTTCCATATAAATATAGGACCTCACTCCTCTCATTTTATCAAGCTTGGACAACTAAAATCACCCTGCCAAACTCTCTCCATAATTCACTTTTCTGAGTTTTCGAATTCATCTTTTCTCCATTTTCAATCCAATTTCTTTATTGATTCTTCATCCTTGAACTTCCTTGAAGCTAACAGAAGAAGAACCAAGCCTTGAGGTGTCCTAAATCATGCTAGCCAAGTCCAATTGGAGATCATATTCATCTGACTTTGTTCAAGTAGTTTAAGGCTCCAAATCTTCTAACTCAAATTACTGGAATGGTCTATGATGTTCATTGATACTTTCTATCAACTCAATTTTGGTGAATCAATGCATTTGATGATTCTATTTTTTATTTCAAAATTTTCAAAAACTCTCTAGTTTTTGTCAAATTGACTACGTTGTGATTTATATAAGGTTTTCGCGAGCATATGGTTGTGATCGTCTCAAGTAGATGCATCTGACGGAACCACTGTGAACACGTAGATTTACAGATTGAAGGATTTGAGTTTTTCTCTATTTGCAAGAGGCCGGAGGTTGAAGACGACCTATGTGTCGTTCTTCAACCAATGATACTCAGCCATTTTTTTTATTGGTTAGACTTTTTGTGTTACATACGCACGCATTGATTTAGACTCATGATACTCCCTCACCTGAGATTCATTAGATCTGCCAGCGTGTATAAGTGAGTTAGATCCAATGCGTGTGGTTTTTTCTGATTTATTTTATTTTACAAAATTATTTTTTAAATTCCCTATTCTTTAAAAATTCATAACTCTCTTATTTTATATCAAAAAATTATGAAAAAAATATACAAAAATACTTTAAATTATTTTTGACTTTGTGAATATTTTTTAATATTTTTATTTTTATGTTTGATATTTTTCATAATTTTTGTATTGTTTTCCTTATTTTAATTGTTTTAAAAATAATTTCTGGTCTTTTTAAATTCTGGAAAATTTATGGAAGGATCCAATGACCTCTTGACAAATATTAGGGACCTCATTTTTTATTTATTTCTGATTTTACTATTTTCTACAAATTTTGGTTTGTTTTGATTATTTCTTTAAAATTTTAAAATAGTTTCTGACTTTAAAAAACTCTGAAAATATTTGTCAACTATTATTTACTCATGTTGGACCTCTGATTATTTTTTAGGATTTTTATCTGGTGTTTTAATATACTTTGTGTATTTTACCAATTATTTTCCTTTTATTAACCATTTAAATATTATTTTATTAAAAATTATTTTATTATTTTTTGTATGGTCCTGACTTGGATTTTATTTGGTGACAAATTTCTCAACCTCATTGGATCTTGGGTGTTGATAGGTTGAAAAACCAAATCCACCAAAATGGATGAATGATGTTGATGATATTTGAAACCCTAATTTTATATAATACATCCCCTCCCTCTTCATCTTATCCCTTTCTTGCACATTGTTATAGAAAGATCTACGTATCATTTCTCTAAACATATGGTACATAGATTGCTATTGACCTACCTCAAAATAGGTGCGACTTCTACATAAGTCCACGTATGATTGCTTAATATAGCGCTAAATTTTGTTTCGATTCGAGAAATGATCATTCATGGCCCAAACCATTTTTACAAGCCTAAGTATGTTTAATTTGAAACCTTTGATCCAATAACCTTGAGGTTCATTGTTAGGAGGCTTTGGTCTTATCAATCCTATAATGAACCGTCATAAACTTTGGTCTAAGTGAATCATTTAAACATCGTTGATTATATGTTGCCATCTTGAACACTTGAAATGAATGATATACTTGGCAAAAAGCAAATGAAACTTATTGTTGAGAATCTTTAATTTTATCAATCTTCCAATGAGTTTTCAAATGCAAGTTTCAAGATGGTCATTCAACTAACCTCAAATTTCTAATTCACTAACAATTGACTTTTACTTTGAGTTTTTACTTTGTCCTTTTTATTTTATGCCTTTACTTTTATGTACCATTTACTTTGGCATTTACATTTCATGTCATTTTTATCTTTGCTCACTCGAGCATTTATCTTTATGTCTTTTTTATCTTTGCTCACTCGAGCTTTCATTTTATTTTTGAGAACACTTAATAATCAACTTGACCGTTAAAAAACCTTAATGTTACTCGGACTATTTAGTTACTATCATTGGAATTATGGAGTTGTGGACTTCTTGGACTTAGGATTAGAAGCCTTGATACCCTTAGGATATTGTGATTCTATTGTTATTTTGTATGGAGTTCTTTGGGTTCACCCTAAGACATTGGTTTGATTTTCTTTGTGTGCAGGTTAATCTGATTGTATGCCTTGTCTGTGATTGAGAATTCCCCTGTATACAGTCATTACTCTGCCTAACTTTTGTGAAGACATAATGCATCTGAAGCTTGGTATTTTTAAGAGGTTTAGTATATTTGCTTGCTTGGTTTTAATCCAAAGGATGAGAATTATACATTGACTCTTTATGTCAAGTGTTGGATTCTTGTTGGTTAAATAGTTCTTTTTTCTAGCTTTTATCTTATTCCTTAGGATAGTCCTTTCATCTCCTCCTATCTTCTTTAATTTCAAAAACCTTCTCCCTCCTTTTCAAAACTCCTCTTATTTTCTAATTTGAATCGCTTTCATAATAAACTTGGACTTAGGGCCATGCATTTTCAAAAATATTTTCTTAATAAAACTTTAATCAACTTAATCATTCTTTGACATTTTTATGAGAAGACTAAAAGTTAATCAATCTCATTCAAACAATTTCGCCACTTTGGCTTTATACTTTAAAATTTTCTCAAAATATTATACTCTTGTCAATCCTCGTAGTGGTGCGAGCTACTATACTTCTATGATATATAGTGAAGAGAGATATTTTCCATTTGGGTCTTGAGAGAGGCTTTGTTAATTTTAAAATCCAAGCTATATCCTCCACTTTGAGATGACGCAAATTCTCATATCTCATAATCGTGGGTAGTAAGTATGTTTTCAACTTGGAGATAACGATGATGTCTTGTATCTTAAAATTAACCAACACACATGTGTTTTAAGAAAAATTAAAGGTGAACTATGAGTACCCTGATCCCCTATTGCACGGAAGGTGGTATGTAGGCACAAAAGGTTCACAACCGCGGAGGGTGCAAAATTTATTAAAAAAAAATACTTCTCTTCTCACCTCCACCATCTATTTTTATAAACAACACTTATAACAAAGATACATAAACTTTCAAAGAGGTTCCTGCGGAGTACCGTAGATGTTTAGGGTGCTAATACATTCCCTTTGCATAACCAACCCCCATACCTAAATTATCTCCCCCTCTTTTTTTTGGGTTATTCGCTATTTTACCATTTCGTTTGGAAACAATAAAGCGCGGTGGCGATTTTTTATTTGATTTGTGGGAATTAACTTGGGGTCAGAGGAAGATCCAAAAGAAGTCAAAATTTGAACATTGCTTCATCCCGACGCTAAGAGAAAGTTGATTGAGCTATTGCAGGAATATGCCGATATTTTTGCTTAGTCTTACCAAGACATGCCTAGGTTAGACACTGATATTGTGGAACACCACCTGCCCTTGAAGCCAGAATGTCCGCCAATCAAGCAGAAGTTGAGAAGAACTCACCCCGACATGGCAGTGAAGATTAAAGAGAAAGTCTTGAAAAAAATGGATGTTGGTTTTCTTGTAATATCAATATACCCTAAGTGGATTGCCAATATCGTTCTGGTACCTAAGAAAGATGGAAAAGTCAGCATGTGCGTCGATTATAGAGATCTAAATAAAGCAAGTCCGAAAGACGATTTCCCATTGCCACATATTGATATGTTGGTGGATAGCACGACAAAATTCAAAGTGTTCTCGTTCATGGATAGATTTTCCGGGTACAATCAAATTAAAATGGTTCTTGAGGACATGGAAAAAATGATGTTTATCACACCCTGGGGAACATTCTGTTATAGAGTGGTGCCCTTCGGGTTGAAGGACGTTGGTGCAACGTACCAGAGGGCTTTGACAACCATATTCCATTATCTGATGCATAAGGAAATCAAAGTATATGTTGATGATATGATCGCCAAATCTCATACTGAGGAAGGGTATATGGAAAACTTGTTGAAGTTATTTCAGCGTTTGAGGAAGTATCGCCTCCGTCTGAATCCAAATAAATGTACCTTTGGTGTTCGTTCTGGAAAGTTGCTAGGTTTCATTATCAGCCAAAAAGGAATTATAGTTGACCCTGATAAAGTCAGAGCAATTCAAGAAATTCCTGCACCAAGAACTAAAAATCAAGTTAGAGGCTTCCTTGGGCAGTTGAATTATATTTCCAAGTTCATTTCCCATATGACCACGACATGTGAACCAATCTTCAAGCTTCTGAAGAAAGACCAAGGGTGTGTATGGACCGATGATTGCCAAACGTAATTTGAAAGCATTAAAGAGTATTTGCTTGAACCTCCTATCTTGATCCCTCCTATCAAAGGAAGGCCATTGATTATGTATCTGACTGTGTTGGATAACTCTATGGGTTGTATTTTGGGACAACAAGATGAAACAGAAAGAAAAGAATATGCCATTTATTATATGAATAAAAAGTTTACTGACTGTGAGTCGCGGTACACCCTACTTGAAAAGACATGTTGTGCATTGGCCATGGCTGCGAAGTGTCTGCGTCAATATATGTTGAATCACACTACTTGGTTGATTTCCAAAATGGATCCAATCAAGTATATATTTTAAAAGCCTGCTCTTACCGGAAGAATTTCTTGTTGGCAAATGTTGTTGTCTGAATACGATATTGAATATCTTACTCAGAAGGCTATTAAAGGCAGCGTGTGGGCAGAATACCTTGCTCACCAACCGATTGATTATTATCAGTCTGTTAAGTATGATTTCCATGATGAGGATGTGATGTATCTGAAAGTCAAAGATTGTGATGAACCTTTACCTAAGGAAGGCCCTGATCCCAGTCCCGATGGGGTATGGTGTTTGATGGAGCTGTGAACGCTTATGGAAAAGGGATTGGTGGTGTGATCATCACTCCTCATGGGTCTCATATCCCTTTCACTACAAGGTTGACATTTGATTGTACTAATACCATGGCGGAGTATGAAGCATGTATCACGGGTCTTGAAGTGGCTATGGATCTCAGAATCAAAATCCTTGATGTATATGGTGATTCAGCTTTGCTAATAAACCAGAATATAGGAGAATGGGATACTCATTATACTGGCTTGATTCTTGTGATACGGTGGCAGAACTGACTGTTATATACTGGTTTGCATTTTTTTATTCGCAAATGTCACCGTAAGCAAGAGTCGGCACCGACTTTTATTTTATCCAACAAAGGAAAAGGGAAAAAGAACAGAAAAAACCTTTTTCGAGATGTTTTTGAGTACGGGGGTAGATTATAGAAAGGGAAGGTGTTAGAACCCTTTCTATCTGTGGTTTTCTACGGGCTCTTAGGTACTTGCTCATTTTTAAATTGCTTTTGTGTGTGTTTTGAAAAGTTTTGAAAATGCCTTAGTGCGGCGTCTCACTTTATGGTAACCTTTGTATCAGTCCTCAAGGGTGTGATAAAGTGTTTTTGAAAACTTTGTTTGAAAATTGTTTGAAAGTGTGACTGTGAAAAATTGATTGTTTTGAGCAAGTACTTAAGAGTTATCTACCTACTCGAAAAAGGCATTCTTTTCCTCTTACCCTTTAGACCGTGTTATCCTACTATTAATGAGTAGGTAAACCTAGTTGTTGGATGTTGAGGGACTATCAAAATGGATGTAATGGTCATTGAAGGCAACATGTAAGGATACCTTAGCATTTCGAAGGGACTATCATCATAAGATCATTTCTCGTAGGCAACTCGAGGGACAGTAAGGGACTATGATCTTTATGACGACTTTTGAATTGAGGGTCTTTGCTAAGATATCCCTACATTCGAGGGACGTGGCCATTGTTTCCGAGGCAACCAAGTGAGGTATACCCTAAGGGTGCAAGTGTGCAACAGTGTTTGTTTTCAGATATCTTATCTTGCAATTAAGTGTTCTAAGATTGATTGATTAAGCATACAAGGCTAGGTTGCTAACAATTATATAAAAACATAAGATATAAAAGTGAGAAAGTAAAAAGAGTCATACGCTATTACAAGGCTTTTGGACAGATACATAAAGAATTGACTGGAAGTAAATTTGCGGAAATAATAAACCCTAATTAATCTATTACAAACCGGGCGCAGTTACATTAATAATAAAAAATAATTGTACGACAATAGTAACTACGCGCGAGAATAAAAACTTGGAAAAAAGTTTAAAACCCTAAAAAATCTAATTTTGCTCATTGAAAAATATTTTTGATTTTTTTGTGAAAAAAGATTTGAATTTAACCTAATTTTTCTAATCAATTTTAATTAATGAAGAATAAATTAAAGTTAATGGAAATGATTAATTTGCAAAAATTAATTTATTAAAAAAAAGAACTACGTCCTATTTTTTGTGATTTTGATTTTATGATTTTATGAGAAAAATTGATTTAAAATAAATAAAACAATTGGAATAATTAAATAAAAAAAGAATTAAATAAAGAAATAAAGGGATGGGCCTGAGGGGGTGCAAACCCAAATTGAAGGGTTGCATGCTGAAATTCAGTCCAAAAAGCCCAATCCAATGGCCCAGCACAGCGCTGGATTCGGTGTGATTATGCCAGGAATGTCCATCATGAGTTGCAGCCTGGAAGCGTTAGATCTGGCAAGGATGATCCAATGGTGATGGATCTTGAGAACTATGGTGTACACGCTTGGAAAAAGACCATTGAATCTGTAGATAAATGTTAAGAAAAATATAATGTAGGAGGCAGGGATCAAACCCCTGACCTCCTACACGCGCGCCTTGAAACCCTCCGCTTGTACCACTGAGCCAGCTTGGTATTCGTTGATATAAATAAACAACATATAATATATTTAATAATGAATCAGTGTTATAAGAAAAAACGCGCGCCATTCAAACTGGCCACTAAGGTTTTGACACGCCTTAATCTTCCTCCTTAGAATTGTCATTTTAGACCCAGACCTGTACCTACAGACATTTGCCATAGCTATAACCTGTGCATCTCAAAAATCATATCCAGGCAATATAAATCAAATCTAATTACACATATCAATTGGGTTTGATCTCTTGAATGCAGTGGTATCCATCTTTGGCCCTGATTTTGCCTGAAATGAAAAGCCCTAAAAAGAAACACTAAACCCTAACAATGGCAGGTTGTCCAATACACATCAAAACTCACAATTAAATATGCAAACATATTTTAATAATGATACAAACATGAATGTATAGTTAGAAACCGTTTATCATGTGTGTATTTAAAAAACTAATTTCAAGAACAAGAGCAAACCGTGATTGCTATATATGCTGTTTCTGAAGGTGTTGATGCATGGTAATGCTCCAGATAGCTCCCAAATACGCCCAGGAATGGATTGCAAGCCTTCAAAGTCCTTGAATCTCCTTGTATCTCAAAGTCAGATCACCACTTTTTTGTCAAAAACTTGAATTTTTTTCTCAATTCTACACGGCCAATCCTTGTTCTTATGCTTTGGAAATGTTGTCTATATGTAATAGAAGCAATTAGGTTAAAAAAACTGTATTCAATCTTTGCAGATTATTGAAAAAGATTTGATTTTTTTGCCTTGTATGATTTATTTCTAAAACAAACCAAATCATGATCCTTTCCAATCAATTAGCCCTTGCACGAATTTTCCTGATTTGCTAGCTGTTCATGGACTCATAATTTGCTCACAAAATCAAATCTTTGATTTTATTTGATTATTCCACTATTTAAATTGATTTATTTTTATTTAAATGAATAAAAAATCAAAATAAATAATAAAAATAATGAAATAATAAGTGGATAAGCTCAGGGGTCGTGGGCCATCTTACGAACAAGTTTCAAACAAGAAAACATGGGCCCATTTGGAAAAAAAGTCATTTTGATCAATGTTGACTTCATGCACATTTCCAAAAATTGGTCAACTTTAGCAATGCACGTCTCTCTCATTTTTAACCCTAAGAAGGCTTTCTTTGACTTTTTAGAAAGCTTAGGATGTCATCTAAACAACCTTTTTCGTTTCATCTCAATTGGATCTTCCATGTTCATGTAAGGAGCTTTGACCCAAAAGGTGTTTTTGTTGACTTTTTGAAATGACCTATAATGTAGGAACTTGTATCTTTTGATTGAGGAATTTCTTGACCTTGAGGGCTGAAGAGGAGTTTTAGGTAATTGGATTATCTTCAAAATGAGCCTTGGATGAGAAATTTCTGATAAAGTATGAGAAAGTTATGCCTAGTCAAAGTTTGGTTGACTTTTCCTATAGGAACCCTAATTTAGCAACTTTTGAGTTTTGATGGATTAGGAGCATTCCTTGAGGAATAATGATAAACCCTTGATCAAATAATTGATATCACTTCAAAATGTTGATTTTGACCAAAAATATTGAAGTTTGATTGTATGTGGGTCACAGTTGACTTTTGACCTAGTATAGTTGATTTTCAGGCATTTGAGCAGTTGACTGAGCAAGCTTTTTGTGAAAGGCATGAAACTTGACATGGATGGTCTTGAGGACATACTAGGACTATGGAAAAGATTTTAGACCTTTGGAGCTCGACCATCTTGATGAAAATGGAAACCCTAATTAAGGGTTCATTGCTTTAGGAGAGAATCTGTCTGATCAATTCTTGGGCATCTTTGAGCAAGTTGAGGACCTCAATGGGCATGTATTGAGTAGAATGAGAGGGCAAATTTTAGGGTACGATAATTCCCTATAAATATTATGCAAGAAGATTATTACCTTTCTTCAATAAAGTTGAATTCCATCATTTTCGTCGAGACGAGAATCAGATGGTAGATGCTTTAGCCACTTTGGCTTCCATGTATCAAGTGAATGCCTGGAACGTTGTACCTTGAATCACAATTCGGCGTCTTGATAGTCCAGCGCATGTGTTTTATGCAGAGGTGATATCAGATGATAAACCTTGGTATTATGATATCAAGTGTTTCCTTCAGACTCAAGAATATCGATTGGATGCGTCCAACAAAGATAAAAAGACTTTGAGAAGGTTGGCAAGTAGCTTCTTCCTCAATGAAGATGTGTTATACAAGAGAAATTATGGCATGGTCTTGCTCCGATATGTGGATAGACACGAAGCAAACATGTTTATGCATAAGATCCATGAAGGTTCCTTTGGTACCCATGCCAATGGACATTCGATGGCAAATAAGATTCTTAGGGAAAGTTACTATTGGCTGACGGTGGAATCTGACTGTTACAAATTTTCGAAGAAGTGTCATAAGTGTCAGAAGTATGCTGACAGGATTCATATGCCTTCGACGCTCCTCAATGTTATTTCTTCCCCATGGCTTTTCTCTATGTGGGGTATTGATATGATCGTGATGATTTAACCCAAAGCGTCTAATGGACATCACTTCATCTTAGTGGCAGTTGACTACTTCACCAAATGGGTGGAAGCATCTTCTTATGCTAATGTCACTAAGCAGGTGGTAGTGCGATATATCAAGAATAATCTCATTTGTCGGTACAGTGTGCCAAGCAGGATTATCACTGACAACGACTCAAATTTGAATAATAAGATGATGATAGAACTTTGTGATGAATTCAAGATTGTCCATTATAACTCGTCTCCTTACATGCCTAAGATGAATGGGGCTATTAAAGCTGCTAATAAAAACATTAAGAAGATAATCCAGAAGATGGTTGTTACCTATAAAGATTGGCATGAGATGCTCCCTTTTGCTTTGCATGGATATCGTACATATGTTGGCACTTCAACAGGGGCAACCCCGTTCTCACTTGTTTATGGCATGGAAGAAGTGCTCCCTGTAGAGGTTGAGATTCCCTTTTTACGTGTAATAATGGAAACCAAGTTGTCAGAGGCTGAATGGATCCAGAACAGGTTTGACCAGTTAAATTTAATTGAAAAAAAGAGAATGATGGCCCTGTGTCATGGTCAGTTATATCATAAGAGAATGAAGAAAGCTTTTGATAAGAAGGTCAAGCCTCGTGAATTCAGAGAAGACGACCTCGTGCTCAGAAAGATCATGTCTTTTAACACTGATTCTAGGGGCAAGTGGACTCCTAATTATGAAGGCCTATATGTTGTCAAGAAAGCCTTCGTTGGCCGTGCATTGATTCTTAAAACTATGGATGGCGAGGAGTTCCCACGTACTTTGAATGCTGATGCAGTCAAGAAATACTTCGCCTAAATAAATAAAAGAACAACTCACTAAGTTGAAAACCCGAAAGGACGACTTAGGCAAAAAACAGCGTCTCGATAAGCTGAAAACCCGAAAGGGCGGTCTAGGCAAATATTAGAGACATAAACAAAATAAATTTTCCCGGTAGTTTGAAAACCCATGAGGGCATCCTGGGAAAAAGTTAAGGATTTCTTGGCAAGTAACTGCATCAGACAAGACGTGATCATTAAAGCAACAATCTTCTCAGATTTTCATCGTACTTCAAATGAAGTCTCTGCTCCGGAATTCAAATATGTTAGAGAGAATAGTGGTCATTGTATTTCAATGTATTTTTTCCATATATTTACCATTTTCCAAATTTTGTAATCATCTATGGAGTCTCACTGTTCGCAGACTACCATTCTATTAATAAAGTTTGTGCCTTTATCCAATTATTTGTAGTTCTTATTTTATTCTGTTTTCAAAGATTCCATTTATTATTGATAGTAATTTTCAAAACAAAAAGACTTAATAATAAAAATGTTTTTGAAAAGAATTTATATATTACTTTTTACTTTAGATTTTGTGATTCAAGTAGAACAAAGATAGTGATTCCAAGGATGGACGAACTCCGAAGTTTTTAAAAGGTTCCCCAAGAAAGATTCATGGGTTACTCTTGCAGATATGCGCATAGTCCACTCGTGATTTTTCTTCTTTCCTTGGATCGATGAATTTCATACCAGTTGATATATTGTGTGGTGTTTGGGTTTATGATCCCATTTTACCCAGTTAAGTCTTGGTTCAGATTTTTCTCCAAGTTGTTATTTGTTGTTGTGATCTCATTCTCTCCAATCAAGTCTTATTCAGATTTCCCCTACTGAGTGTGATTTGTTTCCACAGTCAAGTGGTGATCGAGAAATGATTGCAAAGTTATAAATCATGTGCTTAGTTGTTGGGTTTTTTATCCCATTGTGTTGAGAAGTGATGTAGAATATCTTGCAGGATATTACGCTCTCCAGTTATTACATTGCTATTGTTGTGTGCCTTTAAATAGCCAGACAAGGGCAATATGTCTTCTAAGAAGTGTTGAGACAAGTTTCGACTACTTGGGTTTTCTCTCACCATGTGCTGGGCTTGATTTCCCCATGAGCTTACCTCTTGCCGCGATGTTAACTTCTTAATTCTCCAGATGAGTCGAGGATGATGCTTCCCCCTAAAGTTGTTATCCCATGAAGTTTAATGATTTCTCCCCAAAGAAGTTTGCACAACTTTTATTCTTGATATTGAAGAATGTATTTGGGCTCTCTTCAATGTGTGCAATTCCTTTTTCCCCAATAAAGTTAGCATGACATATCCAGTTGAAGTCTAGGAGATGAGGCATTGTCTTCCCCAATCAAAGTTTGTATGACATTTCCCGGTGAAGCTTAAAGGAGTTTATTATATCCTCACAATTGTATTTGTTGCTAGTCAGGTGGTGCTTTTATCATTTTCAAGTCATGTTCTCCCAATTGAAGTTAAGTCGTGGAGTAGGACTTTATTTCATCAGTGGGTGCTTACTCTCTTATGAAATCTTCATCCTGAATGTGGTTTAACCGAGTGTTGTCTTTACCCAAGTTGGTTTTCTCTGGTTATCCCTAGTGTAGTTTGGTTGTTTTTTCAGCATATACATGATAGCATTCATACATTCATACACATCATGCATAGTTGAATTTAAAATTCATTTCTCATTTGCATTCATTGACGTTTATTGGCATATTATTCTCTTTGCAAATTTATCTTATCCTATCTCTAATAAGAGTATCAATTTTGAACATAATGTGTATATCCTTTTAATTTCCCACTGAGTTATCCCTCATGGAAGAATTTTGCTTTAGCTTTCCTATCCACCTCATTATCTGGATAGAATGTGATCCCCTTTTGAGTTTATTTCTCATTAGGTGTTATCTTGGTTGACTGTCTCATTCCGGTTTATTTCGGGTTTTAATATGTGGTCCCCGACAACATTATCATTTTAATTCCTGCAGGCTTTGAGCCTTGGTTTGAGAACATGCACTTATTTTGCATGCAAACACTTTTTTCTACTCAATAGGAATGTGTTGGTATTTCCCCATGAAATCAAAATTCATTTCCCTCCAGTGTTATTGCAATTCCTTCTTAAATTGCAAATGGCAGGTCTCTTTATTTGAGCAACCTGTTCTTCCCCAAGTATGTATGTAATGCCAGAGAAGATTCGTTACTCCAATGAATGGTAGTCTCGTCATTATGGGAGATAGTTCATTAATGAGATTTGTATTCTAATGAATGGTAGTCTCGTCATTATGGGAGATAGTTCGTCGTTGAAATTTATTACTCCAATGAATGGTAGTCTCATTATTATGGGAGATAGTTCTTTGTTGAGATTTGTATTCCGATGAATGGTAGTCTCGTCATTAGGGCAGATAGTTCGTAATTGAAATTTGTTACTCCAATGAATGATAATATCATCATTATGGGAGATAGTTCATTGTTGAAATTTGCATTCCGATGAATGATAGTCTCGTCATTATAGGAGATAGTTCATCGTTGAAATTTGTTACTGCAATGAATGGTAGTCTCGTCATTATGGGAGATAGTTCATAGTTGATATTTGTATTCCGATGAATGGTAGTCTCGTCATTATGGGAGATAGTTCGTCGTTGAAATTTGTTACTCCAATGAATGGTAGTCTCGTCATTCTAGGAGATAGTTCGTTGTTGAGATTGGATGTACTCCAATAATAAAGACAGTTCGTTGAAAGATTCTTACAGTAGTTTATTACTCTTTCTAGGTGAAATACCTTGGTTAAAGAAGAAACCAAGACCAGTTCGTGGCTTATGGTCAGGATCAAGGGGAGGTTTATCTGATTCTCCATTAAATGGCATCTCTTCGAAGAAGTCTCGTAGAGAAGTTTGTTGTGAATCGTTGCAAGTGGTAGTCTCTTTATTTGAGATAGCTTGTATTTTCACCCTTTCCAGGTAGAATACCTTGGTAAAAGGAGCTAAAACCCGTTCTAAGTAGAGCGTCAGAATTTTGGGAAACTCGTTATTGTTAATACAGATTTCACCTTCAATAAAAGTTAGTGCATATTTTGTATCTCTACCTTCAGTGAAAGTTGGTAGCTCACCTTTAGTAAAAGTTGGTGTATTCTCTTTTCTCCCTACCTTCAGTAAAAGTCGGTAGTTCACCTTCAGTAAACGTTGGTGTATCTTTTGAATCTCTACCTTCAGTGAAATTTTGTAGTTCACCTTCAATAAATGTAGGTGTATCTTCTCTTTCTTTACCATCAATAAAAGTCGGTATTGTTCTATATTTTTTCTACTTTCATCCTTGAGTGGGTATTTTATCGTCGTTCATAGTCGGGGTTTATCTCTTTCTCCTCATTGGACCTTACTCCGATAGAGTTGAGTTGTTCCCATCCATAAGTTCTTATGTCAAACCTTGCTTCCAACCATAAGTGCTGACGTAAAATCGTTGTTAGCAGTCATAAGTATTGATACCAATCACTCATTTATAGTCTTGATATTGATGTTTATTGTCATCTTTGAGTCGTTATTATCTTATCATTTCTATTCGCGCCCTTCAGGTTAGTAGTTATCGATCCCCTGTGAGTTTATGTTATTCTCTTTTTTCTATCTCCTCTATGAGTGGATAGTTCACAGTTATCAGTTAATCATTGTTATCCATTACTTGTTCCTCAATTATTGAGTTGATGTTATTTTGTCTCCTCTTTGGACTTTACCCCAGTAAAGTTGAGTCTTCTTTCCCCAGAAGAGTTGATTTGTCTCCAGTAGATTCAAATTTCTATCCCCAGAGTCGTGTTGTTCCTCAGAGATTTATTTTCCTGTTCTAACTCTCTTAGTCTGTTGATCTTATTTTTGCTTCTCAAGTGTGTCTTTTTCACCTTCATGAAGTTTATATTTTACATCCATAATCATGAGCATCGCATGGCATCTTAGGGTCAAAAATAGGGCTTGTTTTATATTTAAGTATTTTCAATCGCATCAAGATGAAGATTTTAACCTTCGTATCTCCGGATAGAAGAAACATAAATAGGAATTGTTATACCCCAATTTTTCCCTAATATCCCTCATCACATCATATACTTCTCATGTATATCATTAATTCCATGGTTACAGGATCAAAGGGCTTTTAGCATTAGAGTTTTTCTTTATGGACTGAAGTCGCTACCTTACTCATAGTTGATTCAACTAGTTCTCTTATCATTCTTGGTAGGTGATTATGGTTTTGGATCACAAGCATCATAGACGTCTTCGCTAGCAGGGTTCCTCGAGATATAAGGTTGTCTTCATAAAAATTTCTTCGGGAAAAGTGCTTTAGGGTTTACCGTGTGCTCAAGATTTCATTATGTCTTCATTAAGAATGGTCTGAAGCTAGGGTTTTGATTCCTCTCAATACCTCAAGTCATCTCCTCATCAACGTGCACCTAGAGCCAAAGAATTATGGTTTTCGTCGTGCATGAGTATTGATGTTGGTTATTCGACAATGATTCTTATTTTGACTTAGTTTTATCCTCAAGGCTACAAGGATCATCATTCTCTTAAGGAGTTTAGAGGATTTAATCAATGCCTTTTTTTGTGATGTTACTTGTCAAGTTGTTAAAGAATGATTGAGGCATTTCATCAAGTCGAGATGTTTCTTATTGTTTAAGATATGAATTAAGATTTCATCAACCTTTCAAATAAGATTGATTCTTAAATTTTGATCTAATTGAAGATTGAGCTTCATTGAACTAGGATGTTCATATTGAGATCATCTTGAACATATTCCTCTTTACACTTTAAGGCATTTATGTTCTCAAGCTCTTTTGCTTGTAGTGCAAGTTTTGATTTGGAAAGTGTTCATTCAAATTCTTAAATGTGCAAAGTGTCATATGGTTTGCTTGATTTCAAGTTCAAATGAACTCATTTCAAGTCCCAAGTGATCTAAATTTATCAAAAGGATTAAACTTGCTCAAGCATGCTAAAAAAATGGAAAGTTCATCCATGATTGGTTTCTTGAAACACAAAATATAAAGGCAATACCACTTTGTTACAGGATTCAATGTTTGTGTTCTTTAAGGATTCAAGATATACAAAACTATGTCATTTACAATGTATCAAGTGCCATGGTAATTTACAAAGGCACACAGATACTAGAACAAAATAATTGCATGGCCTTTACATCAAGGCAAATACAAATAATTTATTTCTAATTTTCATGATACGCCAGATTCATCACTCTTCAGGATCTTTTCATCTTTTCTCCATGACTTCACTGATTCCTCTCCATAAACTTGTTGAAAAATCAATTGCCCTGCATATTTTCACAACAAAAGTAAAAATACATGTTGTGATACAGTGGCAGAATCGACTGTTTAATACTGGTTTTGCATTTTGTGTTTGCAAATGTTGCAGTAAGCAAGAGTCACCACTGACTTTTCTTTTATCCAAATTAAGGAAAGGGTGAAACGAATAGAAAAAGACCTTTTCGAGATTATTCTGAGTAAGGGGGTAGATTATGGAAAGGGGAGGTGTTAGCACCCTTTCCATCCGTAGTTATCTACGGTCTCTTAGAGGTTTGCTTATTTTGCAAGTACTTTGTGCTTCGTGTGTTTGAAAATGTTTGGAAAATGCCTTAGTGCGGCGATTTTCTTTGCGTTAACTCTTGTATCAGTCCTCAAGAGTGTTAACAAAGCAAATGTTTTGAAAATTGCTTTTGAAAAGTAGTTTTTGTGTAAGTGAAAAATGATTTTTTTAGCAATCTTCTAACAGCTATCTAGTTTTATACTCAAAAAGGGTCATTCTTTCCTCCTATCCTTTAGACAGCGCTATCCTACTATTAGTGAGTAGGCAGCCCTATCGTTGGATGTATAAGGGACATTCTAAGGGACATTTACAGTCACGAAGAAAACTTGTGGAGACACTTGAGAAATTTTAGTTTAGGGACTAGATCATTTACCGAAAAGGCAACTGTAGGATCATCGAGGGACTGTGATCTTTTGATTTATGGGTCTTTGCTAAAGTGCTCCTGCCTCATGACTGTTTTATTTATAAAGGCAACCAAAGTGGGGTACCCTAGAGGTGTATATGTGCAATTGATTCAATTAAGTTATTTTTGTCTTTTGGTTAAATTTACTAGCGTTTGATTATTAGTCTTATCATACACTCCTAATTACTAGCAGTTAATATATATTGCAGAATATTAAAGTGCAGGAATTTAAATCTACGCTATTATAATGCTTTGGAGAGGGGGTTTACATGGTACAATAATGATGGGGATAAATTAGTAAATGTCCTAGTTTTAATCTATTACATCCAGTAGGCAGATACAATAATATGGAAGAAAAATATATGAAAATAAGTAAATGCACGCGAAGTAGAAAAGATGTCTGAAAACTCCTAAGGTGAAAAATCTTTTTGTTTTATTTTGTTTTATCTTAAGAAAATACAACATAAGTCTATTTAATTTTAATTTTAAGAAAAAATGTTAGACTAATTAATTAATTTATTTACAAAGTTAATTTAATTAGAAAAACAACTAGCCTAATATATTTTTTTGTGATTTTTGATTCAAGGTCAATTTAAATAAAAGAGGGTCAATAAAGAAATGAAAAAATAAAATAAAAATAGAACAAGAAGCATCCTTCGATTGCAGGGAGATGGTGTCTTTCAATTCTATGAAGGGAAAGCTGTCTTTCGATTGCCCTTTAATCCAGTGATAGGATGTGGCTTTCGATCCAAAGGGCGCTGCTGGAATTGCCTGATGGATCACTTTTGAGGGCACTACATCTTAAAATATGTTGGCAAAACAAAAAGCATGACATGGGTGCCCAACCCAGGTCTTTCGATTATGCATACATTGGGTCTATTCAGGCTACATCTGCAGCAAGTATTAGCAACAAAACAAATGTAGACCTGGTTGTCGAACCCAGGTCCTTAATTTTGATTACAAATCGAATGACTACAAGTATTGATGTGTCATGAAAATACAAAGTTTTATCTTTTACCCTTTCTTACCAATAGCTGGAACCTTCGATTTGGCACTTTCTGGATGTGGAGGAACTTGCTTAAGGGCTGGGGATGATTGGAAAAGCTTCAAGAAAATCCTCCAAGAATATATTTTTGGTTTCCTGTGATTCTCCCTCCTGTTATGTCTAGCCTCTTCCTAGTTCTCTTCAGCCCCCTTTGGAGTTTTCTACTGTCTTCTTTATATAGAGGAGATGGAGGGGGCAAGAGAACAAAGACTTAAACAGCCATAAACAAATGTTTTCAAAGCCATGAATGATGTTTTGTAATGTTGAAAAAGTCATGTAAACTTGTCCCTTTTTGAATTTGAATGAACCTGGACATGCTTTGGCTCCTTCGAATGCCCTCTAGTGTTGCTCTTTGACTAGCCTCAAGTTGCCTCTTTCGACTGGTCCCCTTGTATAGCCTTCGACTTGGCCTTCTGCGTGCTTCTTCAAATGTACTTCTTGTGTACCCTTCGACTGGATCTAGTATTACTTCCTTTGAATGGGTCTTTAGATGATCCTTTTGGTGTACCTTTCGAATGGGCCTTTGGTGTGTTAAAGTGTGTACAATTTTTTCAAAGGGGGGTCAGCGCCATTCGAAACTGGAACAAAGGTAACCTATGCCTTATGGATGCTAGCATGAAGCAATTTAAGGCAGGCGTAAAGGAGGCCATTTCCTAGGCGAAGTTGGCACAAAGGTGGCCAGTGCCTTGTGGTCGAAGGCAACTTTTTTTCCAGGCGCATCAAAAGAAGCTTTTTTCCTGGTGGATCGAATGAAACCCTGAAGGAGTCTTGGCCTTGTGTGCTGAAGGCAATCTGAAGAGGCATGCGTGCGCTGGTGACACACTGAGGAGTCTTTTGCCCAGTGGGAGCTTTGTTGATCGAAGGCCTGTTTGAAGAAGTTATTGCTTTGTGTGATGAAGGCACGCCCAGAGGGATAATTTGCCTAGTAGAGGCAGGAAACAAGCTTGCTCAAAGGAAAACAAATTCCTAATCGAAGAAAGGATCCAGCTTGCATGCAGGAAACCATTGCATTTGTGAGTCAAGCCAGCATGCAAAGACAATGGTGCAATCGAAGGAGCGCTAACAAGAAGCCCTTCTCCTTTGGATCGAAGGAGGTTGTTTCAAAGGGAAAACATGCCCAGTCAAAGCTGGTGTGCATCAAACAAGCAAAAGACTAAGGCTTCAATCGAAGCTTGGAAATTTGAGGCGAGCTTGGAGAAGGTTTGGCGCTCAATCGAAGCCTGTCAAAATATCAATCAAAAGACACCTTGTTCATGCCAATTGAAAGACCTTGCTTATCTTCAAAAAAAAGTATTTTTCTTTAATCAAGTGTTTGTAAACACCTATGTAAGAGAAAAATCTTGGGAAAATATGAGAGGGAAAATTTTGGGGTACAACAGTTGCCCCTATTTAATCTTCTTAAACCTGAGGATTTAGATTGGCTTTTCTGCCTTTCATGATCTGAAGGTGGAATATGATTGAACACTAGAGTGCCCAGAAATTTGCCCTCGCATGAAATAACACTGATGGTTGATGATGTAGGGAATGGGCTTACAGATACCATTTGGAGGAGATGACAGAGAGTCGTCAGAGATGGGCTTAAAGATTCCTTCCAAAGTAGATGCTGATTTCACACATGGTCTTTTTGGGGGTTCCTGTTCCTACTGTCCGAGGAGGAGTCCGTTGGGGAATGTGGGTTTCTGGTGTTCTCCAGTTTGAGGAAAACTCTGGGAAATAGAGTCTAGGAACTTCAGTTGTCCAAGGCTCTGCTGAAGAGTTATCTCTGGAGGGATGACAATTTGTTGTATTTAGGTTAAAGTCCAGGTTTCCAGTGATTTGCTGGAGATAATGGAATTAACCGTTATCTGGAAATGTATTGGCAAGAGCCTGTGTAGGGCTGTTCCAGGATGAGTCCGTGTTGGACTGCCTCTGGAGGGTTATATGAAGGAATCTTTGACGATTTTTACCTCAATGGATGATGAAGTAACCTTGTGTGATTGCTACCTGTGATACGGTGGGAGAACTGACTTGCGATTTTGTGTTTGTGTTTGCAAATGTTTCAGTTTAGCAAGAGTCGCCACTGACTTTTTATTTTATCCTAAGGAAAGGTCAAAAAGCACAGGAAAGACCTTTGAGATGTTTTCTTGGGTTCGGGGAGTAGATTATAGAAAGGGAAGGTATTAGAACCCTTTCTATCCATGGTTATCCATGGGCTCTTAGTTACTTGCTTAGATCACTTGCTTTGTTTTTCAATTGTTTGAAATGGTGCTCTTCAATTGTTTGAAATGGTGCTTTGTGTGTGATTTTGAAAGATGTTTTTAAAAGAGGCCCTCGTTGTGGCAACCTTTGTAATGATTCTTGTTTGAATGTATACAAAGGTGTTCTTGTCTTTTGAAAAGTTTCCAATGTTTGAAAGTAGGGTTTTGAAATTTGTGTTGTGAAGTGTGTTTTGAAGATAGCAAGGATGTTTTGCAATATTTTGATCAAGTAACTAAGAGTTATCTACCCTATTTTACTCAAATATATTTCTTATAATTTTAACCCTTTTTAACAGTGTTGTTTCACCATTGTATTTTATGAACAACCTTATGTTAGGATGTTAAACGGGACAGGCGCGGGTCATCGTATAGACCATGATAGCAATAATGTCAAGTATTTTTGGCAATTTTCTTGAGGGACTTGATCATTTTGTTTAGGCAACTCAGATAGCGTCATCGAGGGACTATGATCTTTTGTTTTGTTTTTGTTTTGCCAATGTACTTGACATGCATACCATGGCCCATTTTTGAAGGTAACAAGTGGATTGTAACCCTAGGGGTGCAAGTGTGCATTGTGTTTGTTTTCATGCATTTTTATCTTGGATTAGGTCAAACTAATTGTTAATTTGATTTTTTGCATACAAAACCCTAAGTCTAATCATGGCATAATTGAAAGCTTAAAGGTGCGAGAATTTAAATTCTACACTATTACAACATGATATAGGGAGGGGGGTACAAATTTGAATTGGGGATTATTTTGCAAGAAATTAAATCCTAAATTATTACAACCATATTGAATGGGTAAGGCATAATATTAAATATTTAAATAAATACAATAAATAAATATTAAATAAAGTGTATTATGCAAAAAATGTTTTTTATGTATGAAAAAGTATTTTTAATGTGAAATGTAAATAAATAAAAAGTCAATTTTAATTATTTTTGTTTTTAGGGAAAAAACCCTAATTTCTTAAATAAATTGTACTATTTATTATTTATATACAATAATGTGTTAATTTGTACAAAAAATATAAGTATATTATAAAAAAAAGGTATTTTTAGTATAATTAATAAAAATAAAAATGTGTTATTTTTGTTTTTTTTGTCCTAATTATTTAATAAAATATGTATATATATGTATTAAATATATTAAATATATTGAGTGTATATAAAAATAAAATAAATTATTTACAAAAGGTATATTTTTCAAGAAAATGTTTTCAAATGTGTATAAAATAATAAATGAAAATAAACATATTTTTTCACATTATTTTTAAGTTTAAACAAAATAAATATAAAATATTTAAGGTATTAATGCTAGAAATAATTAAAATAAATACCAAATAAATATAAAAAATTTATGAAAATATTTTTTAAGTATTTTTATTTTAGAAAATAAAATATCAAAATCAGAAATGAAATAAAAATGCAAAAATGATAAAAAAAAATACAAGAAATGGGCCAGTGGGTGTGAAACTTAAAAATGGGGTGTGAAAAGCAGGAAGTAGCCAGGCCCAGCCCAGCTACTTCATCTTCTTCCTTTGTCCAACAGAAACGCGCGCCTAGCTTAGTTCAAACCTGTATCTCCTGATTCAATGATTTTTTGACAAAACTCATAACATGAAACTTGTAGAGCATCAAACAACGAATCTAACCAAATAAAAAACTTAAGCTAACTCTCAAAGACCAGAGAGAATTTCGCTGGCCCTAATTTCTAACCTAGTTTTTTCAGAAAGTTCATGAATGAAATTCTCCTAGCATGATTAATATAAATGAATACTAAGCACATGTATGGCTTCAGGGCTATGAATACAACATCTTTCATTCACAAACCTAAGTCTAACTATTCCTAAATAGAGAGATAGAAGTTCATGAAATACTTGTTTCAGTTGACTTCGAACTGGACAATGCAGCAACTTCCAAGGGTGCTTGAGTTTCTTTTGAGCTTCCTTGAGGTCTAAGGAAGCTTTCCCAATGCTTAGTTTGTTTTGAAGCAGTTTGAATCGTGCCACAGAACTCAACCTGCAAAGCTTTGAAACAAAAATGGCAATGTGTGTTAATGGTGTTACAGCTAGCAATGGAGGTCTGGGATAGTTCAAGTGAGTTGAGTGGAAGGTATTGGAACAAATTTGAGGCAAAATGCACGAGGGAAAATGGAGATGGAGGTGGTTCTGCAGGGCTTGCCCTGTTTTGCAGAAAAATGGTGATTTTGTGTACAAGGAGGTTTGAGTAATGAAGAGCTCGTGTTTGTGACTCCAAGGGTTATGTGAAATGTGTTTGCAATGTTCTTGTAAGTTGACTATGGCTGGTTTTTGAGTTGGGAAGATTTTGGACAAATTTCTTCTTCTTGAAGCAAGAGTGTGTAACTTTCAATGCAGGCGTGTACACTATATCTTGTAAGCTGCATATCTTTCCCTTGATACTTGCAATTTGTGGATTTGATCTTGCCTCAGATATATGGCCCCATGCCTCAAGGATCTTGGTTTGACATAAAGTGAAGTTCAAGCAAAAATGGCATTGTTACTTTTTCCATTTAAGGCTTAATCTAATGTACAATACCCTAATGACCAAGACAATACCTTAGCTCAATGGATATGAATTAAATTATGGAGTACAAACTGGTTTAGAGGCCTGTAATTGTGAACCAAGCTAGCTAGATCAGATTTGGCAAGTGGTATGAACATGTATTGGCCATGGATCAAAGTTAGTTTTTGCCAACTTCAAGCATTCGATTCTCCCTAACCACAACGGTGTTTGAGGAGTTCTTGGACAATTTTGAAAGCTTGCAACATGTACTATAATCCATATTTGAAACACAACTTTAAACTCCAAGTGAAACTATGTGAAAAATGGCCAAGAAGATGGGTCAAAATCCTGCCTAAACTAGGACAAAATTTCACTAAGTTACAAGTTTTAGATACCCTTGTTCCAAAAATCATAACTTAAGATCCAAGCTTCTTTTGAGAAAACTTTGTGAATAAAAGTTGTAGACTTTGTGATGGACTATAACTTTCATGTTATAAGTTTTGTTTGAATCCATTTGCATCTTGGTGAAAAAATGGGACAAAGTTAGGAAAAAATAAGAAAATTTCATAACTTAGAAAATTTCTAAGTTATGAAAATTTTCCATTTTAAACCCTAATTTGCATTTTTGGGTTTCTTGATGAACAAGTTTCATAATTTGACATGTCTTGATGAAAAATGACCCTTGGCACTTGATTTTGATCAAAAAGTCAAAGTTTGACTTTTTAGTATACAGTTAAATTTTGATCAGTTGACTGAAAAAATTCATCTGTCAATCCTGGGCATTTGAGATCTTTTGAACTTGTTGAATAGGTCAAGACAAAGTCATTAAGTCCTTGAGTCCATTTTTGAGCTTGATTTGCCATTGGCTAGGCCAAACAGTCAAAAATTGCTTTTGTACAGTCAAAACCCTAAAAATGACCATTTTGCCCTTTTGGTGATCTGATCAAATTTCTTGTGGAATTTTGCTCCAAACTTAATCAAATGGTTCATATGAGTTCATTATGTTGATGTTGATTAAATTTCATGAGGTTTGACTGTCAATTGGCCACAATTGACTTTTTCCCCAATACAGTTGATTTCTAGGTCAACTGTCCAATTGGCTGGGCAAAAATTTGAATCAAGGCTTGAAACTTGGTATGGACAAACTTGTGGGTCCAACATGAAGTATGAAATCCACTTTGGGCATTGTGGGTCAAAACATCCTTGTGCAAACTCAAACCCTAATTTAGGTCAACAGTGCAAGGAGGTGTCTTGAGCAGAGCAAACCCTAGCTTGATCTTGAGTTCCAAGAGTCTTGTGATGAGAAAATATTGATGAAATGGGAGGGAAAATTTCTGGGTACAACACTACCTCAATGGATAATGAAGGAATATTTGATGATTTCTACCTCAACAGATGATGAAGGAATCTTTGACAATTGATACCTCAATGGATAATGAAGGAATATTTGACGATTTCTACCTCAATGGATAATGAAGGAATCTTTGATGATTGCTACCTTAACAAATGATGAAGGAATCTTTGATGATTTCTACCTCAATGGATAATGAAGGAATCTTTGACGATTGCTACCTCAATGGACAATGAAGGAATCTTTGACGATTGCTACCTCAACAGATGATGAAGGAATCTTTGACGATTGCTACCTCAATAGATGATGAAGGAATATTTGACGATTGCTACCTCAATGGATAATGAAGGAGTCTTTGATGATTGCTACCCCAATGGATAATTAAGGAATATTTTACGATTGATACCTCAAGATATGATGAAGGAATCTTTGACAATTGCTACCTCAATGGATAATGAAGGAATCTTTAACGATTTCTACCTCAATGGATAATGAAGGAATCTTAGACGATTGCTACCTCAACAGATGATGAAGGAATCTTTGAAGATTGCTACCTCAATAGATGATGAAGGAATCTTTGACGATTGCTACCTCAATGGATAATGAAGGAATTTTGATGATTGCTACCTCAATGGATAAAGAAGGAATCTATGACGACTGCTACCTCAATAGATGATGAAGGAATATTTGACGATTGCTACCTTAATAGACGATGAAGGAATCTTTGACGATTTCTACCTCAATGGATAATTAGAAATTCGTCTATGTATAGACTTTACCTGAAAAGATAAAGATTTAGTTGCATGCATTGTCATGATGCATGAAGTGCAAATGATGTTCTCAAAATTAATGAGGTTTGTAATATATGCATTCGTGTTGCCTATGCTATGACATCCGTAAAATGGTGTATGAATGCAATGCATGAAAGTTTCAGTCATTCAATCGTTGTATTGTTGAACTAGGGAAAATGAATCCTTGATTCTTGCTGAAAAGTACCGGGAAGCTGGATTCCGGATTGCTGTTGGTGAGTGAAGAAAGTGATTCTTCACTTTCTGCTGGGGATAATGAATGGGGATAGTTTTGTTGGTGATTCCCTTTCTCTGCCAAGGATCTTCGACTTTTATTTGAGAATGATTTTTCCGAGGGGAAAAGTTATGTTGGAAGATTTCACCAATTTGGAGAAACAAACTCCGCTGGGGGATGAACTTCCATAGCTAGAGAAATAAACTCTACTGGGGATAAGGCTTTATAAACTTCTTGATATTTATAAAACTTTGTTGCGGAAGGTGAACTCCATAACCTGCTTGGGGATTTTGTTGAAATCTTGTAGGGGAATCTTGAGAAACTTGACGACTTCACTGGGAGATTTTGGAGCAGTACTTGGGGATTTTTGCTCTGTCGGGGATGTGAAAACACCTAACATCATTAGGCTGCATGCTGAGAATACGGTAGTGACATTTTTTAGGAGGATGTCCCTGCCTCCGTACCTACTACAGAAGGTATCTGCTGGGATTTTGTAGATGTTTTTGACTATTATCCCCACATCTGGAGTCCTTGGTGTATGTTGATCATGGAGTGTTCTACTGATAGACCAATGACAAGATGACGGGACATAATCATACATTTTAATCCCTAACTTTTACCTGGACTTCCCTTTCAGGTTTTCAGTCCACCGGGATACCCCTTTTTTCCCAAGCCACCATTTCAAGTTTTCGACTTGCCGGGTGTACAGATTTTGTTACGTATATCCCTAATTTTTTCCCAAACCCTTTTGGTTCGCCGGGATACCCTTATTTTTTTGCCTAGGCCAGTCAATGTAGCGGGTCTTTGTTCATGCGTAGTATTTTTCGAATATGTCCATGTTCACCGGGTACGGAGAATTATTATTATCCATAGTAGTAAGTGTTGTCACACTTGCTAGAAGGTGTTTGTCTGATCGTACATGATTCGTTGCTGGAATTCATGTCCAATGCCCCAAGTGATTCAGATGGAGATTTTTTCTTGGTTATTTGGCCTTTTTGAGGGATTCCTTGAACCTTGATTTGACGGCCCCAGATCAGTTGGACACCATGCTATGCCCCTTGATTATGAAAGGCCTATCATTGGAATGTCTTTCCATCTGAATTGATTCTGCTCATTGAGAGGATCTTCGTTCACGGAATATTTGTTGTGCAAATTTCTCTTCTGTTTGAAAAATTAGCCATATGCAAACAATGTCATTTAAAGAATGCAAAGCTTATGTCTGTCTTGAAGTTTGAAAATTCATTTTTCTAAAACAATCAAATTTTGTAAGAATGTGATATCAGCTCAGGATTTGTAGCTAACCTCACAGGAGTCAGGATACCTTTTGTAATAGTATGCTTTTGAACTAACCCATGCTTCAGCTAGGACTTTTAAGGCTTATAACGTGGCCTGGTTCACGGTTTTAAGAAACAAAGGATAAAGGCTCAAATCTTATTTGTACCCAACCTGTTCTCCGTGATGTTCTTCAATCCTATGCTCAATTAATTGTGCGTTTAAATCCCGATTAAGTCTGGGACCTTTGCTCTGATACTTGGTGATGGTTCAGAAATTAAACGTTTGTTTGAGAAGGCAGTCATTTTTGTAACCTTTTCCTTTTTTGAGGATTTGTAGGACCTTTTTTTTATTTTGTTATCCCTACTTTTGCCTGGACTGTTTCTTTGGTGTTTACGGCCAGCGGGATATCCCGACTTTTTTCTTAAGTCTCCTTCATAGGTTTTGAATTAACGGGCTTTTACTTTGAGAGATAATGACTGCCCATTCTGACAATTATGTGGAACCATCACTATATTTTAGAGAGAATCTTCTACACCATTTGTCGTGTATGGAGGTAGAGCTTGCGACTGAATGCACTTCTGAATTAATTGAGAAAGCTACCCTGCCCTGGGTTATGATTAAGGGTTTTAATTTGTATGAAAAGAAAAACTCATACTTCTTAGGCTGAAAGGGGTTGACTAGAGATTATCTTCCTTATAATTCCACTGTTTAGGATTTGAATTAACGCATGTACATCGTCAGCGGGGTCTGTTCAAAAGCATATTATAGAGATTGTGGTATCGTTTTCATCATCCTCATTCTAAAGGCTTAGAGATTTTTAATCAGGAGTTTGAATATCACAAAAAGGAAATAAAGACACAGTTTGAATATAATGAAAATGAATGAAATAATTCAAGACAAACATATGCAATGTATTAATATTAATAACCAAAGTTTGAGATAAAGACAAATGTTTTAAGCAACAAAGGAATTACAACTGATAATTCAAACGTAATAAATGCTCTCAAATTTTGCCATGATTTGGCATGGGAGCAGTGGTCACACTGGGGTCTTAGAAGAGTCAAATTCGATCTCCTTTCTGTCAATCAAATCCTGAATCTTATTCTTCAAAGTCCAACATTTTTCGGTGTCGTGCCTAGGACTATCAGGATGGTAGGCACATTTTACATTTGGATTGTACTAAGGAGAGGAGGTATCAGGTTTATGAGGAGGATCCTTTAGTGTAATCAGCTCCGGTTTTAGCAATTGTTGTAATGCTTGAGACAAAGGCATATTAATATTAGTGTACTTCCTCTCTTGATACTTTATCCTACGCCTATTGCTCCATTGATGTTGAACAAGTGTAGGATTTGAAGTTAACGCTGCTCCCACAGACTGATGGTGGTTATTTGTATTATGGCTCCTTTGACCATAGACAACATTAATTTCTTTTTTACCACCAAATGGCTTCCTCTTAGCATTAGAGGATGCATCCATTGGAATCTTCCCACTCTTGATACTGTTTTCGATCCTTTCCCTAGTCAGAACCATCTTTATAAAGCCGGATGAAGAACTCACAATCAGTAGATTAAAGAATGGGCCTGTCAGAGTGCCCATGAACATGTCTACCATTTCCTGATCATTTAGAGGAGGTTGTACCCTGCCAGCTAGATCCCTCCATTTCTGTGCATATTCCTTGAACCCTTCTCTTGAGCTCATGGACATATTCTGTAGTTGCACTCGAGTTGGTGTCAGGTCTGCATTGTATTAGCAGCAACCAAGTCTTCCCAGGTATGGATGTCAGTTCCTTCTAGCTGATAGAATCAATCCAGTTGAGTGCCAGCCAAAATTTCTTGGAAGAAATGGACCCATAGCTTCTGGTCAGCAGTGTGAGGCTGGATCTTTTTGACATATGACCTCAAGTGAAGCTTGGGACAAGAGACATTGTTATATTTTGCAAAGATAGGGACCTTGAACTTAGGTGGGATGACCACCCCTGGAACCAACCCTAATTCTTCAAAATCCAGACCGGGTACCCTCTGAATTTTCATTGCATTGAGGTGATCCTCCAATTGCTTATATTTGTTATCAGCAGGAGGATACTGCTCTTCGATATAGTTAGATTTATCTTCCTTAGACGCTGGATTGTTGTCTTCTTCCTCTGATTCTCCGTCACCTTCCTCTTGATTATCTCCTCCCTTTGATGGGATTGCGAAATCTAGAGCTCGGCTAGCTGGTCTTCTTCTTCCCACACTCAAAACACAAAGTGGTTTATTTGCCTTTTTCTTATGGTCTTTGAGAACAAGAGCCTTCAAATCTTCTTGTCCCTTATCCAGATTCAGGAACATTTCTTAGAATTGAGCATTATGTGTCTGGAGTTCCTTAACTGTTTGTTCAAGAGCCATTTCTTTTTGCTAAAATAAACAACGAAAAGATAAGAAACCTGCCCGAGGAATACCTGTCATGCGATGACATGTATGATATGCAAATGTTTTCAAGGATCTCGCAGGTTAAACAAGAAAATGTCAGAAGTTTAATTTTGCAGCTTTGATTGAAGAACTTGGCATCGTTGAAAGTCATTCTACAAGAGTCAAGCTCACCATATCGAGTGGGTCATACCCTCTGACTCTAGTTGTCGTGTTCTGGTCTTTTGAAGGCATTTGGTTAGAGGAAAATAAATCCCATTGCCCCTTGTTAGACGTCTGGTTCATCATAACCTGCATCGCAGACCCTTGAGATCCTTGAAATGGTTAAGTAAACATTATGGTATAATGTTTATGATGTGTATGCTATGTGTAACACGGTGGGAGAACTGACTTGGGTGTTTTGCGTTTGATCTCAATTATGCGGATAACAAGAGTCGCCACCGACTTTTCTTTTATCCAAAACGGAAAGGCTGAAAAGAACAGGAAAGGCCTTTAGAGATGTTTTCTTGAGTTCGGGGGGTAGGTTATGAAAAGGGAAGGTATTAGCACCCTTTCCATATGTAGTTATCTACGGTCTCTTAGTTGCTTGCTAGATCACTTGCTTTTGTTTAAGAATGTGCTTTTGATGTGGGTTTTGAAAGTATTTTGTAAAAGAATTTCTTTGTAATGGTTCTCGTCTCTATAAGAACGCGTACAAAGTGTTTTTTCTTTTGAAAAATGTTTCAAAGTGAAGTGGTGGTGTATGAAATTTTTTTGTTATGAGCAAGAGAGCAACTAGGAGTAACCTACCTACTCAAAAGGTTTTAAATGTTCTTTTCCTCCTCCTTTAGATGTTGTTATCTTACCATTGTTTTTGGTAAGACACCCCATCATTGGATTTGAAAGGGACTGGCGCGAAACATTTGTATAGTCATAGAAGGAAACCTATGGGACGTTTTAGCAATGTCGTTTAGGGACGAGATCGTTTACTGAAGGCAACATTAAGGGTCATCAAGGGACTATGATCTTTTATCGAGGGTCTTTACTAAAACGCCCATATTCGAGGGACATGACTATTTTCTGAAAGGCAACAAAATGGGATTACCCTAAGGGTGCTAGTGTGCATGGTGTGTTTGATTTACATGCTTTTAGTCTTGGTTAGGGTTATCTATTTGTTGATTTCATGTCTTGCCATACACACCCTAATTACTAGCATTTATATTTGAAAAATGGTAAATTGCGGAAATGTAAAGTCCTACTGTTGTACCCCAAAATTTTCCCTCCCATATTTCTCAAAACATTTCAAGAAAGATTCCCAAGTTGCTCAAGGTAGTCCAAGGGTTGGCCAGGCAAGCTCTCTCCTAAGGCAGTCTACCCCAAACTAGGGTTTCACATTACATCAAGATCCTTGAGTCCAAGTGACCCCAAGTTCTCACCAATGTCCTAATATGTTCTCAAGATCATCCATGTCAAGTTTCAAGCCTTGTAGAGGAAGTTTGCTCAGTCAATTGCTCAAAGGTCCAAAAATCGACTATGCTAGGGAAAAAGTCAACTGTGACCTATATACAGTCAAACTTCAATATTTTTGGTCAACATCCTCATTTTTAAGTATATTTCATCATTTGACAAGGGTTGATCATGATTCATCAAGGATTGCTCAAAATTCATCAAGATTCAAAAGTTGCTAAATTAGGGTTTTGTAGGAAAAGTCAACTCAACTTTGACAAAGCATAACTTTCTCATACTTTATGATAAATGACCCATCCAAATCTAATTTTGAAGAGTATGCAATTCCCTACAATACATATTCATATCCCAAGATCAAAATATGCACTTACAAGAAGTTATGAATTTGGACATTATAGGTCATTTTGAAAATACAACAAAAACACCTTTTTTGTCAAAGCTTCATACATGAGCATGGAATATCAAATTGAGATGATACCAAAAGGGTTGGTTATAGGACATCTCAAGCTTTCTAAAAAGTCCAAGAACACCTCCAAAGGTTCAAAATTTAGGAAGTTATGCATTGTTGAAGTTGGACTTTTTTGCAAAATTGCCAAAAGGCAACTATCCCAAAAACTTCAAATTTTGCCTAATGGGCCCATTCTTTTTCACTTGTTTTGAGTTGGCATTGTATCCCACGTGCTCTAGCCTTGTCCATGTGTCCATATCATATTTTTATTAATTATTTTGATTTTTATTTGAATTAATTTGATTTAAATCAAATAAAATCAAATAAAATCAAATAAAATCCAAAGCATTGATAACAAATGATTTTTTGGTTGTTTCAGGCTCTAATTACAGCTAGCAATGCAATCAAACTCGTATCAAGGTAATTGTGCACAAGGAGATTGGATTTAGGCCAAATTTGGAAGGTGGTTAAAGGGAATCAAATCAAATATCAAAATCATCAATGGAGGAGGATTTGGACAGAACTTGTAACCCTAATACATTGTGCAATACATAAGGGTCATGTGCAGACAAAAATAAGGGTTGGAGATCAAGCATAGAGGGAGAAAAATTTTCAAAAACAAGGAAAAAGTGTGAGTTCGAAATCACTCCTAGAGGCAGTTTCAAGGCTCGAGACTTGTCTCAATTGTTTCCTGGCAGCTTCCACAACCTAAAGCAATCAAAACCAGGCATTTTCAGACCCTCCCGAGCGCTGTAAGTCAGTCATGAACTCACCCTTTTCTTGATTTCACATTTTGAAATTTAGGCATTGTTAACATGTATTGATGGCATATTCTTAATCTACACATCATTTGCAAGCTTTTGGTATTACTCGATTTCATTTATCTGACCTATATCGTGATTCACCATAGTTAGGGTTTCAAGCTTTGGTTTAGGGCTTTTTGTTTCAGGAAAAATTAGCCTTAGTAATGGCTATGGTTGTGATAAGAAGAGGGAGACGAGTCTAACCATGGTGTTAGAATTCATTTCCATGGCCTGTACGTGATTTTGGAATGAGACAGACTTGTAGCGACGGACCTTCGTCTGTCGGTATAGCTTCTTTGTTTTTAGCCACGGTTCAAAGGACAGGGATGATGCGTTGGCACTCCCCCATTCATCCATTCAAACAGTGCGCATTTTTTTTCTTTTTTTTCTGACCAATAGCTTTTGTTTTACATATTATTATTGCATTGTATTATACTAACAATTGAAACAACATAGCCTAGTGGTAACCACATCAGCGCTCACGGATCCAAAGGCTGGAGGTCATGGGTTCGATCCCTGCCTCCAGCAACTTGCCATTTTCTTGTTTATTTTCAAGAAATCTAGTGCACATGCCAGCTTGATGACCATCATACTCCCTCACCAATCAACACGCCAGATGGCCAGATGGCCAGATCTGGTGGCCAAGCATTGAAGGCACACCATAAGCAGGTCAACCCACGCGCACTGGATTGGAAAAAAAAATCAAATGGACCAGCATTATTGGGCCAGCCAATTGCTATTCACACACCCAAATCAGGCCCACTTTCTATACTTTTCTTTTATTTTGTTTATTTCATTTAATTATTTTATTTTGTTTTTATTTAAGTATTAACCAATAGAATAATTTTCTTTTTTATCAAAAAATCACAAAAAATATTTTTACCCAATTAAATTTCAGAACTTTATTTTTTTATTAATAAATATCAATTAATTAATTAGGTTATTAATTTTAGATAACTTTAATTGATTTTGTAAATATTTAAAATCAATTAGAATTAATAGGTTTTAATTTTAACTTAATTATTCTATTTTTTTTCTTAAATTAACAAAATTCCAAAAATATGTCATTAATTATTTTTTTCATTAATTAATTTATTTAATAATTAATTTAGCTTTTAATTTTAGGATTAATTTCTTTTCTCAAAAATAAAAACAACAAAAACATTTTCTTTTAAGTGGGTCAAAACCCTAATTTCGCATCCGATTTAATTTCGCACCGCGCGCTTTATTTTTCTTTATTCAATTATTGTATCTGCTCCTGGTTTGTAATAATTAATTAGGACATTTATTTTTCTGCTTTTATTTTATTTTTCAAAGGGGTGCTTTTGGCGATGTAAATACCCGACGCCTTGTAATAATTTAGCTTAATTTTCGCACCTTTAATTTCTGCAAATATACAACTGCTAGATGTTTGATAATAGGGTTTGCATGACAAGAATGAATGTTTAATCTAAAATCAATTAGATCACCCTAAACATGTGCAAAGATAAAAATAACTGAAATCAACGCACTCGCACATGCGCACTCCTAGGGTACACTCCCACTTGGTTTCCTTCATAACGATCATTGAGTATAAGTCGTTTTAGAGGTTGTCCTCTTGTCTAAAAGATCATAAGTTGCCTCAGAAAGGTTGCCTCGGATATTGTCTCCTCAGATAAATGATCTAAGACATTAGGGTTACCGCTAAGACGTCCTAACATTGCTTTAGTGACCGTATGTCCCTCTTTCGAATTGACCCTTAAACTCCAACAATGATGCTACCTACTCACTAATAGTGGGATAGCATTGTCTAAAGGAAACAAGCATATGAACGATTCCTTTTTCGAGTAGGTAGATTAGTTCTTAGATACTTGCTCATCCAAAACAAAACTTTTTTCATACTTACACTCTTTTACAAACAAGTTTTCAAAAACACTTCATTACACTCTTGAAGACGGACGCAAGAGTTAAATCGAAGTTAAAACAAAAGCTTTTCAAAACCCACAAGCACAAAGAAAACAATTTTGAAAATGATGAGCAAGTACCTAAGAGCCCGTAGATAACTACGGATAGAAAGGGTGCTAATACCTTCCCTTTCTATAAATTTACCCCCCGTACTCAGAAATATCTCGAAAAAGGAATTTTTCTGTGCTTTTTTCCTTTCCTTGTTGGATAAAATAAAAGACGGTGGCGACTCTTGCTTACCGCGACATTTTACGAAAACAAACGCAAAGCACAAACCAGCATTCCAAAAACAGTCTGTTCTTCCCACCGTATCACACCTACGCTATTACCTCATTTAGGGATGGGGGTACAAATTTACAAATGGGGGGTTGCAAGAATTTAAATCCTATTTAACTATTACAACCATATTGAAATGTACAATATAAGAAGAAAAAAGACTTGTTTTGAAAGTGGTTTTTTGTCTTAATGAATAAAAAAAGAAATAAATTAATTAATAAAAAGGAAATATTTTTATGTCTTTTTTATATTAATAAAAAGAGTATTGATATTGAAAATGATAAAAAAGGGAAAATAATGAGAGATAGAATCAGCGTGCTGCTGTAAGCAAAACAAAAGGGATCATAAGTTCTGATGTCAGACGCGCTGTGACTCAGAAAGAAACGTCACGAGGAATTAGAAGTTCTAGATTTATACACCCTGAGGTCCTGCAAGAAATGTTAGAGGGAAAGAAAACAAAGGTTCTGGGTGGTGTTTAGACAGTGAGCAAACTGTCAGAAATTCTGTGTCGTGTTAAACAGTGGGTGAAAAGTCAGAAGTTCTATGTTGTGTTAGCAGTGAGTAAAAAGTCAGAAGTTCTGTTACCGTATCATAAAAATGCAAAAACCTAGGAATTCTGGTGTGTTAAAACAGTGAGAGGAACTCATAAGTTCTGTGTTGTGCTAAACAATGAGTGAAAATCTGAAGTTTTGTGTTGTGTTAAACAGTGAGTGAAAAGTCATAAGTTATGTGTTACATTTCAACTCTTTCCTCATATTAATCAGTATATCAGCAATTTATTCAGTTCTTAACAGCAAATTAGAAAGATAAACGCATAATAGTTCATAGAAGTTCTAATCCTAATTCTGAGCCTAGCTTTACTTAAGAAGTTCTGATCCACAGTTTCTTCTACTTATGCAATGATATGGTCATCATTAATTCTATGATATTTACATATTAATGATGTTCTGAATGAAAAGATGCAAAGTCAGAAAGACTTACCTGAAATCTGAAACATGTATTGGGGACTTGAGCTAGTGTCTTCAAGTGTTCTGGAGTCAGCAAGAGCAACGGAACAAAAAATTATATGTTCTTTGATTCAAAGAGAAGAACAAAGGTTTTGGTTTTGTTTGGGAATTCTGAGCTTACGAATGCTTTACTGTTTTCTTTTCTCTCTTTGATGATTCTCTCTCTCCAAAAGCCAGCCCCTTGAACGTGTGATGGAGCAACTTATTTATAGGTGAGTTTGTTGTGGTTTTAGGGGGGAAAACAAATGGGATTTAAACCTTTTTGGCATATTGTTCCATTGCTTTTTAATCACAGCTTTTGTATGCTAATTTGGTGCAAATATGGGGTTTGAGAAAGTGCAAGCATGGACTGGATCAGCAGCTGATTGCAGGACTGTGTTATAATAGGGCAGCAGGCTGCTCAAACGAGATTTTGGGATTTGGTGATGTTCTGATCGCAGAAGACCAGAAACGTAACTTTCATATGCTGAAGAGTCGTGTTCTGACCGAAGAACGTTGCTTCCATATGTTCTGATTGAAGGGTAATATTTTGAACTGTCTTTGCAAATTCTGATTGCATTCGCATGGAGGCTGGCCCAGAAGTTCTGAAGTATCATATTCTCTTAACACTTAGAAAATGTTCTAAATGTTTCAAAATTTGATCTCTTCAAAGTAATTTCTGACTTTTGATTTTGATGAATTAATTCCATGTCTTGATGAAATATAATTGCTGAAACTTGATTTTTGATCCCAAAAGTCAAAGTTTGATTTTTCAATGTGCTTTTGAGCATTTTGCCCTTGTGAATGACTTTCTTTAGAAAATTGTAATCTGAGACTTGAAACTTGCCAGAAGCAAACCTGAGGGTCTAGAATGATCCTTTGAGAAATGAGAGGGAAAATTTTGGGGTACAACACTATGCATTAAGAAAAAAATGTAAGGTGATGAAGATAAGTGAGTCTAAGAAGTCCAGGTTACTGGATGATGACTGTAAACAAATCCTGCAAGGAAATCATGTTGTTAGATAATGAAACCCTGCAAGTAGTTCAAGTTGAAAGCAAACAAGTCACACAAGCAGCCTTAGGTTTAGGCTTGCATGGGGTTTGTAGGTAAGTACCCTCTTGAAGTTTAGTTGGCTCAATTTGTCTTAGTAATAGTAACCGGGTTCTAAGGGATCTCAATATCACTGATCTTTCCCACAAGTTTCATTCCGATAGACAACTAACTTGCCACCAAACAAAACTCGGGAGTCAAATCTCAATAAGTGTAGTATCGAGTATCAACCGACTTCGGGATACACCAAAGACGGCTATCTCACAACTTCCTAATGGCCAAGTTGTTCAATTAAAGGTTCTAAGGTCGGTTGGTGCTTTATGACACCACGCGGTGGCCTCGTATTCTTCTTGTCTACTCAAGGGCTACCAGTACCAACCAAAGTGTCACATCAACATAGCTATCACTTTGACCGTGTCGATATACCCCACATAGTTTCCATGATCTATTGCTACTTACCTAAAAGGTGCCCCAGATCCGGGTGTAGGATCTTTAGTAACAACCAAAATAAGCCCTCAAAAGTAAAGCATAAAAACACATAATGAAAGCAATTTAAAATGAACTAAACTCTAAGGTAACCCCACTTTTTTTATATATCCCCAGCAGAGTCGCCAGTTCTGTGATACGGTGGCAAAACTGACTGTTTAGTACTAGTTTTGCATTTTGTGTTTACAAATGTTGCGGTAAGCAAGAGTCACCACCGACTTTTCTTTTATCCAAATTAAGGAAAGGGTGAAAAGAACAGAAAAAGACCTTTTCGATATTATTCTGAGTAAGGGGGTAGATTATGGAAAGGTAAGGTGTTAGCACCCTTTCCATCCGTAGTTATCTACGCGCTCTTATAGGTTTGCTTATTTTGAAAGTACTTTGTGCTTTGTGTGTTTGAAAATGTTTGGAAAATACCTTAGTGCAGCGTTTTGCTTTGCGTTAACTCTTGTATCAGTTCTCAAGAGTGTTAACAAAGCAAATGTTTTCAAAATTGCTTTTGAAAAGTAGTTTTTGTGTAAGTGCAAAATGTTTTTTTTAGTAAACTTCTAACAGCTATCTACTTTTATACTCGAAAAGGGTCGTTCTTTTCATCTTATCCTTTAGACAGCGTTATCCTACTATTAGTGAGTAGGTAGCCCTATCGTTGGATGTATAAGGGACATTCCAAGAGACATTTACAGTCACAAAGGCAACTTGTGGAGACGTTTGAGCAATTTTGTTTAGGGACTATATCATTTGCCGAAAAGGCAACTGTAGGGTCATCGAGGGACTATGAACTTTTGATTTATGGGTCTTTGCTAAAGCGTTCCTACCTCATGACAATTTTATTTCTAAAGAAAACCAAAGTGGGGTACCCTAGAGGTGCATATGTGCAATTGATTCAATTCAGTTATTTTTGTATTTTAGTTAAGTTTTCTAACGTTTGATTATTAGTCTTATCATACACGCTTAATTACTAGCAGTTAATATATATTGCAGAATATTAAAGTGCAGGAATTTAAATCTACGCTATTACAATGTGTTGTACCCCAAAATTTGCCCTCCCATATTTCTCAAAACATTTCAAGAAAGATTCACAAGTCCAACCCGGCGCGTCATATTTAGGTGTTCTTTCGCCAGGATGTCTCTGATAACGTATTCTCAAATTCAGGTTCGGCATAAGAGTCAATTCTTTAAATAAGGTATCCGAATGTGTGAGTTTTCTCGAAGAAATATGGTGAAAAAGTGTGCTGAAAGTGCAGTTTTTACGCCCTAAAAAATTCATAACTTGAAGATCGTGGCTCTTTTTGAACCCGTTCCGGTGGCCAAAATTCCATCTTGACGTCATCTATGTTTTCATCTCTCACGGCTGGAAGCCAATTTCGATCAGAAGGTCTTCAAAAATGTGAATTTATCAAGTATTTCCGTACAGAAAATTTGTGACAGAAGTTTATTTGTGTCATGTTCAGTAAATCATAACTTGGTCGATTTTCATCGTATTGAGCTGGTTCCGGCGCCAAAATTTCACAAATTGAGTTGGCTAAGTTTTCACAAAAGGTATTGAGTTCGAACGGTATCCAAAAGGTCTTCATTTTTTGCTCAGAGCACGCGTGAGGCACCAAAAATCCTGAATGCTGAATATTATTTCATCTGGGCCGAAACTTCGAAAATTCATAACTCAGTCAATTTTTATCGGATTGGGCTCATATTTTTACACAAGGTCACTGACTCATAGATCTACAACTTTAATTTAAAAGTTGAGACCTAATTATGCTCCGATCATACCAGTTTTTTATTGAAGAACGTGTCAGAATCAACACTGGAGCCCAAAATAAGTTTGTCTGAGCTAAAAATTCAAAAATTCATAACTAATTCACCGTTTATCCGATTGAGCCGATTTTCGGACAACAGTTAGTTCTCGATGTCGGTTACATTTTGTTTTCACATTTCAACTTCAAAAATTGCACTTAAACCCCTGCGATTTTTGCTAGAACATGACAGATTCAAGTGAATATTAGAGGCCCAATTGCACATTCAAAGCCCATTTTTTGCTCTCTAATTTCTATTATATAATCTCATTATTTTCACACAAAAAGAAAAAAGAAAACCCTTGCCACAACGCTGTCAGAATATCAAATTCTTTCAAGAACCCTAAAACCTTGAAATCCTTATTACAAATCCCTCTCTCACTACAAACAAATCATCCTGGTTACAAACCAACATCTCACTACAAACAAGCCATCCCGGTTACAAACCAACATCTCACTACAAACAAGTCATCCCGGTTACAAACCAACATCTCACTACTTCTCCAGTAAGGGTAAGGCTGACTTGATCTCCATGATCAAAAGGCATAAAAGCATTCATATCACTACTTATCCAAGGGTAAGGCTGATTTGATCTTCATGACCAAAAGGGTATAATCATTCATACATGCCATATTGGGCTCTAAATATTAAATTTCTTCATATATTGCCTTTATTTGTATTTTATGATATATAGAAATTTATTTAATGTGTTCATGAGATTCAACACTGCAGATTTAGACAGGATCTCATGCAGGTTCATTAATGAACGTTGAGGCCAAAACACAAATGGTCAAAAGCCAAAACACAAATGGCCAAAACAGAACAGTTTACACATGACACAAATACACGGCGAGACAGACATCCTGAGAAGGTTAAGGAACGTTGAGGCCAGAACACAAATGGCCAAAAGGCAAAACATAAATGGCCAAAACAAAACAGTTTATATATGACGCCAACAACTGTTTCACCCCTCCAATCAGGCCCGTATACTCCTAAACTCTCTCTATTTTTATTATTTTCCTTTAATTAATTAATTGTTATTCTTTTTATTAATCACTAACCAATTAATCTCTTTCTTAATAAAATCAAAAACAAAAATATATATTTTATTTATTAAAATTAAATTCAACATTTTATTTTTGTAAATAAATATTAATTCAATTAATTTAGTTTAATTAGGAAATAACTTTAATATGTTTGCAATAATTAAAATTAATTTAGATAATTAGGTTTTTATTAGCTTTGATTAATTTATGTTATTTCTTTAAATACTCAAAAATCTAAAAATATTTTTATTATTTAATTTAATTTAATTGTTCGTTTAATTTAATTCCATAATTTCCAAAAATAACAAAAAAAACATGCTTTCTTTCAAAAAGGGTCAAAACCCTAAAAAATACACCGATTTAATTTTCTTGCACGCGATCCATTTATTTCCAATATTGTAATTGCTTCCGGAATGTAATAGCTTTTAATTAGGACTTTATTTATTTATCGCTTTCTTTTATTTTCCGCAATTTAAATTAAAGGGTTTGTTTTTGGCGATGTAAATACCCGACGCCTTGTAATAGTTTAGGTTTAATTTCCCGCAATTTAATTTCCGCATAATATTAACTGTTAGATGTTTGATAACTATGCAATGCATGACAAGATCGATCTTTAACCTAAAATCAACACAGCTCACCCATAACATGTAAAGATTAAATTAACCGAACTAACACACTCGCACGTGCGCACTCTTAGGGTACACCTCACTTGGTTGCCTTCGAACGTGGTCATTGAGTATAGGAAGTTTTATAGGTCGCCCTCTTGTCTAAAGATCATAAGTTGCCTCGAAACGGTTGCCTCGGAAAAAAATGATCTAAGACATTAGGGTTACCACTATGGCGTCCTAACATTGCTTTAGTGACCACACGTCCCTTAATCGAATTGACCTGAAAACTCCAACGACGATGCTACCTACTCCTCAATAGTGGGATAGCATTGTCTAAAGGACATTAGCACAGTTTAATTCCTTTTTTCGAGTAGGTAGATGGTTCTTAAGTACTTGCTCTTTTTTAAAACAAAACAAAATTTTTCGCACTTACACTCCTTTCAAACAAAAACTCTTTTCAAACCCACAAACACAAAGAAAAGCAAACTTTTGAAAACACAATGATCAAGTACCTAAGAGCCCGTGGATAACCACGGATAAAAAGGGTGATAACACCTTCCCTTTCTATAATCTACCTCCCGAACCCGAGAAATATCTCAAAAAGGAATTTTTCAGTGCTTTTGTCCTTTCCTTGTTGGATAAAATAAAAGACGGTGGCGACTCTTGCTTACCGCGACATTTTGCGAACACAAACGCAAACGCGAACCAGCATTCCAAAACAGTCAGTTCTCATTCCCACCGATCACAGAACTAGCGACTCTGCTGGGGAATATTCTTAAGTGAGGTATACCTTAGGATTAGATCATTGTGTTTTCAATTGTATGCTTTGTATGATTTATATTTGTGGGATTGTATCGGAGTTCTATAGATCCTAACCTGGATCTGGGGATATCCTTTAGGTAAGTAGCAATAAAATGTGAGGGAACTGTCTGGCATAGACCGACACGGTTGAAGCAGTGGCTACGTTGGGGTGGCACTTTAGTCTGTATCGATATCCCTTGTGTTGGAACGGGGAGAATATGGGTCTTCTAAGGGGTCATTAAGCACCAACTGACCTTAGAACCTTAAATTGACCAACTTGGCCATAGAACAGTAGCAGTATGCTACACTCATTGAGACTAAACTCTCGCGATGATTCCGGCCGCAAGAAAATGTTGCTAAACTGGAATTATGACCGATTGAGGGTAGTCAGTGATATTGAGATCCTCTAGAACCCGGTTACTATTTTTAGGACAGGTTTAAATCAACTAAACTGAAAGAGGGTAATACCTAAACTCCATGCCAGCCTAAACTTAAGGCTATTTGTGTGACTTGTGTGCCTTCAAACTTGAACTACTTGCACATTCTTGTTATCTGACAACATGAGTTCCTTGCAGGTTTTGTTTACAGTCCTTATCCAATAATTTGGATTTATTGCAGGGTTTACTTACATCGCTTCACACTTTTGCTTAAGCGCATAGCATACACATCATAACATCATACCTTAACATTTCCTTAACGATTTCAAGGATCTCAAGGGTCTGTGATGCAGGTTATGGTAAATCAAATGCCTAGCAAGGGGCAAAGGGGATTTATTTTCCTCTAGCCAAGGTTGTCTAGAAATCAAAACACGGTAATTTGAGTCAGGGGCTATGACCCACTCGATATGGTGAGCTTGACTCTTGAAGAAGGACTCTTAACAACATGAAGTTTCTTCAATCAAAGCTGCGAAATTCAAATTCTAACAAGTTTCTTGTTTACCCCGCGGGATCCTTGAAAACATTGCATACATACTGTTGTACCCCAAAATTTGCCCTCGTATTTTTCCACAAGAAATTACAGCTTCGGGCTTTTTCTGATTTTTTTAGACTGGCTCAAGAATCAGTCAAACAGAATTTTTCTTGTCAGTCTAGCCAAATTAGGGTTTTCATGGACTTTTGATACAATTCAAATAAATTATCAGGGTTTGGTTGATTTTGGCTCTGGTTTTGATCAGGCGGACGCTTCTTTAACATTTAACCAAGAATCAGGGTTTTATGCGCATATTTCTCAGAAAAGAATTAATTCTACAGTGTTGTCCAAGTTACTCTGGGAGATGAGCTGAGGCATTTGATTTGAGTTTACAGTGTTGGATTTAATGAAAAAAGGACATGTGGACGTGTGTTGTTTAGCTGTGCAATGCTCTGATTATTCAGAATTCCAGACGTTTATTGATTATTTGTTATTCTGAGTTAAAATGGTTGGGATTTATTTCCAGTTATTATAATTTAAGAATTATAAATAATAAAATAAACAATTGAAAAGAAGAAAAGGAATTAACTGATAAAAAGACTTTTTATTTATCTTTAATTATTTGTACAATTGTTATTTAAATACGGTAATTATTTACAAAGTATTTACAATAATAATGTTACAGTGATTAAAAGGAAAATAAAATTACATCCTAAAAAAATTCCTAAATCTTCATTCTTCTACTGATGCTCTTTTTGCTCCTTTGATTTTTTATCTGCAAAACAAAGAAAAAGAAAAAAAAAGTCAAATGCAGATAAAATAATTAAAGAGCAGACAGATAAAAATTGGATTCATCAATAAAGGTAACTGGCCGGAATCAGTTTGCCCTCTCTGCAAATCACAAGATTTCTCTTGGTTCACAAAGAGGGATGGAAGTTTGCTTGCAATTAAAGTATGAAATGCACAAGTATACAAATTGCACAAATTCAAAATGGTCAAACAGGCTGCCTAATTTCCAATCAAAGAGGCAAACTGAACAGCTACTGCATATGCAAGAAAGAACAAACTGCACATTTCAAAGTTTCAAAACCAATGCACAAAGTCCAAATTGAACTAATTGCAAACTGAATGAAACTGTCCACAAGCTACCCAAAAGTTGTCAAGAAGTACAAAGAAGCAAAAAATCTGGAAAAAGAGATAAGAGATATGCAGAGTAAACCAACTAGTGCAAGCAACATCAAAATTACATCACTTTCCAAAGGCCAGTCACCTTTTCAGAAATACAGTCATAAGCAATATAATATGCTTAAATCTGGAGAGAGAGAGAGAGAAAAGAGAAGAAGAAAAGGAGGCTTACAGGCTTTAGGCAAGAAGATATATAAAACAACAGATATACCAGCATATAGAGGAAGAGGCAGAGATATCACAAAAAGATAATACCACAAACTGTAAGACAAAAACATTGAAAACTGCCTCCACAAGCTTGAAGCCTAAGCTCCAAACCTCACAAAATCCAGGAACCTGCATTAACCTTCAAACACCCACATTCAAAACATCAAACCTGCCTGAACTACCAAGCCTAAAGCTTTCAACCAACACAAACTCACAACCTGCTAAGCCACATAAACCTTAAATCCAACCAAAGCCTCTAAAGCCTGCTGAAACCTCAAACAGAAGCCAAGCCCGTGGCCTGTAACCAAGCCTAGAACCTGTTTCAACTCAAAAAGCCTTAAACCTTTTCATAAACCAGAAACTCTAAACCTGTAATTTCACCTGCAAAAGCCAAGCATGTGGCCTGTAACCAAAGCTTGAAACCCTTCTAACCAGAAACATACAAAGCCATAGCAAACCAGAAAGAGCCCTCAAACACTAAGCATTTAATCCCAAAGGCCCTCAGATGTAACCTCATCACAGGGCACAACATACCAAATACTCAGCAATATCAACATACAAAGCTCTTAGATAATCATCATCAAGCATATCAAGCATGGCAAGCATCAAAGGCAACAGAAATAGGCAACCAGAAGAGGAAAGAAGTGATTAAAGCTAGGTTTTCAAGTTTCATCATCAAACCAAAAAGTGAAACAAAGGTACCATATTTCCAAGCTCGCGCATCACGTTCCTCCGCCCTTGGCCGCCTGAAGCGCCTCCAAGTCCACCGTCCTCCTCCAACAAAGGTAGTATAATTTATCCTCTTTTTCATGTGCCTCAAATCAGAACACAAATAACAATGTATAATCAGAATACGAAATATAAACATATAAAAAAATCGAAACCCTAAGGTATAAAAGAGGGATGTTTTTATCGTTTCTTGGCGCCTTTGTGCTCATCCATGGAGAGAGAGGAAGCAGAGGTGGCGATCGGTGGCCCTAGGCGGAGGAGAGATCAGTAGCTATGGCGAAGGAGACGAAGAAGACGAAGAGGACGAAAGTGATAAGCGGCGCATCTGTAAACCCTAAAATCCATCTGAAAACATAACATTGAAACCCTTGGAAAAATGTTGTCACATGCTGGGCCTTGTCCCACAAAACACGCTTAAGCCCATCAGATTTTTGCACTTGACCCCCCCTCCTGGCGCCTCACCTCCCTTTTACTTGTTCTACTTATTTTGTTTTGGGCTACAAACCCCCTTTAAGCCCATTCCCTTTCTTACATAAACTAACCTTTTTATCATTTTATTTTTTATAATTTAAACTAACATAGTCTATTTTTTTTTATAAATTAAAAATGCCTTAATTCTTTTTTATAAAACTTTATTTATTTACATGACCATTAGGTTTAATTAGATTAATAGACTTTTATCTTAAATTTCTCTTTTTTATATAAATCTATTTGTACATAAAAATACTAATTAAAATACATTAATTTTAATACATAAAAAATAGAACTTAAAACATTCTTTTCTTTTCTTAAAATATTTTGTTTTGTACATATTAACAAAGATACAAAAGGATAATAATACTTAACAAATAAATAAATACTTAATCTTACATTAAGTTAACATTTCACTTGTAAATAAATCATACACTTACACAAATACATTGACACATTTACATTTCTCTATTCTTATACATTTGCTTATCTTATACATTTGATAAATTTTACGTTGTGATCGATTCGATTTGGTTGTAAATATTTGGACACTACTCTCCTAATAAGTCTCATCCCCATTTGTAAATATTTGTACCCCCACTCCCGGATACTTATTTGTAATAGCGTAGACTTTAAATTCCCGCAATTTATCGCTTTCAAATATACCATGGTTAGACCTAGGGTTTGTATGTAAATAAAATCAAACGCTAGATAATCTAATACAAAACAAAGGCATGAAATCAATACACAATCACACTTGCACCCCTAGGGTAATCCCGCTTGTTGCCTTTCAAAATGGGCCATGCTTGCCCGTTGAGTATCTTTGGCCAAACTTAACAAAATCAAAATGATCATAGTCCCTCGATGACGCTTTCGAAAGTTGCCTATCAAAATGACCATAGTCCCTTCAAGCAAATTGCCAAAGACACTTGGCATCATTGCATTCATGGTCCATACGATGACCCGCGCCTGTCCCGTTAACATCCTAACGCAAGATTGTCCACCAACTACAATGGTGGAACAAAATTGTTAAAAGGGTTAAAAACATGAAAAAACCTTTGAGTAAATTTAGGGGTAAACAACTCTTAGTTACTTGATCAAACTTTCAAAAACACTTGCCTACTTTTCCAACCACACTCCACAAACACTTTCAAAACAAACTTCCAAAAAATTTGAAACATCTTTTCGAAAAGATACACACCTTTGTATATATTCAAACACGAGTCGTTACAACGGTTGCCTAGACAAGGCGTCTTTTTCAAAACATTTTCAAAACACACACACCACAATTTCAAGCAATTGAAAATCAAAGGCAAGTGATCTAAAACAAAGTAACTAAGAGCCCATGGATAACCATGGATGAAAAGGGTGCTAATACCTTCCCTTTTCATAATCTACCCCCCGAACCCACGAAACATCTCAAAATGTTTTTCCTGTGCTTTTTAACCTTTCCTTTAGGATAAAATAAAAAGTCGGTGGCGACTCTTGCTAAACCGAACAAGTGTGAATACAAACGCAAAAACTCAAGTCAGTTCTCCCACCGTATCACAGAACTGGCGACTCTGCTGGGGAAAAATTTTAAAGTGGGGTTACCTTAGGGTTTAGATCACCTTTACATTCTTGCTTTGATTGCTTTGATTGCTTTACTTTTTTTGGGTCCTTGTTTGGGTTTGTTGTAAATCCTACACCCGGATTTGGGGCACCTTTTTAGGTAAATAGCAAAAAACTGTGAGGGAACTGTGCGGGGTATACCGACACGGTTGAAGCAGTAAGTTATGTTAGTGTCACATATTTGTGAGTACCGGTAACCCTTGAGTTCAGTCAAGGAGAGTACGGGGCCGCTGAGTGATGTCATGAAGCACTAACGAACTCTTAGAACCTTAATTGACCATCCTAGCCTTTTTAGGGGTAGTGAGATGACCGACTTTGGTGCAGTCCGAAGTTGGTAGATACTCGATACTACACTCATTGAGGGTTGTTTTCTTGGAATATTTTGGTCGCCAGTTAAGTGGCTAAACCAAAACAATGAACACAGAAAACAATCCAGTGATATTGAGCTCCTTAGAACCCGGTTTCTATTTTAGGACAGGATGAGCCAACTAACTTCAAAAGGGTACTTACCTACAACCCCATGCAAGCCTAAACCTAAGGACTTGTTTGCTTTGTGTGAATATGTTTGTCTGTATATACACTTACTTGCTTTTGCATACATGTACATAACATCATAACATCATACCATAGCATTTTCAATAACCATTTCAAGGATCTCGAGGGTTCTTTTGATGCAGGGTTACGTTGAACCAGACGTCTACCAAGGGGCAAGAGGTTTTATCCTCTAAGCAAATGCCATCAAAGATCAAGTGCAACAACTTGAATCAGGGACTATGACCCACTTGACATGGTGAGCTTGATTCTCGTGGAAAGACATCCACCGTTGCAAAGTTCTCCAATCAAAGATCGAAGTTCAACCTCTAACATTCTCTTGTGTTTACCCCAAGAGATCCTTGAAAACATTGCATATATATCATACATATCATTGCATAGCAGGTTTCTCCTTTTCAGGTTTCCTTATTCTTCCTACTGTTTATTTCAGTAAGATGGATATGGAACAAACGGTGAAAGATCTCCAGGCTCAAAACGCTCAATTCCAGCAAATGCTTCTGGCTATGGGTAAAGGGCAAGAGGATCTGAAAGCCCTCCTTCTCAAAGACAAGGGGGTCAGTCTTGAAGAAGACCACAATCTGGAGATGGATGAAACTGACTACTCCGAAGAACAATATCCTCCCGCTGATGACAGGTACAAACAGTTGGAGGATCGCCTAAATGCCATGGAGGTCCAACAAGTACCTGGCTTGGACTTAGGAGACTTGGGTTTAGTTCCTGGATTAGTCATTCCGCCAAAGTTCAAAGTCCCTACCTTTGCTCTGTACGATGGAGTTTCTTGCCCTAAGATGCATCTAATGTCTTATGTCCGCAAGATTCAACCATACGCAACTGATCCAAAGCTTTGGATCCACTTCTTCCAAGAAAGTCTGGTAGGGGCTCAACTCGAGTGGTTCTATCAATTGGAGAGTTATCGCATCCACACCTGGGAGGACCTAGCCCGGGCCTTTTACAAACAATATTAGTACAATGCTGATCTCACACCAACTCGTGTGCAATTGCAGAACATGACCATGGGTTCTGACGAGAGCTTCAAGGGATACGCCCAAAGGTGGAGAGATCTGGCTGGTAGGGTGCAACCCCCTTTAACTGATAAGGAACTGGTTGACATCTTCATGGGGACTTTGACAGTGCCTTTCTTCAATCACTTAATTGGAAGCTCCTCAGCTGGGTTCACCGAGCTAATACTAACCGGCGAAAGGGTCGAAGCTGGCATCAAAAGTGGGAAGATCCAAGGAGCTACTCCCTCTGATGTTCAGAAAATCCATTGCAATGGGAAGAAAGAGTCCAATGCAGTGACTGGTCAAAAGAGTCGTCTTGATCAACATGCTGGGGCAATCCTGATCTCTGATCCCACGCCTGTTCAACAAAAACGGGGCAAGAGACGTAGGGTGAGATATCAAGAAAGGCAGTACACTGACATCAACATGCCTTTGTCTCAAGCATTACAACAGTTGTTGGAGTTGAAGCTGATCACGCTGAAGGATCCTCCTCAAAATCCTGATACTTCCTCTTCCAAGTACAACTCGAGTGAGAGATGTGCCTACCATTCTGACAGCCCTGGGCATGACACCGACAGCTGTTGGACTTTGAAGAACCAGATTCAAGACTTGATTGATGCCAAGGAGATCAAGTTTTGACCCTCCGGAGACTCCAAGTGTGATCATTGCTGCTATTCCAAATCATTGAGAGCGTCTTTGTTACTTTGAATTTTCAAGTTGTAATCTCTTTGTCATTCAAACAATTATCTATTAATGTCAAACTTTGTTTCATTAATGCATTGCATATGTTTGTCTTAATTTGATCCACTCATTTTCGTTACACTTGAACTATGCTTTCTACTTTCTTTATGATATTTGACTCTTGATAAAAAGCTGCAAGCCTTTAGAGGGAGGATGACGAAACAATACCATAATCTCATACAGTATGCTTTTGAACAGACCTTGCTGATGATGTACAGGCATTTCTTTCAATTCCCAAACACTGGAGTTATAAGGAAGATAATCCCTAGTCAACCCCTTCGAGCCAAAGAAGTAGGAGTTTTTTGTTCTAAACAATCAAAACCTTTGATATAAACCTGGGGCAGGGTAGTCTCTCAGTTAATTCAAAAAAAGTGTGCATTGAAGTCGCAAACTCTCAGTTCGTAACACAACGAATGACAAGAAAAGCATTCCTCTGGAATCAAAAGACAGTGATGGTTCCCTATCACATAGGCAGTCAATCTCTCAAAAAGAAAAAGCCCACCGAGCAAAAACCTATAAAGGAGGCTTAAGAAACCTGGGGCATCCCGCTGACTGTGATCTTGAAAACAGAGACAGTCAGGCAAAATTTAGGGATAACAAATCAAGAAAGAGGTCATTATAAATCCTCAACAACATGAAAAATGTTGCAAGAGAAAAAGGAGATGATGACTGTCTCCCAAAATTCAACTGGTGAACCATCACCCAAAAAGTCGTTCCAAACTCGAATAGAGTGCGACGCACAATTAACTGAGCTTAGGGTTGAAGAACATCACGAAGAGCGGGTGGGTACAAATATACTTTGAGCATTTATCATTTGTTTCTTAAACCGTGAACCAGGCCACGTTACAATCCTTCAAAAGTCCTAATTGAAGCATGGGTAAGTTCGAAAGCATACTGTTACAAAAGGTATCCTGACTCCTGTAAGGCTTGGCTCTAAAATCTTGTGTTGATTTGTCTTATAAAAAGTTTTCTGCTAAAAAACGCATTTTTCAAAACTTCGAGACAAACATAAACTTTGCATTGCTTGAATATCACTGTTTGCATTTGACTATTTGTTTGACAGCGAAGAAATTCATACAGTGAATGTTCGGAGGAACGAAAACTATCTCAGTGAACAAAATCACTTCAAAAGGATGACACCTCCGTCGCAAATATCTCCTATCAACAAGGGGGCTTGACATGTCACCATCCAGCACGCATGGGGCAGTCCAGTCAAGGTTTCAACAGATCTTTCAAAGTTCAGTTAACCTGGGGCAATCCAGTCAAGATTTCAATAAAATCTCTCAAATTGCAGTTTAACCTGGGGCAAGTCTCTGTCACCATCACTTGGGGCATTCGAATGTCAAATTCAAGGGTTACGAACAGTCCAAGTTTCCTGGCAATATCACATGCATCTGATACTGGGGGCAGTGATTTAACCTCTCTAGCAGACCTGCAGTCATGGGTTTATTTCCCCAACATTTGTCAAGGATTTATTCTCCGAAGCAAATTACATTTCAACGACATTCTAAACATATGCAGTCTGATCAACAGATTCCTTCATCTTGAAGTAGTAATCATCAAGGTTCCTTCATCTTGAAGTAGTAATCATCAAGGTTCCTTCATCTTGAAGTAGTAATCATCAAGGTTCCTTCATCTTGAAGTAGTAATCGTCAAGGTTCCTTCATCTTTTGAGGTAGTAATCATCAAAATTTTCTTCATCACCTGCTGAAAATTACAACCACCAACAAGATAACAGACAACTGAAAAAATCTGTTTCTCTCAAGAATGAAGACTCTCATCCTTAAGACCTCAGAAGATTGGTATACTCCCAGTTTCTGACTGTTAACAGCATGAAGATTCTTATCACCTCAGAAGATTGGTACACTCCCAATTTCTGACCCCCGACAGAATGAAGATTCTCATTCTCAAAATGGCACGTAACCTGAGTTCTCAATTCCCCAAACAGAGTTAACTTCAGGATCCTCAACAGAGCAAGAGCTTTCTCAAAGCTGATTTCCCCAGCCAGAGAGCCTCCCAGAATCTGATTCCCCTCAGAGTCAAGATTCAAAATCCCCAGTGGAGCCAAAACTGTCAATCCCCAGCGGAGCTAAAACTTCCAACTATCAATCCCCAAGCAGAATGAAGACTCTCGTTCTCAGCACCTCGCAGAATATTCGAATATTCTCCGATGAAGATCCCCTCAAGACAGGAATCCCCAGTAGAGTGGCATACAATCCAAACTCCTGATCCCCCAACAGTGGTCCCAGGACTTCTCATTTTCAACGATCAAAAGATTCTTGCCATCCCTAGCAGCAGTCAAGGAATTATTTTCCCTGGCAGCAGTCAAGATTCTTTTTCAGCCATCCAGGATTCATCTATCTTCAGCAGGACAGCTCATCAGCATACATGCATATTCCTTACATTCATATCATAAACATTGATATAACATACATTGCATCATACATTTCATGCAACAGGACTTTGTGTTTCAGCTAATATCTTACCCTTTTTCAGGATAAAGATTAGTAAGCTTCAGATTCTCAACTTTTGAAAACGGTTCACAGACGCCTCCCAACATGGATGCTGATCTATTGCTTATTCAACTTCAACTCCTGAAAACAGTTTACGGATTCTCCAAACATGAATGTCAATCTATCGCTTGTTCAGAACCCCAATTCAGAGATGTTCCAAAACATGGATACTTTTCTGATACTCGTCCACTCACCAAAGACATACAGTTCAACAACCATTTCCAGATGGCATCTATAAGCCCATCCTCCTACTAGCAACTTCCAAATGGCATATTTAAGCCCATTTCCAGATGGCATCTCTAAGCCCATCCCCCGACAAGATTCTGTCACATCAACCAAATGGCATCTTTAAGCCCATTCCCTCTACCATCACATCACCGAGTGCAAATTTTTGGGCACTCTAGTGTCCAATCTCCTTTTACCCTCGAGTCGCGAAAGGCAAACTTGCCAATCTAACTCTTCAGGTTCAAGAAGATTGAACAGGGGCAACTGTTGTACCCCAAAATTTGCCCTCGTATTTTTCCACAAGAAATCACAGCTTCGGGCTTTTCCTGATTTTTTCAGACTGGCTCAAGAATCAGTCAAACAGAATTTTTCTTGTCAGTCTAGCCGAATTAGGATTTTCATGGACTTTTGATACAGTTCAAACAAATTATCAGGGTTTGGTTGATTTTGGCTCAGGTTTTGATCAGGTGGACGCTTCTTTAACATTTAACCAAGAATCAGGGTTTTGTGCGCATATTTCTCAGAAAAGAATTAATTCTACAGTGCTGTCCAAGTTACTCTGGGAGATGAGCTGAGGCATTTGATTAAGTTTACAGTGTTGGATTTAATGAAAAAAGGACATGTGGACGTGTGTTGTTTAGCTGTGCAATGCTCTGATTATTCAGAATTCCGGACGTTTATTGATTATTTGTTATTCTGAGTTAAAATGGTTGGGATTTATTTCCAGTTATTATAATTTAAGAATTATAAATAATAAAATAAACAATTGAAAAGAAGAAAAGGAATTAACTGATAAAAAGACTTTTTATTTATCTTTAATTATTTGTACAATTGTTATTTAAATACGGTAATTATTTACAAAGTATTTACAATAATAATGTTACAGTGATTAAAAGGAAAATAAAATTACATCCTAAAAAAATTCCTAAATCTTCATTCTTCTACTGATGCTCTTTTTGCTCCTTTGATTTTTTATCTGCAAAACAAAGAAAAATAAAAAAAAGTCAAATGCAGATAAAATAATTAAAGAGAAGACAAATAAAAATTAGATTCATCAATAAAGGTAACTGGCCGGAATCAGTTTTCCCTCTCTGCAAATCACAAGATTTCTCTTGGTTCACAAAGAGGGATGGAAGTTTGCTTGCAATTAAAGTATGAAATGCACAAGTATACAAATTGCACAAATTCAAAATGGTCAAACAGGCTGCCTAATTTCCAATCAAAGAGGCAAACTGAACAGCTACTGCATATGCAAGAAAGAACAAACTGCACATTTCAAAGTTTCAAAACCAATGCACAAAGTCCAAATTGAACTAATTGCAAACTGAATGAAACTGTCCACAAGCTACCCAAAAGCTGTCAAGAAGTACAAAGAAGCAGAAAATCTGGAAAAAGAGATAAGAGATATGCAGAGTAAACTAACTAGTGCAAGCAACATCAAAAGTTACATCACTTTCCAAAGGCCAGTCACCTTTTCAGAAATACAGTCATAAGAAATATAATATGCTTAAATCTGGAGAGAGAGAGAGAGAGAGAGAGAGAGAGAGAGAGAGAGAGAGAGAGAGAGAGAGAGAGAGAGAGAGAGAGAGAGAGAGAAAAGAGAAGAAGAAAAGGAGGCTTACAGGCTTTAGGCAAGAAGATATATAAAACAACAGATATACCAGCATATAGAGGAAGAGGCGGAGATATCAAAAAAACATAATACCACAAACTGTAAGACAAAAACATTGAAAACTGCCTCCACAAGCTTGAAGCCTAAGCTCCAAACCTCACAAAAGCCAGGAACCTGCATTAGCCTTCAAACACCCAAACATTCAAAACATCAAACCTGCCTGAACTACCAAGCCTAAAGCTTTCAACCAACACAAACTCACAACCTATTAAGCCACATAAACCTTAAATCCAACCAAAGCCTCTAAAGCCTGCTGAAGCCTCAAACAGAAGCCAAGCCTGTGGCCTGTAACCAAGCCTAGAACCTGTTTCAACTCAAAAAGCCTTAAACCTTTTCATAAACCAGAAACTCTAAACCTGTAACTTCACCTGCAAAGGCCAAGCCTGTGGCCTGTAACCAAAGCTTGAAACCCTTCTAACCAGAAACATACAAATACATAGCAAACCAGAAAGATCCCTCAAACACTAAGCATTCAATCCCAAAGGCCCTCAGAGGTAACCTCATCACAGGGTACAACATACCAAATACTCAGCAATATCAACATACAAAGCTCTCAGATAATCATCATCAAGCATATCAAGCATGGCAAGCATCAAAGGCAACAGAAATAGGCAACCAGAAGAGGAAAGAAGTGATTAAAGCTAGGTTTTCAAGTTTCATCATCAAACCAAAAAGTGAAACAAAGGTACCAGATTTCCAAGCTCGCGCATCACGTTCCTCCGCCCTTGGCCGCCTGAAGCGCCTCCAAGTCCACCGTCCTCCTCCAACAAAGGTAGTATAATTTCTCCTCCTTTTCATGTGCCTCAAATCAGAACACAAATAACAATGTATAATCAGAATACGAAATATAAACATATAAAAAAATCGAAACCCTAAGGTATAAAAGAGGGATGTTTTTACCGTTTCTTGGCGCCTTTGTGCTCACCCATGGAGAGAGAGGAAGCAGAGGTGGCGATCGGTGGCCCTAGGCGGAGGAGAGCTCAGCAGCTATGGCGAAGGAGACGAAGAAGACGAAGAGGACGAAAGTGATAAGCGGCGCCTCTGTAAACCCTAAAATCCATCTGAAAACATAACATTGAAACCCTTGGAAAAACGTTATCACATGCTGGGCCTTGTCCCACAAAACACGCTTAAGCCCATCAGATTTTTGCACTTGCCCCCCCCCCCCCCTCCTGGCGCCTCACCTCTCTTTTACTTGTTCTACTTATTTTGTTTTGGGCTACAAACCCCCTTTAAGCCCATTCCCTTTCTTACATAAACTAACTTTTTTATCGTTTTATTTTTTATAATTTAAACTAACATAGTCTATTTTTTTTTATAAATTAAAAATGCCTTAATTCTTTTTTATAAAACTTTCTTTATTTACATGACCATTAGGTTTAATTAGATTAATAGACTTTTATCTTAAATTTTTCTTTTTTATATAAATCTATTTGTACATAAAAATACTAATTAAAATACATTAATTTTAATACATAAAAAATAGAACTTAAAACATTCTTTTCTTTTCTTAAAATATTTTGTTTTGTACATATTAACAAAGATACAAAAGGATAATAATACTTAACAAATAAATAAATACTTAATCTTACATTAAGTTAACATTTCACTTGTAAATAAATCATACACTTACACAAATACATTGACACATTTACATTGCTCTATTCTTATACATTTGCTTATCTTATACATTTGATACATTTTACGTTGTGATCGATTCGATTTGGTTGTAAATATTTGGACACTACTCTCCTAATAAGTCTCATCCCCATTTGTAAATATTTGTACCCCCACTCCCGGATACTTATTTGTAATAGCGTAGACTTTAAATTCCCGCAATTTATCGCTTTCAAATATACCATGGTTAGACCTAGGGTTTGTATTTAAATAAAATCAAACGCTAGATAACCTAATACAAAACAAAGGCATGAAATCAATACACAATCACACTTGCACCCCTAGGGTAATCCCGCTTGTTGCCTTCCAAAATGGGCCATGCTTGCACGTTGAGTATCTTTGGCAAAACAAAACAAAATCAAAATGATCATAGTCCCTCGATGAAGCTTTCGAAAGTTGCCTATCAAAATGATCATAGTCCCTTCAAGCAAATTGCCAAAGACACTTGGCACCATTGCATTCATGGTCCATACGATGACCCGCGCCTGTCCCGTTAACATCCTAACGCAAGATTGTCCACCAACTACAATGGTGGAACAAAATTGTTAAAAGGGTTAAAAACATGAAAAAACCTTTGAGTAAATTTAGGGGTAGACAACTCTTAGTTACTTGATCAAACTTGCAAAAACACTTGTCTACTTTTCAAACCACACTCCACAAACACTTTCAAAACAAACTTCCAAAAACATTTGAAACATCTTTTCGAAAAGATACACACCTTTGTATATACTCAAACACGAGTAATTACAACGGTTGCCTAGACAAGGCGTCTTTTTCAAAACATTTTCAAAACACACACACCACAATTTCAAGCAATTGAAAATCAAAGGCAAGTGATCTAAAACAAAGTAACTAAGAGACCATGGATAACCATGGATGAAAAGGGTGCTAATACCTTCCCTTTTCATAATCTACCCCCCGAACCCCCGAAACATCTCAAAAGGTTTTTCCTATGCTTTTTAACCTTTCCTTTAGGATAAAATAAAAAGTCGGTGGCGACTCTTGCTAAACCGAACAAGTGCGAATACAAACGCAAAACCTCAAGTCAGTTCTCCCACCGTATCACACATACATATCATTGCATAACAGGTCTCCCAGTATAGGTCACTCATGTTCTCACTGTTTATTTCAGCAATGACTCTCCTACAAGACAACCAAGATCTCCAGGCTCAAAACGCTCAACTTCAAGAAATGTTCTTGAACCTATCCCTGGGGCAGGAAGAAATAAAAGCTCTGCTCATAAGGGGCTTAGTCCTAGGGAATCCAGGCGGCATCAGGAATGATCAGTTGGAAGGGCTACAAATTGAGTTGGCAACAATGAAGATCTAGATGATGGGACAGCTGGTGGGCCAGATGGCTCTCATTCAAGACCTGGCACAAAGATAAGAAGAGCTCAGGGTCCTCGTCAACAAACTAGTTCAAAATAACCAAGTGGGGCAAACAACCAGGGTTGAAGATCAAGTCATCAATCAACCTCCTTTGAGACAAGAAGACAAGGGAAAAGCTCCCTAACTTGCTTCAGTGTCACAAGCCCAGCAACAACCTCGCCAGCGTCAATGGGGTAATCGGCGTAAGCAAAATACATCTGGAAGACATTTCTCTGAGACTGATATACCATTATCTCTAATACTGAAACGCTTGTTGGAGGTCAATCTGATTCTTTTAAAGGATTCTCTCCGGAATCCCAATACCTCTGCTCCTGGCTATCACCCCGATGCATTTTGTGTATACCACTCATGTAGTCTTGGACATGACACCAACGACTGTTGGGCTTTGAAAAACAAGATCCAAGACTTGATTGACAGAAGAGTTCTGGAATTCATGCCGGATGGCGAGATGAAAATCTTCCGCTGAGGGTTCTCCACCTGAAATGACTAAGTCGAACTAAGAGGCTTTTGCTCATTAGAATTTTCAAGCTGTAATTTTCTATTGACTGTTCGAACATTTATTCATGTCAAACTTTATTACTTTACCAATGCATTGCATATGTCTGTTTTGAATCAATCCTTTCGTATTTCACTATATTCAAATTGCTTTCATTTTTTATGATGATCAACTCTCGAAGAAAAAAAATTCTAAGCCTTTAGAGGGAGGATGACGAAAATGATATCAAAATCTCTACAGTATGCTTTTGAACAGACCCCGCTGACGAGGTACAGGCATTGTTTCAAATCCTAAACAGTGGAGTTATAAGGAAGATAATCCCTAGTCAACCCCTTTGAGCCAAAGAAGTTGGAGTTTTTCTTTTCACAAATTAAAACCCTTAATCACAACCTGGGGCAGGGTAGTTTTCTCAGTTGATCCAGATGCACAATGAATGGCATCAAAGAAGTCCTTCCGAAACAAAAGACGGTGTTGGTTCCGTATAATCGTAAGGAAGGGAAGTCATTATCTCTCAAAAATAAAAGCCCATCAAGTCAAAACCTATGAAGGAGACTTACAAAACTGGGGCATTCCGCTTACTGTAATTACAAAAGAAACAGTTCAGGAAAAAGACAGGGGTAATAAAATCAAAAAGAAAGAGGTCCTGCAAACTCTCAACAAAATGACTGCCTGTTCAAAATAAATTGTCAGTATCCGAACCTTCACTGGTATGTCAGAGCAAATACTCAAACAATATCTAATGCACGATTAACTGAGTTTAGGATCGAAGAACATCATGAAGAACGGGTGGGTACAAATAAAATTTGAGCCTTTATCCTTTGTTTCTTAAATCGTGAACCAGGCCACGATATAACCCTTAAAAGTCCTAGCTGAAGCATGGGTTAGTTCGAAAGCATACTGTTACAAAAGGTATCCTGACTCCTATAGGGCTTGCTGTAAATCCTGAGTTGACGTCACATTTTACAAAATTTTCCTATCTTACTGAAAAAATGCATTTTTAAAAAACTTCAAGACAGACATAAGCTTTACATTCTTAAAATAACTTTGTTTGCATATGACTATTTGTTCAAACAGCAGAGAAATTCGCACGACGAATATCTAGGGAACAAAAAACCTTCTCAATAAAAGGATCACCTCAAGTGGAAAAAACACTTCCAACCAAGGGGCACGGCATGATCATTGTCCATCATCTGGGGCAGTCAAGTCAAGATTCAAGGAATCTCTCAAAATGCCAAATAGCCAGGGGGAAATCTCCATCTGAATCAATTGGGGCATTGGACAGGAATTCCAGCAACGAATCTTGCATGATCAAACGAAGATCTTCTGGTAGTATGGCAACACAACACTACCGACAGTGACACCTCCCTACATCCTGAGAGCATGGACATAATCATAAAATACTACGCATAATCAAAGACCCGCTAGGTCGACTAGCCTAGGCAAAAATAAGGGCTTTCCGATGAACCAAAAGGGTTTGGGCAAAAATTAGGGATAAAAATGGAAAAAATTTATACACCCGGCAAGTCGAAAACCTGAAAAGGTGGCTTGGGCAAAAAAGGGTATCCCGATGGATTGAAAACCCGAAAGGGCGGTCCAGGCAAAAATTAGGGATCAAAGCGTACGACTATGTCCCGTCATCTCGTCACTTGCCTACCTGAAGAAGACTTGTCATTTCAATCGAAATATACCAAGCACCTCATAGGTTGGGATAATACTCGATCCACAAGGCCTCCGCAGGCACCTTCTCCCGCAGAAACAGGGGCAATAAAATTGTCCGAATTGTACAAGTTGCTCTGTCCACCAGGTACCAAGGTACATTCAGCTGAAGAATATGGCTAAAGACACCTTCACTCCCCGCAGAATAAGGCAGTAATGGTAGCTCTCCCATCTGAGACTTGCAGCTATGAACAAATCAGCAATACTCTCCCCAAGCAGAGTTCATCCACCGTCAGCGCTAAAAAGGTTTGGTATCCCCAGAAGGTCTTAATATTCCTCAGTGGAATATAAAGACATTCCCCAGCAAGCCTAAGATCATCCTCAGCGAAGTTCTTTCCTTTCCCCAAGAAGGAGTTCAATCCTCAACAAATTCAGTGTCACCAGCAACAGTAATCCATCCCTAGCAGAGTTCATCAGCGGAATCCCCAGCGGAGTTTAGCGTTAAAATCTTCAGCAGAGCATCCCTTCCCCACAGAGTAATTCCCCTCACAGTAATCTCTTCATCAGTTTATTCCCCAACGGAGTTCTTTTCTCCTGCAGGTTTATTCTCACAATCATCTTTGTCCACCATCCATGGCCGAAGCGAAGCATTCAACTTTATTCTCCAGCAGCTCCAAGATTTATTTTCCCCAGCTAAAACATTACATGTCCATACATCATGATACATGCATATACGCATCATACCATACAATCTCATTTATTTTGAGAACATCATTGCCTGATACATATCATGCATTACATACAGCTAACCTTTACCTTTCAGGAAAGATACAATCAAAATTCAAGTTATGAAGCCCGGGTACGACCGGATAGTATCTTGATTTCTACAGCATATTGTGAAGCCCGGATTACGACCAGATAACAATATCAGACTACCGCGAAGCCTGGATTACGACCAGATAGTGATATCTCTCAAAAGTAAGCTATGAAGCCTGGAGAACGACCGGATAATAGTTTATTCCCCAGTGAGCCGTGAAGCCCGGATTACAACCGGATAGCAGCTCAGTAAGCACCATGAAGCCTGGATTCGACCAGATAGTGGTATATCATAAATACAAGCCGTGAAGACTGGATCACGACTGGATAACAGCTCAGCAAGTTATTGTGAAGCCTGGATTACCACCAAAAAGCAATACAAGACCATGAAGCCTGGATTACGACCAGATAATGGTAGAAGATGTTGTGAAGACTGGATTACGGCCAGATAGAAACCAAGAGTACTACGAAGCATGGATTACGACCAGATAGTGGTATATCTTTAATAAAAGTTATGAAGCCCGGATTCGACCGGATAGTATCTTGATTCCTCCGAACACCATGAAGCCTGGATTTCGACCAGATAGTGGCATGATACATCGTGAAGCCTGGATTACGACCAGATAGTGTTAAGGGACACCGTGAAGCTTGGATTACGACCAAATAGAAGTTTACCCAGCCAATTACTATGAAGCCCGGATTCGACCAGATACTAATAAACCCAACAGTCAAAGGGAAGCTCGGATGCGACCGGATAACCACTTGATTTATTCTGAAGCCTGGATTTCGACCAGATAAGAAGTGAGGTATACTGAAGATTGGATTCGACCAGATAGCAGTACGTGACACCATGAAGCCTGGATTCGACCTGATAATGGTATAACATATCGTGAAGCCTGGATTACGACCAGATAGCGGTACAAGCCACTATGAAGCTTGGATTCCGACCAAATAGCAGTTTACATGGACAGTTACTAAGAAGCCCGGAGTCGGCCGGATATTAGTGTGCCCTAAATTCAAGTTGAAGCCTGGATGCAACCGGATAACCACTTGATTTATTCTGAAGCCTGGATTTCGACCAGATAAGAAGTGAGGTATTGCAAAGCCTGGATTGCGACCGGATAGCAAGTTTAATCTCATCTCCCCAGTAAGTCACTGTAAAACCTGGATTACGACCAGATAGCAGTCGGTCTTATCACTATGAAGCCTGGGTTACGACCAGATAGTAGTTCACTCTCACCTCTTCAACATAGATGATTCCTCAGTAGAATAACGGACGACCGAAGCTCCTAAAATTCAACAGAGATGATTCCTCAGTAGAATAACGGACGATCGAAGCTCCTAAAGTTCTATTTATCCTAAGACAAAGAACAACATTCCCCAGCGGAATCTCCCTCAACAACAGGTATACAAGCTCTCACTAAGGAATCTCTTATGCGATCGACACTCCTTCGGATGGCATCTTTAAGCCCATCTCCCATCATCAATCTCCAAATGGCATCTGTAATCCCATTCCCGACTTCACAAGACATCAAGAGGAGAAAACTCTCATGTCCCAAACCCGTCAATAGAGACAACCCGTCAATGGAAACAACCTGTCAATAGAGACAACCCGTCAATGGAGACAACCCGTCAATAGAGACAACCCGTCAATAGAGACAACCCGTCAATGGAGACAACCTGTCAATGGAGACCACCCATCAATGGAGACAACCCGTCAATAGAGACAACTCGTCAAAGGAGGCACCCCGTCAAAAGAGACAACCTATCAGCAAAGACAAAACCACCTACCAACAATCTCCAAATGACATATGTAAGCCCATTCCCGACATCACAATGCTGATGCTACTTCATGCGAGTGCAAATTTCTGGGCACTCTAGTGTTCAATCATCTTCCACCTTTGGATCACGAAAGGCCCGAACGCTAATCTATATCCTCAGGTTTAAGAAGATTGAACAGGGGCAACTGTTGTACCCCAAAATTTTCCCTCCCATATTTCTCAAAACATTTCAAGAAAGATTCACAAGTCCAACCCGGCGCGTCATATTCAGGTGTTCTTTCGCCAGGATATCTCTGATTAACATATTCTCAAATTCAGGTTCGGCTCAAGAGTCAATTCTTTAAAGAAGGTATCCGAATGTGTGAGTTTTCTCGAAGAAATATGGTGAAAAAGTGTGCTGAAAGTGCAGTTTTTACGCGCTAAATAATTCATAACTTGAAGATGGTGGCTCGTTTTGAACCCATTCCGGTGGCCAAAATTCCATCTTGACGTCATCTATATTTTCATCTCTCACGGCTGGTAGCCAATTTCGATTAGAAGGTCTTCAAAAATGTGGATTTATCAAGTATTTACGTACAGAAAATTTATGACAGAAGTTTATTTGCGTCATGTTCAGAAAATCATAACTTGGTCGATTTTCATCGTATCGAGATGGTTCCGGCGCCAAAATTTCACAAATTGAGTTGGATAAGTTTTCACATAAGGTATTGAGTTCGAACGGTTTCCAAAAGGTCTTCGTTTTTTTCTCAGAGCACGCGTGACGCGCCGAAAATCCTGAATATTGAATATTATTTCATCTGGGCCGAAACTTCGAAAATTCATAACTCAGTCAATTTTTATCGGATTGGGCTCATATTTTTACACAAGGTCACTGACTCATAGGTCTACAACTTTTATTTAAAAGTAGAGACCGAATTATGCTCCTATCAATACCAATTGTTTATTGAAGAACGTATCAGAGTCGACATTGGAGCCCAAAATAAGTTTGTTTGAGCTAAAACTTCAAAAATTCATAACTAATTCACTGTTTATCCAATTGAGCCGATTTTCGGACAGCAGTTAGTTCTCGATGTCGGATACATTTTGTTTTCACATTTTAACTTCAAAAATTGAACTTAAGCCCCTGCGATTTTTCCTAGAACGTGACAGATTCAAGTGAATATTGGAGGCCCAATTGCACATTCAAAGCCCATTTTTTGCTCTCTAATTTCTATTATATAATCTCATTCTTTTCACACAAAAAGAAAAAAGAAAACTCTTGCCACAACGCTGTCAGAATATCAAATTCTTTCAAGAACCCTAAAACCTTGAAATCCTTATTACAAATCCCTCTCTCACTACAAATAAGCCATCCCGGTTATAAACCAACATCTCACTACAAACAAGTCATCCCGGTTACAAACCAACATCTCACTACTTCTCCAGTAAGGGTAAGGCTGGCTTGATCTCCATGATCAAAAGGCATAAAAGCATTCATATCACTACTTCTCCAAGGGTAAGGCTGATTTGATCTCCATGATCAAAAGGGTATAATCATTCATACATGCCATATTAGGCCTAAACATTAAATTTCTTCATATATTGGCTTTATTTGTATTTTATGATATATAGCAATTTATTTAATGTGTTCATGAGATTCAACACTGCAGATTTAGACAGGATCCCATGCAGGTTCATTAAGGAACGTTGAGGTCAAAACACAAATGGCCAAAAGGCAAAACACAAATGGCCAAAAGTCAAAACACAAATGGCCAAAACAGAATAGTTTACACATGACACCAATACACGGCAAGACAGACATCCTGAGAAGGTTAAAGAACGTTGAGGCCAGAATACAAATGGCCAAAAGGCAAAACACAAATGGCCAAAACAAAACAGTTTATATATGACGCCAACAGCTGTTTCACCCCTCCAATCAGGCCCGTATACTCCTAAACTCTCTCTTTATTTTTATTATTTTCCTTTAATTAATTAATTGTTATTCTTTTTATTAATCACTAACCAATTAATCTCTTTCTTAATAAAATCAAAAACAAAAAAATATATTTTATTTATTAAAATTAAATTCAGCACTTTATTTTTGTAAATAAATATTAATTCAATTAATTTAGTTTAATTAGGAAATAACTTTAATAATTTTGCAATAATTAAAATTAATTTAGATAATTAGGTTTTTATTAGCTTTGATTAATTTATGTTATTTCTTTAAATACTCAAAAATCCAAAAATATTTTCATTATTTAATTTAATTTAATTGTTCGTTTAATTTAATTCCATAATTTCCAAAAATAACAAAAATAAAACATGCTTTCTTTCAAAAAGGGTCAAAACCCTAAAAAATATGCCGATTTAATTTTCTTGCACGCGATCCATTTATTTCCAATATTGTAATTGCTTCCGGAATGTAATAGCTTTTAATTAGGACTTTATTTATTTATCGCTTTCTTTTATTTTCCGCAATTTAAATTAAAGGGTTTGTTTTTGGCGATGTAAATACCTGACGCCTTGTAATAGTTTAGGTTGAATTTCCTGCAATTTAATTTCCGTACAATATTAACTGTTAGATGTTTGATAGCTAGGCAATGCATGACAAGATCAATCTTTAACCTAAAATCAACATAGCTCACCCATAACATGTACAAATAAAATTAACCAAACTAACACACTCGCACATGCGCACTTTTAGGGTACACCTCACTTGGTTGCCTTTAAATGTGGTCATTGAGTATAGGAAGTTTTAGAGGTCACCCTCTTGTCCAAAGATCATAAGTTGCCTCGAAACGGTTGCCTCGGAAAAAATGATATAAGACATTAGGGTTACCACTAAGGCGTCCTAACATTGCTTTAGTGACCACACGTCCCTTAATCGAATTGACCCGAAAACTCCAACGACAATGCTACCTACTCCTCAATAGTGGGATAGCATTTTCTAAAGGACATTAGCACAGTTTAATTCCTTTTTTCGAGTAGGTAGATGGTTCTTAAGTACTTGATCTTTTTTAAAACAAAACAAAACTTTTCGCACTTACACTCCTTTCAAACAAAAACTCTTTTCAAACCCACAAACACAAAGAAAAGTAAACTTTTAAAAACACAATGATCAAGTACCTAAGAGCCCGTGGATAACCACGGATAGAAAGGGTGCCAACACCTTCCCTTTCTATAATCTACCTCCCGAACCCGAGAAATATCTCAAAAAGGAATTTTTCTGTGCTTTTGTCCTTTCCTTGTTGGATAAAATAAAAGACGGTGGCGACTCTTGCTTACCGCGACATTTTGCGAACACAAACGCAAACGCGAACCAGCATTCCAAAACAGTCAGTTCTCATTCCCACCGATCACAGAACTGGCGACTCTGCTGGGGAATATTCTTAAGTGAGGTATACATTAGGATTAGATCATTGTGTTTTCAATTGTATGCTTTGTATAATTTATATTTATGGGATTGTATCAGAGTTCTATAGATCATAACCCGGATCTGGGGATACCCTTTAGGTAAGTAGCAATAAACTATGAGAGAACTGTCCGGCGTAGACCGACACGGTTGAAGCAGTAGCTATGTTGGTGTGGCACTTTAGTCTGTACTGATATCCCTTATGTTAGAACGTGGAGAATATGGGTCTTCTAAGGGGTCATTAAGCACCAACTGACCTTAGAACCTTAAATTGACCAACTTGGCCATAGAACAGTAGCAGTATGCTACACTCATTGAGACTAAACTCTCACGATGATTCCGGCCGCAAGAAAATGTTGCTAAACTGGAATTATGACCGATTGAGGGTAGTCAGTGCTATTGAGATCCTCTAGAACCCGGTTACTATTTTTAGGACAGGTTTAAACCAACTAAACTGAAAGAGGGTAATACCTAAACTCCATGCCAGCCTAAACTTAAGGCTATTTGTGTGCCTTCAAACTTGAACTACTTGCACATTCTTGTTATCTGACAACATGAGTTCCTTGCAGGTTTTGTTTACAGTCCTTATCCAATAATTTGGATTTATTGCAGGGTTTACTTACATCGCTTCACACTTTTGCTTAAACGCATAGCATACACATCATAACATCATACCTTAACATTTCCTTAACCATTTCAAGGATCTCAAGGGTTTGTGATGCAGGTTATGGTAAATCAAATACCTAGCAAGGGGCAAAGGGGATTTATTTTCCTCTAGCCAAGGTTGTCTAGAAATCAAAACACGGTAATTTGAGTTAGGGGCTATGACCCACTCGATATGGTGAGCTTGACTCTTGATGAAGGACTCTTAACAACATGAAGTTTCTTCAATCAAAGCTGCGAAATTTAAATTCTAACAAGTTTCTTGTTTACCCCGCGGGATCCTTGAAAACATTGCATACATACATATCATTGCATAACAGGTCTCCCAGTACAGGTCACTCATGTTCTCGCTGTTTATTTCAGCAATGACTCTCCTACAAGACAACCAAGATCTCCAGGCTCAAAACGCTCAACTTCAAGAAATGTTCTTGAACCTATCCCAGGGGTAGGAAGAAATAAAAGCTCTCCTCATAAGGGGCTTAGTCCTAGGGAATCCAGACGGCATCAGGAATGATCATTTGGAAGGGCTACAAATTGAGTTGGCAACAATGAAGATCCAGATGATGGGACAGCTGGTGGGCCAGATGGCTCTCATTCAAGACCTGGCTCAAAGACAAGAAGAGCTCAGGGTCCTCGTCAACAAACTAGTTCAAAATAACCAAGTGGGGAAAACTACTAGGGTTGAAGATCAAGTCATCATTCAACCTCCTTTGAGACAAGAAGACAAGGGAAAAGCTCCCCAGCTTGCTTCAGGGTCACAAGCCCAACAACAACCTCGCCAGCGTCAATGGGGTAATCGGCGTAAGCAAAATACATCTGGAAGACATTTCTCTGAGACTGATATACCATCATCTCTAATACTGAAACGCTTGTTGGAGGTCAATCTGATTCCTTTAAAGGATCCTCTCCGGAATCCCAATACCTCTTCTCCTGGCTATCACCCCGATGCATTTTGTGTATACCACTCCTGTAGTCCTGGACATGACACCGACGACTGTTGGGCTTTGAAAAACAAGATCCAAGACTTGATTGACAGAAGATTTCTGGAATTCATGCCGGATGGCGAGATGAAAATCTTCCGCTGAGGGTTCTCCACCTGAAATGACTAAGTCGAACTAAGAGGCTTTTGCTCATTAGAATTTTCAAGTTGTAATTTTCTATTGATTGTTCGAACATTTATTCATGTCAAACTTTATTACTTTACCAATGCATTACATATGTCTGTTTTGAATCAATCCATTCGTATTTCACTATATTCAAATTGCTTTCATTTTTTGTGATGATCAACTCTCGAAAAAAAAAATTCTAAGCCTTTAGAGGGAGGATGACGAAAAAGATATCAAAATCTTTACAATATGCTTTTGAACAGACCCCGCTGACGAGGTACATGCATTGTTTCAAATCCTAAATAGTGGAGTTATAAGGAAGATAATCCCTAGTCAACCCCTTTGAGCCAAAGAAGTTGGAGTTTTTCTTTTCACAAATTAAAACCCTTAATCACAACCTGGGGCAGGGTAGTTTTCTCAGTTGATCCAGGTGCACAATGAATGGCATCAAAGAAGTCCTTCCGAAACAAAAGACGTTGTTGGTTCCGTATAATCGTAAGGACATGCAGTCATTATCTCTCAAAAATAAAAGCCCATCAAGTCAAAACCTATGAAGGAGACTTACAAAACTGGGGCATCCCGCTGACTGTAATTACAAAAGAAACAGTTCAGGAAAAAGACAGGGATAATAAAATCAAAAAGAAAGAGGTCCTACAAACTCTCAACAAAATGATTGCCTGTTCAAAATAAATTATCAGTATCCGAACCATCATTGGTATGTCAGAGAAAAGACTCAAACAAGATCTAATGCATGATTAACTGAGTTTAGGATCGAAGAACATCATGAAGAACGGGTGGGTACAAATAAAATTTGAGCCTTTATCCTTTGTTTCTTAAACCGTGAACCAGGCCACGATATAACCCTTAAAAGTCCTAGCTGAAGCATGGGTTAGTTCGAAAGCATACTGTTACAAAAGGTATCCTGACTCCTGTAGGGCTTGCTATAAATCCTGAGTTGACGTCACATTTTACAAAATTTTCCTATCTTACTGAAAAAATGCATTTTTAAAAAACTTCAAGACAGACATAAGCTTTGCATTCTTAAAATAACTTTGTTTGCATATGACTATTTCTTCAAACAGCAGAGAAATTCGCACGACGAATATCTAGGGAACAAAAAACCTTCTCAATAAAAGGATCACCTCAAGTGGAAAAAACACTTCCAACCAAGGCGCACGGCATGATCATTGTCCATCATCTGGGGCAGTCAAGTCAAGATTCAAGGAATCTCTCAAAATGCCAAATAGCCAGGGGAAAATCTCCATCTGAATCAATTGGGGCATTGGACAGGAATTCCAGCAACGAATCTTGCATGATCAAACGAAGATCTTCTGGTAGTATGGCAACACAACACTACCGACAGTGACACCTCTCTACATCCTGAGAGCGTGGACATAATCAGAAAATACTACGCATAATCAAAGACCCGCTAGGTCGACTGGCCTAGGCAAAAATAAGGGCTTCCCAACGAACCAAAAGGGTTCGGGAAAAAATTAGGGATAAAAATGGAAAAAATTTATATACCCGGCAAGTCTAAAACCTGAAAAGGCGGCTTGGGCAAAAAAGGGTATCCTGATGGATTGAAAACCCGAAAGGGCGATCCAGGAAAAAATTAGGGATCAAAGCATACGACTATGTCCCGTCATCTCGTCACTTGCCTACCTGAAGAAGACTTGTCATTTTAATCGAAATATACCAAGCACCTCATAGGTTGGGATAATACTCGATCCACAAGGCCTCCGCAGGCACCTTCTCCCGCAGAAACAGGGGCAATAAAATTGTCTGAACTGTACAAGTTGCTCTGTCCACCAGGTACCAAGGTACATTCAGCTGAAGAATATGGCTAAAGACACCTTCACTCCCCGCAGAATAAGGCAGTAATGGTAGCTCTCCCAGCTGAGACTTGCAGCTATGAACAAATCAGCAATACTCTCCCCAAGCAGAGTTCATCCACCGTCAGCGCTAAAAAGGTTTGGTATCCCCAGAAGGTCTTAATATTCCTCAGTGGAATATAAAGACATTCCCCAGCAAGCCTAAGATCATCCTCAGCGAAGTTCTTTCCTTTCCCGAAGCAGGAGTTCAATCCTCAACAGATTCAGTGTCACCAGCAACAATAATCCATCCCCAGCGGAGTTCATCAGCGGAATCCCCAGCGGAGTTTATCGTTAAAATCTTCAGCAGAGCATCCCTTCCCCACAGAGTAATTCCCCTCAGAGTAATCTCTTCATCAGTTTATTCCTCAACGGAGTTCTTTTCTCCTGCAGGTTTATTCTCACAATCATCTTCGTTCACCATCCCTGGCCGAAGTGAAGCATTCAACTTTATTCTCCAGCAGCTCCGGGATTTATTTTCCCCAGCTAAAACATTACATGTCCATACATCATGATACATGCATATACGCATCATACCATACAATCTCATTTATTTTGAGAACATCATTGCCTGATACATATCATGCATTACATACAGCTAACCTTTACCTTTCAGGAAAGATACAATCAAAATTCAAGTTATGAAGCCCGGGTACGACCGGATAGTATCTTGATTTCTACAGCATATTGTGAAGCCCGGATTACGACCGGATAACAATATCAGACTACCGCGAAGCCTGGATTACGACCAGATAGTGATATCTCTCAAAAGTAAGCTATGAAGCCCGGAGAACGACCGGATAATAGTTTATTCCCCAGTGAGCTGTGAAGCCTAGATTACGACCGAATAGCGGCTCAGTAAGCACCATGAAGCCTGGATTTGACCAGATAGTGGTATATCATAAACACAATCCGTGAAGCCCGGATCACGATCGGATAACAGCTCAGCAAGTTATTGTGAAGCCTGGATTACGACCAGAAAGCAATACAAGACCATGAAGCCTGGATTACGACCAGATAATGGTAGAAGATGTTGTGAAGACTGGATTACGACCAGATAGCAACCAAGAGTACTACGAAGCCTGGATTATGACCAAATAGTGGTATATCTTTAATAAAAGCTATGAAGCCCGGATTCGACCGGATAGTATCTTGATTCCTCCGAACACCATGAAGCCTAGATTTCGACCAGATAGTGGCATGATACATCGTGAAGCCTGGATTACGACCAGATAGTGTTAAGGGACACCGTGAAGCTTGGATTACGACCAAATAGCAGTTTACCCAGCCAGTTACTATGAAGCCCTTATTCGACCGGATACTAGTAAACCCAACATTCAAAGGGAGGCCCGGATGCGACCGGATAACCACTTGATTTATTCTGAAGCCTGGATTTCGACCAGATAAGAAGTGAGGTATTGTGAAGATTGGATTCGACCAGATAGCAGTACGTGACACCATGAAGCCTGGATTCGACCAGATAATGGTATAACATATTGTGAAGCCTGGATTACGACCATATAGCGGTACAAGACACTGTGAAGCTTGGATTCCGACCAAATAGCAGTTTACATGGACAATTACTAAGAAGCCCGGAGTCGGCCGGATATTAGTGTGTTGTAAATTCAATTTGAAGCCCGGATGCAACCGGATAACCACTTAATTTATTCTGAAGCCTGGATTTCGACCAGATAAGAAGTGAGGTATTGCAAATCCTGGATTGCTACCGGATAGCAAGTTTAATCTCATCTCCCCAGTAAGTCACTGTAAAGCCTGGATTACGACCAGATAGCAGTCGGTTTTATCACAATGAAGCCTGGGTTACGACCAGATAGTAGTTCACTCTCACCTCTTCAACAGAGATGATTCCTCAGTAGAATAACAGACGACTGAAGCTCCTAAAATTCAACAGAGATGATTCCCCAGTAGAATAACGGACGACCGAAGCTCCTAATGTTCTATTTCTCCTAAGACAAAGAACAGCATTCCCCAGCGGAATCTCCCTCAACAACAGGTATACAAGCTCTCGCTAAGGAATCTCCTACGCGATCGACACTCCTTCGGATGGCATCTTTAAGCCCATCTCCCATCATCAATCTCCAAATGGCATCTGTAAGCCCATTCCAGACATCACAAGACATCAAGAGGAGCAAACTCTCATGTCCCAAACCCGTCAATAGAGACAACCCGTCAATGGAAACAACCTGTCAATAGAGACAACCCGTCAATGGAGACAACCCGTCAATGGAGACAACCCGTCAATAGAGACAACTCGTCAATGGAGACAACCTATCAATAGAGACCACCCGTCAATGGAGACAACCCGTCAATAGAGACAACTCGTCAAAGGAGGCACCCCGTCAAAAGAGACAACCTATCAGCAAAGACAAAACCAACTACCAATAATCTCCAAATGACATCTGTAAGCCCATTCCCGACATCACAATGCTGATGCTACTTCATGCGAGTGCAAATTTCTGGGCACTCTAGTGTTCAATCATCTTCCACCTTCGGATCACGAAAGGCCCGAACGCCAATCTATATCCTCAGGTTTAAGAAGATTGAACAGGGGCAACTGTTGTACCCCAAAATTTGCCCTCCCATATTTCTCAAAACATTTCAAGAAAGATTCACAAGTCCAACCCGGCGCGTCATAATCAGGTGTTCTTTCGCCAGGATATCTCTGATAACGTATTCTCAAATCCAGGTTCGGCTCAAGAGTCAATTCTTTAAAGAAGGTATCCGAATGTGTGAGTTTTCTCGAAGAAATATGGTGAAAAAGTGTGCTGAAAGTACAGTTTTTACGCGCTAAAAAATTCATAACTTGAAGATCGTGGCCCGTTTTGAACCCGTTCCGGTGGCTAAAATTCCATCTTGACGTCATCTATGTTCTCATCTCTCACGGCTGGAAGCCAATTTCGATCAAAAGGTCTTCAAAAATGTGGATTTATCAAGTATTTCTGTACAGAAAATTTGTGACAGAAGTTTATTTGCGTCATGTTCAGAAAATCATAACTTGGGAGATTTTCATCGTATCGAGATGGTTCCGGCGCCAAAATTTCACAAATTGAGTTGGCTAAGTTTTCGCAGAAGGTATTGAGTTCGAACGATATCCAAAAGGTCTTCATTTTTTGCTCAGAGCACGCGTGACGCGCCGAAAATCCTGAATGCTGAATATTATTTAATCTGGGCCGAAACTTCGAAAATTCATAACTCAGTCAATTTTTATTGGATTGGGCTCATATTTTTACACAAGGTCACTGACTCATAGATCTACAACTTTGCTTTAAAAGTCGAGACCGAATTATTCTCTGATCAATACCAGTTTTTTATTGAAGAACATGTCAGAGTCGACACTGGAGCCCGAAATAAGTTTGTTTGAGCTGAAACTTCAAAAACTCATAACTAATTCACCGTTTATCTGATTGAGCCGATTTTCGGACAGTAATTAGTTCTCGATGTCGACTAAATTTTGTTTTGACATTTCACTTTCAAAAATTGCACTTAAGCCCCTGCTATTTTGCCTAGAACATGACGGATTCAAGTGAATATTGGAGGCCCAATTGCACATTCAAAGCCCATTTTTTGCTCTCTAATTTCTATTATATAATCCCATTCTTTTTACACAAAAAGAAAAAAGAAAACTCTTGCCACAATGCGGTCAGAATATCAAATTCTTTCAAGAACCCTAAGACCTTGAAATCCTTATTACAAATCCCTCTCTCACTACAAACAAGCCATCCCGGTTACAAACCAACATCTCACTACAAACAAGTCATCCCGGTTACAAACCAACATCTCACTACTTCTCCAGTAAGGGTAAGACTGACTTGATCTCCATGATCAAAAGTCATAAAAGTATTCATATCACTACTTCTCCAAGGGTAAGGCTGATTTCATCTCCATGATCAAAAGGGTATAATCATTCATACATGCCATATTGGGCCTAAACATTAAATTTCTTCATATATTGGCTTTATTTGTATTTTATGATATATAGCAATTTATTTAATGTGTTCATGAGATTCAACACTGCAGATTTAGACAGGATCCCATGCAGGTTCATTAAGGAATGTTGAGGTCAAAACACAAATGGCCAAAAGCCAAAACACAAATGGCCAAAAGCCAAAATACAAATGGCCAAAACAGAACAGTTTACGCATGACACCGATACACGGCGAGACAGACATCCTGAGATGGTTAAGGAACGTTGAGGTCAAAACATAAATGGCCAAAAGCCAAAACACAAATGGCCAAAACAAAACAGTTTACATATGACGCCAACAGCTGTTTCACCCCTCCAATCAGGCCTGTATACTCCTAAACTCTCTCTCTCTCTATTTTTATTATTTTCCTTTAATTAATTGTTATTCTTTTTATTAATCACTAACCAATTAATCTCTTTCTTAATAAAATCAAAAACAAAAAAAATATATTTTATTTATTAAAATTAAATTCAACACTATTTTTGTAATAAATATTAATTCAATTAATTTAGTTTAATTAGGAAATAACTTTAATATTTTTGCAATAATTAAAATTAATTTAGATAATTATGTTTTTATTAGCTTTGATTAATTTATGTTATTTCTTTAAATACTAAAAAATCCAAAAATATTTTCATTATTTAATTTAATTTAATTGTTCATTTAATTTAATTCCATAATTTCTAAAAATAACAAAAAAACATGCTTTCTTTCAAAAAGGGTCAAAACCCTAAAAAATACACCGATTTAATTTTCTTGCACGCGATCTATTTATTTCCAATATTGTAATTGCTTTCGGAATGTAATAGCTTTTAATTAGGACTTTATTTATTTATCGCTTTATTTTATTTTCCGCAATTTTAATTAAAGAGTTTGTTTTTGGCGATGTAAATACCCGACGCCTTGTAATAGTTTAGGTTTAATTTCCCGCAATTTAATTTCCGCACAATATTAACTGTTAGATGTTTGATAACTAGGCAATGCATGACAAGATCAATCTTTAACCTAAAATCAATATAGCTCACCCATAACATGTACAGATAAAATTAACCGAACTAACACACTCGCACATGCGCATTCTTAGGGTACACCTCACTTGGTTGCCTTCAAACGTGGTCATTGAGTATAGGAAGTTTTAGAGGTCGCCCTCTTGTCCAAAGATCATAAGTTTCCTCGAAACGGTTGCCTCGGAAAAAATGATCTAAGACATTAGGGTTACCACTAAGGCGTCCTAACATTACTTTAGTGACCACACGTCCCTTAATCGAATTGACCCGAAAACTCCAACGACGATGCTACCTACTCCTCAATAGTGGGATAGCATTTTCTAAAGGACATTAGCACAGTTTAATTCCTTTTTTCGAGTAGGTAGATGGTTCTTAAGTACTTTCTCTTTTTTAAAACAAAACAAAACTTTTCGCACTTACACTCCTTTCAAACAAAAACTCTTTTCAAACCCACAAACACAAAGAAAAGCAAACTTTTGAAAACACAATGAGCAAGTACCTAAGAGCCCGTGGATAACCACGGATAGAAAGGGTGCTAACACCTTCCCTTTCTATAATCTACCTCCTGAACCCGAGAAATATATCAAAAAGGAATTTTTCTGTGCTTTTGTCCTTTCCTTGTTGGATAAAATAAAAGACGGTGGTGACTCTTGCTTACCGCGGCATTTTGCGACCACAAACGCAAACGCGAACCAGCATTCCAAAACAGTCAGTTCTCATTCCCACCGATCACACAATGCTTTGGGGAGGGGATTTACACTGTACAAGAATGAGGGGGATAAAGCAGTAAATATCCTAATTTTAATCTATTACATCCAGTAGACAGATACAATAATATGGAGAAAAAAATATGAAAATAAGTAAATACGCACGAAGTAGAAAAGATGTCTTAAAAATCCTAAGGTGAAAAATCTTTTTGTTTTGTTTTGTTTTATCTTAAGAAAATACAATCTAAGTCTATTTAATTTTAATTTAAAGAAAAAATGTTAGAATAATTTATTTATTTATTTACAAAGTTAATTTAATTAGAAAAATAACTAGCCTAATATATTTTTTTGTGATTTTTGATTCAAGGTCAATTTAAATAAAAGAGGGTCAATAAAGAAATGAAAACAAAAATAAAAATAGAACAAGATGCATCCTTCGATTACAGGGAGATGGTGTCTTTCAATTCTATGAAGGAAACGTTGTCTTTCGATTGCCCTTTGATCCAGTGACATTATATGGATTTCGATCTAGAGGGCACTGCTGGAATTTCCTGATGGATCACTTTTGAGGGCACTACATCTGCAAATATGTTAGCAAAACGAAAAGCAAAACATGGGTGCCCAACCCAGGTCTTTCGATACTGCATGCGTTGGGTCTATTCAGGCTACATCTGCAGCAAGTGTTACCAACAAAACAAATGTAGACCTGGGTGTCGGACCCAGGTCCTTAATTTTGATTACAAATCGAATGACTACAAGTATTGATGTGTCATGCAAATACAAAGTTTGATCTTTTACCCTCTCTTACAAATAGCTGGAACCTTCGATTTGGCACTTTCTGGATGTGGAGACACTTGCTTAAGGGCTGGGGATGATTGGAAAATTTTCAAGAAAATCCTCCAAGGATATGTTTTTGGTTTCGTGTAATTCTCCCTCCTGTTGTGTCTAGCCTCTTCCTGGTTCTCTTCAACCCCCTTTGGAGTTTGCTGGTGTCTTCTTTATATAGAGAGGATGGAGGGGACAAGAGAACAAAGACTTAAACAGCCATAAACAAATGTTTTCAAAGCCATGAGTGATGTTTTGTAATGTTGCAAAAGTCATGGAAACTTGTCCTTTTTTGAATTTGAATGAACCTGAACATGCTTTGGATCCTTTGAATGCCCTCTAGTGTAGCTCTTCGACTGGCCTCAAGTTGCCTCTTTCGACTAGACCTCTTGTGTAGCCATCGATTGGGCCTTTCGAATGCTTCTTCAAATGTACTTCTTGTGTACCCTTCGACTGGCTCTAGTATTACTTCCTTAGAATAGGTCTTTAGATGGTCCTTTTGGTGTACCATTCGAATGGGCCTTTGGTGTGTTAAAGTGTGTACAATTGTTTCAAAGGGGGGTCAGCGCCCAGTCGAAACTGGCACAAAGGCAGTCTGTGCCTTGTGCATTCTAGCATGAAGCAAGTCAAGGCAGGCGTAAATTAGGCCATTGCCTAGGCGAAGTTGGCACAAAGGTGGCCAGTGCCTTGTGGTCGAATGCAACTTTTTTTCCTGGCGCATCAAAAGAAGCTTTTTTCTTGGTGGATCAAAGGCAACCCTGAAGGAGTCTTGGCCTTGTGTGCTGAAGGCAAGCTGAAGAGGCATAAATTCACTGGTGACACACTGAGGGGTCTTTTGCCTAGTGGGAACTTTGTTGATCGAAGGCCAGTTTGAAGAAGTTATTGCTTTGTGTGCTGAAGGCACACCCAGAGGGATAATTTTCCTAGTAGAAGCAGGAAACATGCTTGCTCCAAGGAAAACAAATTCCCAGTCGAAGTAGGGATCCAACTTGCATGCAGGCAGCCATTACATTTGTGAGTCAAGCCAGCATGCAAAGAAAATGGTGCAATCGAAGGAGCACTAACAAGAAGCCCTTCCTCTTTGGATCGAAGGGGGTTGTTTCAAAGGGAAAACATGCCCAGTCGAAGCTGGTGTGCAACAAACAAGCAAAATACCAAGGCTTCAATCGAAGCTTGGAAATTTGAGGCAAGCTTGGAAGAGGTTTGGCGCTCAATCGAAGCCTGTCAAAATATCAATCGAAAGACACCTTGTTCATGCCAATCGAAAGACCTTGCTTATCTTTAAAAAAAATTATTTTTCTTTAATCAAGTGTTTCTAAACACCTAAGAGAAAAATCTTGGGAAAATATGAGAGGGCAAATTTTGGGGTACAACACATACCATATTGATCCAATTCAGAAAAAACATCCTAACGATTTAATCAAACTTTAGTCATAACAAGCCAGATCTCGAATACTGTGCAAAATAGCCCTGCACTGCATTGCAAACCAATCCTGACGCAAAATGTTTAGCCTTACCCCATTTCAAAACACTGCAATATATTCAAAACCTGCACATATCAGATACCAGCATGCATTATTATCTCAAAACAATACAGAATGCATCATTCAAGTAAAAGAATCAATATTCAATACATTAAAAAAAGCATAAGTACTTGTTGTCCAAACCTCTTGATTTAAGACAAAAATTCCTACAAAACAACTCTGGATATCAAAAAGCTAACATTACCAATTAATGATAAGGTTAGATCAAGAGCACAGTTCAGAAGATGCCGAAAAAAGATCAGAAGAAGATACGAAAAAAAACTCAATGAACTAGTTCAACCAAAAATCAGGGAAATAAAATGGATCGTCAAATAATTCATAGACTTTGAGAGCAAGAGTTAATGGGAAAATTCAGAGCCAAACTGAGATAAATAAAAATCAGGGAGGGAAAGTGAAATTCAAAAATAAAATCAGAAAGAGTTATAACAAGTGCGACTGATTTTCCAACTGGGTTGATAACTGTCACAACATAATTTTTAGCCCTATAGTTGTCATAACATAAAAAATCCCAACCATATATTTGTCTAATCGATTTCTCAATCAAAGGATGAGATTGATTCTAATCTCTAACTAACTCTCACAGATTGAGAAAACCGGCTATAACAGAATCATAACAGAATGAGAGAGGGGGATTCATGATGCAAAAAAACAGAAAAATTTCACAGAATACTCACCTCTGAATCTCTCTGCAGTTATATCTTAAGAATACTCATTTTCATCTTCAACCTCGCTCTATCTTGATCTTTATGAACTTCCCTCGCAATTCTCCATCATTTTTCTCCTCGTCACCCTCACGCACCAAACCTTGCAGTTCTCTCTCGATAACAGATTATGCATTTCATCGCGCCTTCTTTCATTATCATCTGCAACATAAATTTCATATTCATTATTCAATATCACTGCAAACCTCATGATTCTACACCGATTCTTCACATCATCAAGGTTGTAACAACAAAAACGTATCACTCCAAAATCGCAAAGAAAAACGCACGCATCAACACAAATCAAAGATCTGAAACTCAGAAAGAAGAAGAAGAAAGGAGATAGATGAGAGGAGATTTCTAGAAGCGTATTATTACCTTTGATTTCCATGCGACACCGACACGATCAAAAAGCCGTTGGAGCGACTCCGACAGGTAAGGCTTGAGTTCTCTCTTTCTGATTTAGAATTACTTCAATCTCCCTTTCCGTAGACGTGTGGTGCTTTATAGTTCATTTCGAGTTCGAGAAGATGAGTGTGATTGAGGAATGGAGTGAATCGGGAACGGGAGATCGGAGGTGGAGGTTCGTGATCAATTGGAAATCGCGATGAAGGTGATGGTTGGCAGTATATAGCGGTGATGAGTCTAAGAAGAAGGATGGTGAGGACGACATCAAAAATAATCGGAGACATCGGAGGAGTTGTGAGATGATGAGGTTACGATGGTGAGGGGTGAAGAGAGAATGGTCGCGGATGACGAGAGAAGAAAGAGTTGAATCTGCGAAGATGAAATATCACTTTTTTTAACCCTAGCGTTATACATAAAACGCATCGTTCCAATCATTTTTTTTAATATTTTTTGTTTAATATTTTTTTTTATTAATAAAAAGGTGATAATAAATCTGTTGGAATTTGGAGAAATTTGCTGGGCCTTGTTGTACAAAATCCGGCGTTTTGACCCATTCTTTTTGGTTTGGTGAGCTTGAAATGATTGAACAAAATAAGAGAATTGGATCATTGTGTTGATGGTTGGACCGAAATTGAAGCCTCCCTGAGCCCGTTATCATTTTTTTGATACATCAAGCCTTATAAGAAAAAAAACAACTTATGGACCTAGCTCTGCGGGCTAGGCCCTACGCCTTATTTGGTTTTTCAAACTGCATGATTCTAGATTGTACCCCATGATTTTTTCTAATTTCTTGTTTTTTTTAGCTTCGCTTTTAGTTTAAATTCCTTTCAATTTTCTTAATAAAAAAAATTATAAAAATATATACATATAATAAACAATAAAAAATATGTAGAATTTAGGACTTCCTCTTAATTTTTTTAATAAAAAACTACAAAATTAATAAAATTTGTTAGATCTCTTTATTTTATTTTAGGAAATTAATTCATAATCTTTCGATTACTTGAGACTTTCTAATTCACCTTTGCTTGTTGAGTTGAGTCTTTTGCAGGTTCATTGTTTGATATGCAGACATGTTTGAATTTCCAATTGTGATTTATTTTCACATCGATGATGCTTTAACACCTATTCTGAATATTCGATCTCTGACTGTTAGTTTTTTGATGCCAGCTCGCGTGAAGTACTCAGGGTTTATTTGCTTTGGTTGCACTTTTCACGGATATTATTGTTTGTTTTGTATTATGTTGCTTCTAATTTATCTTTCTGCATTTTATTGCTTTCTAGATATCATGATAAGTAGGAAATAAAGAGAGTGCGCTCAAAGTTGCTGTTTAAAGACCTATAGCAGACATTCTGCACTTGTTTGCTAATTGTGTTTGTGCTTGTTTTCACGGGTGACATTCGATGATGTCACTCAATTAGAATTGAGATAACGACTTCGATCTCCCCAGCCGAGTTCGGTCTTCCAAAACTGAAAGAGAAACCATGCAAAGTTTTTTCCCTAGTGAAATCTCCAGAATATCTTCCTCAACAGGGTTTATTTCCCCAATAGGATACAATCTACCCAACTTGAGTCCATTCCTCAGACACATCACTGACATAACTCCTCTTCTCCAGAGTTTATACTATCCCTAGAGAGTTGCTGTAAAACCTGGAATTCAATCAGGATATCAGTTAACTTTACTCTCCCCATACAAATCAGAAGTTTAATCATCTCTTTTATCCCCAGTCAGGGTATATAAGAATTAAATTCCCCAGTAGAGAAACAAACGACTAAGGTTCCTGAACTCTACTCCCCAAGCAAAAATCAACATCCTTGCAGAGTTTCCTAAAAAAGAAAACAGGAATCCACAGCGGAAGCATTCAAAATGAAATTAAAGATACACATACTCTTCATCTACAACAGTAGTTAGGGATTTATTTTCCCAGACAAAGATACATTTCACATTCATACATCATAGCATTTTGAGAACATCATCACGCAATGTATTTCATACATCATGACACTACATACAACAAACTCTTTACCTTTTCAAGAAAGATTAATCAACAAACCAATATCATCAACTATATACATAACCAGACAAATTTCTGTAGAGACTAAAATCTTACAAGTATTTTCCTCGAAGACCATTCCCAGGGAGTCATTTTGAAGAATATCTCTCTGAAATGAAATCAAGCTTGGATTGCTTTCGGTACCTGTTGAAGTAATAGTTGTCACAGATTCCTTCATTACCTACTGAAGTAGTATTCATCATAGATTCCTTCATTACATGTTGAAGTAGTATTCGTTATATATTCCTTCATTACATGTTGAAGTAGTAGTCGTCATAGATTCCTTCATTACCTGTTGAAGTAGTAGTTGTCACAGATTCTTTCAATACTTGTTGAAGTAATAGTCATCACAGATTCCTACATTACTTGTTGAAGTAGTAGTTGTCACAGATTCCTTCATTACATGTTGAAGTAGTAGTCGTCACAGATTCCTTCATTACCTATTGAAGTAGTAGTCGTCACAGATTCCTTCATTACCTGTTGAAGTAGTAGTCGTCAGAGATTCCTTCATTACTTGTTGAAGTAGTAGTCGTCATAGATTCCTTCATTACCTATTGAAGTAGTAGTCTCATAGATTCCTTCATTAGTAGTCATCATATATTCCTTCATTACCTGCCGAAGTAGTACTCGTCATAGATTCCTTCATTACCCGTTGAAGTAGTAGTCGTCCTAGATTCCTTCAATACCTGTTAAAGTAGTAATCGTCATAAATTCCTTCATTACCAGTTGAAGTATTAGTCGTCATAGATTCCTTCACTACCTTTCAAAGTAGTAGTGGCGTGAAGGCTTTTTTCCAGATACATCTCTTAAAGATCAAGTCAAGCACTAGACTTGCCAATAGTCGTTATGGATGGCATCTATAAGCCCATCTTCGAAAACTTTTCATTACCTCTCCAAATAGCATCTTTAAGCCCATTCCCGACAAAATTAACCAACAGCATTACTTTGTGCACCAGCGAGTGAAACTTTCTGGGCACTTAAGTGTTCAATCATCTTTTACCTTCAAGTAACGAATGGAGAACAAGCCAATCTAACTCTTCAGGTTTAAGAAGATTGAATAGGGGCAGTTGTTGTACCCCAAAGTTTTCCCTTTCTTTTATCAAGACATTTCTCACAAAAGATCTCAAATGCTCAAGAATTTTCAAGATTTTTATCAAACAAGCTCACCCCTAAAGAACTGAGCCTCCAAATTAGGGTTTGGACAGAGAATGATCGATCACTAACTTTTGACCTAATACATGACTTAATGGCTTGAAACGTAATATCAAGGACTCAAACGCAACATCTTAACCTAATTTCTTGGATCGAATCACTTCTCAGGATCAAAGGTTTGATATTTGAAATTTGGATCAACTAACAAAAAGTCATCTGATACATAAAAAGTCAAACTTTGGCTTTTTGGTCAACATTAAAATTCAAAGATCAAAATTCATCAATATCTACAAAAATATCAAACGTGATCAACAAGAATCAAGAAAGTCAACAAAAAGTCAAGATTTTTAATACTTAGAAAATTTCTAAGTGTCTTCAACCTTGATAATTTCATTACTTCATGACAATTTTTCACCAAGATGGAAGATGATTCAAAGAAAACCTTCAACGTGAAAGTTGTAGATATTGATGAATTCTACAACTTTGTATTAGTGGATTGATGTCCAAAAAATTCTTATATTTGAATATACAGGCTCATGAAGTCATGACATTTTTGTATAAACACTTAGAGAAATTTTCAACAGATTTGGTCAGGTTTTTGTCCCAACTTCTTGGCCAATTTTCATCAAGTTCCAAGTTGATCTAGCCAAAGTGGTCAACATGAAAGTTGTAGACAATGTTTCAAGATTTCCAAAACATCCAAGAGCATGAATTTATCATACTTAAGCTAGGATATTCAAAGGCATGAAGTTGGGCATCCATTCTTGAATTACAATTCATTTTTGTGAAGAACACATAATCCAATCTACATGTTATGCTGCATAATCTTGTGTTGCAGGCCTTATAACTTGAAAATATCACCATAATTTAATGCTTACACAAACTTTTGAGCTATGGTCCATTTGATTTAAGCATTGTCCAAGTGATCTTTCCATATTTAGCACAAAGTTAACATTGTCATTCTTGAAAAGCATGCTTTAATCACAATGTCAACTTCTTGAGCATCTCAATAATTTCTTCTGCACATACACAATGTCAAAGCAATAAGGAAGCATCTAAAACCTACAAAGCACTCCTAAAAATAGGCCATGCTCACATTGGAACTATGAAAAGTCATGAACTATCACTTACAACCCAACTTAGCCATAACATATGATTTTGAAAATCTGATCGACCCCTGTCTTAAAATATCTTGCCAATAAATAGAGAGACCATTTGTCAGACAAAATGAGATGAGCAAGCCCTCAAAAATCATATACTCTCAAAAAACCAGAACTGTCCATAAAAACCTCCATTTTGAGCTTTGAAGTCCAAATCTTTAGACCTCTCACACCTTGCAAGTTTTGCCCAAACAAACCATCCAAATACTTCACATACATCATATAGAAGTTGTTCAAACACAAGAGCAACTTATGTAACATCATTATCACCATCTCCCAAACACAAAAAGGTACTTTGCAACTTGACTTGGTTGGAGTGATTCAACAACTTTCAGTATAAAGTGAGGATTGAAACAACTTTAAGAAGGTCCAAAGGAGCTCGATCAATCACCACTTCACACCCAGAAACATTTGTACGTGTTCTAAAGTTTTTTCTTTAAGAGGTAAACTTTCTAAAACTGTAATATCTTTATTCAAACGTCGTTAGCTTTCGTTTTCAAAAGGATACAATAGGGCAGATCCAAGAAATAACTTAGCAAAAAGGAAAGCCAGGGGATGAAACGGGTTCCTGTGTCAAATGACACGACCCGTGTCAGCTCAATTGGGTTGAAAACTTAACAATAATGTAGGACAAGTCTTGACACGGGTGCTTGTGTCACACAACACAGCACGTGTCAACTAAACTGGTTCAGACACGTGCAAAAACTAGGCAGGCAGGGGTTGACACGGGTGCCCGTATCACACGACACGGCCCGTGTCAAATTGGTTAGAACAAAAATGCACATAGAATCCAGGAACAGGTCCTGACACGGGTGCCTGTGTCGACTGACACGGCCCGTGTCAGCTCAGGCGCAAAATTTCTTAATTTTGAGATTTCTTAGGTTATTTTTGACATATTGCATTGGTTTGCTTGGAAATGACCTAACACCATAAAACCGTTTTTTCGAAAAAGAGACATCAAAAAACATATTCCTAAACAATTATTTTTCTTTTTATGTTAACTTAGACCTAGGTTTATTCTTCAATTAAATGAAATACAAAACCTTTTCTATCAAAAAACCTGAAAAAACAATCCCTTTTCCCATTACATTTTCTTGGGCATTTTTACATTATGAATTATGTAATTTCCAAATCCTTGTAATATTAGTTAGGGTTTACTTTACTCGTCATCCCCATTTTTAAATTTGTATCCCCCATCCCTCAAAGTATTGTAATAGCGTAGGACTTTTAAATTCTGCAATTTATCGCTTTCCATATTATTGCTAGTAATTAGGGTTTGTATGGCAAGATTTTAAATTCAATACTAGAAAACCCTAATTCAAGACAAAATTCATGAAAACAAAAACACTTTGAACACTTTCACCTTTAGGGTAATCCACACTTGTTGCCTCAGATAAAACAGGCATGTCCCTCGAACGTGGGACACTTTATCAAAGACCCTCGATTACAAGATCGTAGTCCCTCGATGACCCTTCAATGTTGCCTTCGGTAAATGATCTTAGACCCTTACGACAAATTTATAAGGTATCCTACAATTTTGCCTTCTATGAATGTACGACGACCCACGCATGTCCCTTCACATTCAATGATATGGTTTCTTACCAACTAATGCCAAGATAACACTATCTAAAGGAGGAGGAAGAGAACAAAGACTTTCTTTTGAGTAGGTAGAACGTTCGTAGTTGCTTGCTCACAAACATTTCAAAACAAAATATCTTTAAAAACACACCAACACCTTCATGAAATATTTTCAAAAGCCAACACTTTGTATACGTTTTCACCGAAACGAGAAACATTACAAAGTTCGCCTAAACGAAGGAACTTTTCAAAAAATACTTTCAAAACAAATCAGAAGCACATTTACAAAGAATTTCAAAGTGATCTAGCAACTAAGAACTCGTAGATAACTATGGATGAAAATGGTGCTAACACCTTCCCTTTTCATAACCTACCCCCCGAACTCAAGAAAATTCTCAAAAGGTATTTCATGTTCTTTTCACCCTTTCCTTTATTGGACAAAAGAAAAGTCGGTGGCGACTCTTGCTAACCGTAACAATTGCGATAAAACACAAAACCCCTAAGTCAGTTCTCCCACCGTATCACAGATCTGGCGACTCTACTGGGGATATGAAACTTAAAAGTGGGGTTACCTTAGGGATTAGTTCACATTTAAATACTTTCATTGTTTGACTTGCTTACTTTACTCTTAAAAGGGTTGTTTGGGTTTTGAATAGATCTTCTACCTGGATCTGTGAGCATTATTAGGTAAGTAGCAATAGATCGTGGAGATTGTACGGTGTAGAGCGATATGGTTAAAGTGATGGCTACGTTAGTGTGACACATTTGTGGGTACCGGTATCCTTTGTGTTGAATCAAAGATAATACGGGGTCGTTGTATGGTGTCATGAAGCACTAATTGACTGTAGAACCTTTAGTTGAACAACTTGGCCATTAGGAAGTAGTTAGATAGCCGACTTCGGTGGAAAAATGAAGATTGGTTGATACTCGATACTACACTCATTGAGATCAGACTTTCGGGATATTTCAGCTGCAAGAAAAGATTGATTGTGCTGAGATAATGCCCGATGAAGAAAGATCAATGATATTGAGATTCCCTAGAATCTGGTTACTTTTTAGGACAGGTTGAACCAACTAAACCTTCAAGAGGGTACTTACTTATAAACCTCATGCAAGCCTAAACCTAAGGACTTGTTTGCTTTGCTTGTATATGATTATTTGTACATAAAATCATGACATCATGCCATAGCATTTTCACTAACCATTTCAAGGACCTAGAGATTTATCTTTGTTCTATTTTGTAGGATATGGATTCCACTCGCATAAATACCATCTGAATCAGCTTCGTGATGGTGCCTCCTCAACTCTAAGAGTTAGCATCAAGAGTTCCTAAAGACTCTCCCTTCACCAAAATACATGGTCGACTTCTCGGTTTGGTTACCTCAAGATTTCAAGAAGAAATGATGTGTGTGCCCTTTCAATTCTTCGATCATATGCATCATTAATTTACCTTTCCCGATTATCAATTGGTTCCTACATTGGAAGAATTATCTCAAATACTAGGAGTGCATGTGCTTGATCAAATACCATTCACTAGTATAGAGGAAACTCCAAAGCCTGAAGTTATTACCAAAGCTTTGCATTTGAAGAGATCCGACATTGTAGGAAATTGGGAAACAAGGAATGGAGTCAAGGGTCTTCTAGCCAAGTTTTTGTTAGAGAGGGCTCGACTACTTTGGGAAGATTTAGATTTTCAAGCTTTTGAAGGTGTCTTGGCCCTTATAATTTATGGTTTGGTTCTATTCCCCAATCCAGACCAACTCATGGATGTGAGTGCCGTCAAGATTTTTCTTTCTCGTAACCCCGTGCCTACTCTACTCGGAGACATTCTACATTGTTTTCACACTCGCACCATGAAGAAGAGAGGGGCTCTTTTGTGTTGCTTTCCATTGATATCTAGTTGGTTTATTTCGCACCTACCTCGATCAATATTAAAGAATGAACAAGTCTTAGGTTGGTCTCAAAGGATGATGTCACTCTTACATTCGAATATTCATTGGCGTTCTCGATCTTTAGAGGATATTACCATCATTGACCGCTGTGTGGAATTCCCTAATGTCTCACTCCTTGGAGTTAGGGGAGGTATCACTTATAACCCTTCTCTTGCATTATGACATTTTGGGTATGCCCAAAGAGATGGTCCTTATGATGCGCTTATCCAGGGTTTCGTATTCGACTACGAAAGCGATGTCCAAAGTTATCGTCAAAGGTTTGTACGAGCTTGGGGCATGATAAACAAGGTCGGTAGAAATACTTTGGGGCATAAAAATTCCATCCCTCTTGAGCCTTATCTCAAATGGGTATGAACTCGTGCTCAATGTCACATGATGTCGCATCCTGTTATTCTACCAATAGTTGTGGAGCCCATTTCCGAATGGGATGTTCCTCATACCATTCTCCATCCTAACATGCCTACCGACCTCGAAGAATTGCAGAGGTTGTGGATCCAACTCAATGGGGAACGAGACACCTTTGAGGCTCGATTCTATGCAAGCGAGAAGAAAGTGTTGGAGCTTACAAGGCAACTTCATGAAGAGCGAAGCTTGAATGCCTACATTGCACCAAAGAGGATGCGTCCATAGGAGACCTGAGTCTTTTTTTTTAGGATTTCATTTTGTTGTCTCCTTGAGACCTTTTTGATTTTTTCCCTTCATTGTAAGCCCAAGGGGCAGTTGTAATTTGCGAACTTATTAATAAAATTGTTATGTTTATTTCCTTTCTGACTAAGCGAATTCAAATTATTTACGGTCCTTGAAAACATTGCATCCTCATTACATGCATCATATCATAAGCAGGTTTTCTGATACAGGTTTCCTCATCTTTCTACTATTTATTTCAGTATAAGAAGGATCTCTAGAAAACCGTTAAGAACTTGCAGACTCAACACTCTCAGTTTCAAGAGACTTTGCTCAACTTAGCAAAAGGGAAGCAAGAAATGATGGCGCTTCTTGTCACGAAGAAGAAGACCAAGAATAAAGTTGTAATCAATATGGGGAAGAGGTTCAAAGGCCCCGCTCGAAAAGTTCAAATTGAAGAGGACTCCTCCTCCGAGGATGATAATCAAAATGAAGACGCTAGAAGCACCCGTGCTGGAGGTGGAAACAATAAATCTCTGAGGACAAGGATTATTCTGATGAGAAATACCCACCAACTGACGACAAATACAAGCATCTAGAAGACTAACTAAAGGCTGTAGAGATCCAAGATGTGCCTGGCTTGGACTTTGGAGACTTAGGTTTGATACTTGGGGTAGTCATTCCCCACAAATTCAAGATCCCTATCTTTGCCAAGTATGACGGTGTCTCATGTCTGAAGCTTCATCTCATATCATACGTCCGTAAAATACAACCGCATATCATCGATAAGAAACTATTGGTGCACTTTTTCCAAGAGAGTCTATCTGGAACGCAATTGGAATGGTTTTACCAATTGGAAGGGACCAATATCCATACCTGGGAGGATCTGGCTGCTTCCTTTTACCGTCAATACCAATATAATGTTGATTTGGCACCAACCCAAGTGCAATTGCAAAGCATGGCCATGGGTTCAAATGAGGGCTTTAAAGAGTACGCCCAAAAATGGAGACACTTGGCTGGCAGGGTGCATCCACCTTTAACTGATAGAGAATTGGTAGACATGTTTATGGAAACACTGACTGGTCCATTTTTCAACTTGCTGATTGGAAGTTCATCATCCGGATTTACTGAATTAATCTTGACCAGTGAAAGGGTCGAAGGCGGGATTAAAAGCGGGAAGATACCCATGGCCTCCACCTCAAATGCTGTCAAAAAACCATTTTCTGGAAGAAAAAAGGAAACTGATGATATATATGGGCAAAGGAGCCATGCTAAGAAGGACCGTCATCATTCGGTAGGGGAAGTTTTAATTTCCAATCCTACATTTATTCAACAACAACAAGGGAATAGGCGTAGGACGAAGTTTCAAGAAAGGAAGTATACTAAGATCAATATGTCATTGTCTCAAGCATTGCAGCACTTACTAAAAGCATAGCTGGTTACATTAAGGTATCCTCCCCAAAACCGTGATACCTCCTCTCCTAAATACAATCCCAATGCAAAATGTGCTTACCATTCAAACAGTCTCGGACATGATACCAATGATTATTGGTCTCTGAAGAACAAAATCCAAGACCTGATTGATAACAAGACTATTGAATTCGATCCTCCACTAGTTCCCAACGTGATAACCGCTCCCATACCTAGTCACGGTAAGGGTGTAAATGCTATTGAAGATGTTTCTTTTGTTTCCTCCATCAATGATTTTACCACTCCTTTGAAGACTGATAAAAAGAATTTGTTGAAAGCCGGTGTATTTCTAGGTTGTTTTGAAGACTGCTACCATTTTGCTATACAAATTAATGGTTGTGAATGGTTGAAGAAAGGTGCCTAACACCTGATGGATAGCCATGATATTCTATTTGAAAAAACTCCATCTATGAAATGATTGACCCAAAGTGTATCTCAAGAGTTTGAAGACGTGTCCATCATTACCATTTCCAACACTCATGTTAGGATCACCTCCCAAGGTCCTATTAGGATTTTTGCTGAACCAAGAATAGATCTGTTAATTATCACCACACTAGGGCCTGTCCCCTACTCTTCTGATAAGGCTGTACCTTGGAATTATGGGGCGGAAGTGTATTACCATGGTATCAAACAAGATTCATGGATTGCCGAAGACAAAAATACTAACATTACAAACATTGTTGGATCAAGTAAAGTTACTAGGATGGGGAGGATCTTCTCTCTAGAGATCTCACCTCTGACAACCGCTGCTACACCCATTTGTATTACTGCTATTAAACTTGTTGTTGATACTCGAGGAAAGGAAAAAATGATTGAGCTTGCCCGGACGGAGGAGCCCAAAAAAGATATTGCAGTTGAGGACCCATCTACCCAAGAGATGGAGGAGATTTTAAAAATTATCTGAAAAAGTGACTACAAGATAGTGGAAAAGTTGGGGAAAACACCCTCAAAGATTTCCATGATGCCTTTGTTGCTATGCTCCGAGGCGCATGCCCAAGCACTGTTAAAATTCTTGAAAAAATGCACATGTCCCATAAGAAACTATGGCCGACAAATTTGAAAACTGTGTAGCAAGCCTGACTGTTGACAACGGTTTGGGATTTTTGGATGCAGATTTGACCCCGGTTGGGAAGAATCACAATAAAGCTCTGCATGTTTCCATTGAGTGTAAAGGAACCACTTTAGCACATGTGTTAGTGGATACTGGGTCCTCCCTAAATGTTTTACCAAAAGGCGCTCTGGATAGGTTGGACTGTGAAGGTTTAGTGCTGAAACCTAGTGACATCGTGGTGAGAGCTTTTGACGGATCAAATAGAATGGTTCATAGAGAGGTTGATCTCCCTATCAAGGTTGGGTCTCAAGTCTTCAACTCAACATTATACGTGATGGATATCTATCCGGCTTATTCTTGCCTACTCGGATGCCCGTGGATACATAAGGCAGGTGCGGTTACTTCCACATTACACCAAAAGCTGAAGTACCTGGTCAAAAGGAAAGTTGTCACCATCTGTAAGGAAGAAGATTTTATGATCAGTCATCTGAATTCATTCAAGTACGTCGAAATGGATGGCGAGTTCACCAAGACCCCCTTGTCAAGCATTCGAAGTGGTCTCTCCAATGGTTGTTGTTACCAAAGCCACTCCTACTAAATATACACCAAGGATGGCTTCTCTCAAAGATGCTTATGTTGTTGTTGAAGACAGAGGTTGCACCATTTGGGGACAATTTCCTGATATCCCATACAAGTCAGACAAATTTGGGTTGGGCTTCACTTCGAAAGCTCAAAAAGAGGTTTGACGTGCTCGTTTAGGGGAACCACCTTTCTGCATTAGTGATTATGAATTAAATGCTCTTGCAGACTCTTACAGTGATGGTGACTGGGACGACTAGATCTACCCAACTGCTGATGGAGGACTCAACAACTAGCAGACCAAGGACTTCATCCCAATCTCCTTCAGTCAGCAATAAATACCATTTCCTGTCTTATTATTTTGAGAAATTTGTCTGTACTTTTCTTTAAAACAATGACTTTAAACCATGTGCCTTTCCTGAGGCACAATGGCCCATTCGTTAAAGGTTTGTCATTTCCATATTCCATATGCTCATTTTAATGAAAACATTGGGCTATTTTGCATTCAAATTTTGCTCTCTTTGTCTTTCTTTTACTTTACTGCATTTTCAAATAGCCATGTGACCTTACATGAACACACACACATTTGCAGATCCATATACACTCCGGATCTCATTGACAACGATTTTGCTATTGCCATCTATGACTTTGAAAATCCAATCTATCAAGCCGAAGACGAATGTGAAGAATATTGAGAAATACTTGGGGAACTCGCCAGACTCCAGATACAAGAGGAAAAGGCCATTCAATTGCACGAAGAACCAGTTGAGGTAATAAATCATGGTACTGAGGAAGATAAGTAAGAAGTCAAGATTAAATCTAACCTGGAAGATAGTGTCAAGGGAATATTGGTTCAGATGTTGCGTGACTATGTTGAGGTGTTTGCTTGGTCATACGAAGATATGTCGGGGCTTAATACCAATATATTAGTTCATCGTCTACCAATGAAAGAAGGTTGTCGTCTAATCAAGCAAAAGGTTCGTTGCATGCGGCTAGATATGTCTGAGAAAATCAAGGCTGAGGTAATGAAATAGTTCAATGCAGGTTTCTTGGAAGTGACGTCGTATCCCTAATGGGTTGCAAATGTGGTCCCAGTGTCGAAGAAAGACGGTAAAGTCCATATGTGCATAGACTACAGGGATTTAAATAAGGCAATCCCCAAAGATGACTTTCCTGTACCACATATCGATGTCTTGGTTGACAATACTGCTTAGCATAAGGTGTTTTCCTTCATGTATGGTTTCTCCGGATACAACCAAATTAAAATGGCGACTGAAGACATGGAGAAAACCATTTTTGTCACACAGTGGGGCATCTTCTATTATAAGGTCATGCCTTTCGGTTTGAAGAATGCATGCGCAACTTATCAACGGGCTATGGTAGCTCTATTTCATGATATGATTGATAATGAGATAGAATTATATGTTGATGACATGATAGAAAGATCACAAACTAAGGAAGAACACCTTAATCATTTGCACAAGCTATTTGAAAGGTTGAAGAAATACAAGTTGAGGATAAATCCCAACAAATGCACTTTCGGAGTGAGGTCTGGAAAACTCCTAGGCTTCGTTGTTAGTGGAAAAGGTATTGAGGTCGACCCTGCAAAAGTCAAACCCATACAATAAATTCCAGATCCCTGTGCTGAGAAGGAGGTCAGAGGTTTCTTAGGTCGACTCAATTACATTGCCCAATTCATCTCTTACTTAATTGCTACTTGTAAGCCAATCTTCAAACTGTTGAAGAAAGATCAAGTAGTCAGATGGAATGATGACTGCCAAACGGCTTTTGATAAGATCAAGGAGTATTTACAAGAACCTCCAATCCTAATGCCTTTAGTTGAAGGAAGACCTCTGATTATGTATTTAATTGTATTATAGAATTCAATGGGGTGTGTGCTGGGCCAAATGACGAGTTTGGTCGAAAAGAGCATGTAATATACTATCTTAGCAAAAATTTTACCACTGTGACACAAGATATTCACTACTCGAGAAAACTTGATACGCTTTGGAATGGGATGCTCGCCGACTAAGACAGTATATATTGACTCATACTACTCTATTGATTTCTAAAATGGATCTCATCAAGTACATCTTCGAGAAGCCAGCTCCATCCAGACGAATAACAAGATGACAAATGATCTTGACCGAATATGACATCCAATACACTACACAAAAAGCAAATAAAGTAAGTGTATTGGCGGATCATTTGGCCAATCAAGCTGTTGATGACTACCAATCTATGAACTTTGAATTCCCGGACGAGAATATCATGTTGATAACCGAGTGTGCAAAGCCTGAACCATATGAAGGAGCTGAACAAGGATCCTGATGGACTATGGGTTTTGATGGAGCTTTCAATGCATTGGGTAACAGAATTGGTGGTGTGATTGTTTCTCCCGAAGGTTTCCATACACCTTTCATTGCCAGGCTCTACTTTGACTGTACAAATAATATGGCCGAATATGAAGCATGCATCTTGGGTCTTAAGGCTGCTATTGAATTGAGAATCAAATTCTTAAGAGTATATGGAGACTCAGCCCTGGTGATAAGTCAAGTTAAAGGAGAGTGGGATACCAAACATCCAAACCTGATCCCTTACAAAGAGCTTGTGCTAACCTTGATCTCGTACTTTGAGGAGGTCACCTTTGAACATATCCCAAGGGATGAAAATCAATTGGCAGATGCTTTAGCAACTATGTCATCTATGTTCAAGGTCAATTGGGACAACGAACTCCTAGAATTACTATCAAAAGATTTGACGAACCAGCGCACTACTATGAGGTTGACACTGATAGTGTAGAGGAGAAACCTTGGTTTTATGATATGAAAAGGCATCTCGAAGCACAAGAATATCTTGATGGAGCCTCAATCAACGACAAAAAGTTCCTGCGAAGAATCTCATCCAAGTTCTTCCTAAGAAATGGGATTTTGTACTAGCGCAACCATGATTCGACTTTGCTTCACTGTATGGATAAGAAGGAAGCAGAGAAGGTCATGGAAGATATGCATGACGGTATATTCGGAACCCAATCTAGTGGATATATTATGGCTAAGAAGATTCTGAGGGTTGGTTACTATTGGTCGACTATGGAAACTGATTGTTACCACCACTCGAGGACTTGTCATAAATGCTAGATTTATGACGATAAGGTTCACGTGCCTCCAATACCTTTAAATTTCATGACTTCTCCATGGCCATTCGCACTGTGGGGCATTGAAATATCGGAGAAATCAATCCCATCGCCTCTAATGGACATCGTTTCATCCTCATTTCCATTGACTACTTCACCAAATGGGTCGAAGCAGCTTCATTTGCCTCAATTACTAAGAATGTTGTAGCCAGGTTCATCAAACATAACCTCATCTATCGATACGACATCCCTGAATGGATTATCACTGACAATGGTACCAACCTCAACAATACTATGACTAATGAACTTTTCACTCAGTTCAAGATCAAGCATCATAATTCTTCTCCATACAGACCTAAGATGAATGGCACAGTGGAAGTTGCCAACAAAAACATAAAAAAAATTATGCAAAAGATGGTGGTAACCTATAAAGACTGGCACGAGATGCTACCATTTGCTCTTCATGGCTATCGTACCTTAGCGAAAACATCAACTGGGGCAACCCCATTCTCTTTAGTCTATGGCATGGAAGTTGTCCTTCCTATCGAGGTTCAAATTCCTTCTTTAAGGATTATGAAAGAAGCAGACTTAGGTGAAGACGAATGGATTCAGACTAGGTTGGATCAATTGAACTTGATCGATGAAAAGAGAATGGTTGTTGTCTGTCATGGTCAAATGTATCAAAAACGTATGATCAAGGCATTCAACAAGAAGATCAAACATCGAGTATACCAGGATGGTGACTTGGTAATAAAATACATCATTCTACCACAAGGATATCCCAGGGGAAAATGGACTCCCACCTACAAAGGGCCATTTGTTGTCAAGAAAGTTTTCTCTGGCGGTGCCATGATGTTAACTACTATGGACGGCGAAGATTTCCCGCACCCTGTGAATACGGACATAGTCAAAAAATACTACGCATAAAGAATGACCCGCTAGGTTGACATACCTAGGAAAAAATAAGGGCATCCCAGTGAACCAAAAGGGTTCGGGCAAAATTAGGGATATATATATATATACAAAAGATCGTACACCCGGGAAGTCGAAAACCCGCAAGGGTGGCTTGGGAAAAAAAGGGTATCCTGGTGGACTGAAAAACCGAAAGGGCGGTCCAGGAAAAAGTTAGGGATTGAAGCATAGGAATATGTCCTGTTGGATCACTACAACCAGCTTTATTACCAAGATCAAAAGTTCAAATGATACAAGATCAGTTCAATCAACTTCTTCTGACAGTAAAGGATGAGATGTTTGAAGACATAGGGGCAATAGCAGAGTTGGAACCCAATGAGATCACTTCTTCATGGCTATATATATATATATATATATATATATATATATATATATATATATATATATATATATATATATATATATATATATATATATATATATATATATATATATATATATATATATATATATATATATATATATATATATATATATATATATATATATATATATATATTTGTTTTTTGTATTCTTTTCATTTCACGACGACTTCCTCTTACTAGGATTTTTGTCTCTTTGTACAAAAAACGCCTGTTTATAGGCAAATTATCAATACAAATATACTTTGAGGTGTAAACTTTTTGATTTTTCTGTTTTGATTGCAAAAACGTCCAATGACTAAAAATAAATGAACATATGCATATGAACATGTTAAACTGTTAACAAACGTATACATAAGAACGGGAATAAACATTTGCTCAAAACTCTAGGAATTGAGATGACACTCAAGTTGTTCATAAATCATAAGGAGATCCCTAGTAAAGTCATCAGAGCCACCTCTATAAGATTATTCCTCGCAGAGTAAGTTCTCCACAATTTCCTTTCGGAGTGCCAATCAGCATATCTCCCGTAAATTCTCTTCCCCAGCCGAGTTCGATCTTCCAAAACTGAAAGAGAAGCCTTGCAAAGCTCTTTCCCCATTAAAATCTCCAAAATATCTTCCTCAATAGGGTTTATTTCCCCAACAGGATACAATCTCCCCAGCTTGAGTCCATTCCTTAAACTACTACACATCACTAACATAACTCCTCTTCTCCAGTAGAGTTGATACTATCCTCAGAGAGTTGTTGTAAAACCTGGAATCCGACCAGAATATCAGTTAACTTTACTCTCCCCAGACAAATCGGAAGTTTAATCATCTCTTTTATCCCTATTCAAGGTATATAAGAATTAAATTCCCCAGAAGAGCAATGAACGACTAAGGTTCTTGAACTCTACTCCCCAAGCAGAAATCAACATCCCCTGCAGAGTTTCCTCAAACAGAAAACAGGAATCCCCAACAGAAGCATTCAAAACGAAATTGAAGATATACATACTCTTCATCCACAACAGTAGTTAGGGATTTATTTTCCTATACAAAGATGCATTTCACATTCATACATCATAGAATTTTGAGAACATCATCACGCAATGCATTTCATACATCATGACACTGCATACAGCTAACTCTTTACCTTTTCACGAAATATTAACCAACAAATTAATATCATCAACTATCTACATAACAAGACAAGTTTCTGCAGAGACTAAAATCTGACAAGTTTTTCCCTCGAAGGTTGTCCCTAGGGAGTCATTCTGAAGAATATCTCTCCGAAATGAAATAAATCTTGGATTCCTTCTGGTACCTGTTGAAGTAGTAGTCTTCATAGATTCCTTCATTACCTGTTGAAGTAGTAGTCATCATAGATTCCTTCATTACCTATTGAACTAGTAGTCGTCAGAGATTCCTTCATTATATGTTGAAGTAATAGTCGTCATAGATTCCTTCATTAGTTATTGAAGTAGTATTCGTCACAGATTCCTTCATTACCTGTTGAAGTAGTAGTCATCACGAATTCCTTCATTACCTATTGAAGTAGTAGTCGTCACAGATTCCTTCATTACATGTTGAAGTAGTAGTCGTAACAGATTCATTCATTACTTGTTGAAATAGTAGTCGTCAGAGATTCCTTCATTACTTGTTGAAGTAGTAGTCATCATAGATTCCTTCATTACCTGTTGAAGTAGTATCCGTCGTAGATTCCTTCATTACTTGTTGAAGTATTAGTCGTCATAGATTCCTTCATTACCTGTCGAAGTAGTAGTCTTCATAGATACCTTTATTACCCGTTGAAGTAGTAGTCGTCATAGATTCCTTCATTACCTGTTGAAGTAGTATTCCTCATAGATTCCTTCATTACCAGTTGAAGTAGTAGTCATCATATATTCCTTCACTACCTGTCAAAGTAGTAGTCGCGTGTAGGCTTTTTTCCAGATACATCTCTTAAAGATCAAGTCAAGCACTAGACTTACCAATAGTCATTCTGGATGGCATCTATAAGCCCATCTCCGACAACTTTTCATTACTTCTTCAAATGGAATCTTTAAGCCCATTCCCGACACAATCAACCAAAAACATTACTTCGTGCACCAGCGAGTGCAAATTTCTGGGCACTTAAGTGTTCAATCATCTTCTACCTTCAAGTCACGAATGGCGAACAAGCAAATCTAACTCTTCAAGTTTAAGAAGATTGAACAGGGGCAGCTGTTGTACCCCAAAATTTTCCCTCTCTTTTCTCAACTTTTTTCTCACAAAGGATCTCAAATGCTCAAGAAGTTTCAAGAGTTTGATTAAACAAGATCACCCCTAAAGCATTGAGCCTCCAAATTAGGGTTTTGGCTGAGAATGATCGATCACCAACTTTTGACCTAATACAAGACTTAATGGCTTGAAACATAATCTCAAGGACTCAAATGCAACATGTTGACCTAATTTCATGGCTTGAATCACTTCTCAGGATCAAAGGTTTGATAGTTGAAATTTGGATCAACTAACGAAAAGTCAATCGATACACAAAACGTCAAACTTTGGCTTTTTGGCAACATTAAAATTCAAAGATCAAAATTCATCAAGACCTGCAAAATATCAAACGTGATCAACAAGAATCAATAAAGTCAACAAAAAGTCAATATTTTTAGTACTTCAAAAATTTCTAAGTGTCTTCAACCTTGATAATTTCATTACTTCATGACAATTTTTCACCAAGACGGAAGATGATTCAAAGAAAACTTTCAACATGAAAGTTGTAGATCTTGATGAATTCTACAACTTTGTATTAGAGGGTTAATTTCTAAAAAATGCTTAGATTTGAAGATACAGGCTCATGAAGTCATGACATTTTTGTATAAACACTTAGAGAAATTTTCAACAGATTTGGTCATGTTTTTGTCCCAACTTCTTGGTCAATTTTCATCAAGTTCCAAGTTGATTTAGCCAAAGTGGTCAACATGAAAGTTGTAGACAATGTTTCAAGCTTTCCAAAACATCCAAGAGCGTGAATTTATCATACTTAAGCTAGGAGATTTAAAGGCATGAAGTTAGGCATCCATTCTTGAATTACAAGTCAATTTGGTGAAGAACGCATAATCCAATCTACATGTTATGCTGCATAATCTTGTGTTACAGACCTTCTAACTTTCAAATCTCACCATAATTTAATGTTTACACAAACTTTTAAGCTATGGTCCATTTGATTTAAGCATTGTCCAAGTGATCTTTCCATTTTTGGCACAAAGTTGACATTGTCATTCTAGAAAAGCATGCTTTAATCACAATTCCATTCTTGAAAACCATTCCTAAAAACAGGACATTCCCACATTGGAACTATGAGAAGTCATAAACTCTCACTTACAACCCAACTTAGCCACAACATGTGATTTTGAAAATCTAATTAGCCCTTGTCTTAAAATCTATTGCCTATAAATAGAGAGACCATTTGTCAGAAAAAAGGAGATGAACAAGCCCTTAAAACTCATATACTCTCAAAAAACTAGAACTGTCCATAAAAATCTCCATTTTGAGCTTTGAAGTCCAAATCTTTGAATCTCTCACACCTTGCAAGTTTTGCCCAAACAAACCATCCAAATACTTCATATACATCATATATAAGTTGTTCAAACACAAGATCAACTTATGTAACATCATTATCACCATCTCCCAAACTTAAAAATGATACTTTGCAACCTGACTTGGTTGGAGTGATTCAATAACTTTCAGCATAAAGTGAGGATTGGAACAACTTCAAGAAGGTCCAAAGTAGCTCGATCAATCACCACTTCGCACCCAGAAACGTTTGTACGTGTTCTAAAGTGTTCGCTTCAAGATGTAAACTTTCTCAAACTGTAATATCTTTAATCATACGTCATTGTCTTTCATTTTCAAAAGGATACAACAAGATAAATCCAATAGATAACTTAGCAAAAAGGCAAGCCAGGGGCTGACACGGGTGCTCGTGTCACACGACACGGCCCGTGTGAGCTCAGTTGGGTTGAAAACTTAACAAAAATGCAGGGAAGGTCTTGACACAGGTGCCCGTGTCACACGATACGACATGTGTCAACTTAACTAGTTCAGACACGTGCAAAAAATAGGCAGGCAGGTGTTGTACCCCAATTTTTTCCCCTAAGATTCCTCTATCATATCATATCAACTCAATCATGACAAGATCACATTTGGGTTGGTTCTTCATCTTTTTCTATCTCCTATTTTTAAGTTTGCTCTTGAGGAATTTCCAAGCACCTTGGTTGTGTATCTTGTATATGTGTTGTTGACTAACCTCTAACCAAAATACAAAAATATTTGTCTTTGTCTTTGCATAATTTGTGTTTTGTAGGTACCAAGTTAAAGCATCCAACAAATAAGGTCATGCAAAGTTGATTGATCCTATTGTGGCAAAAAAATCCAGCATACATCGACCCATAAAGGTATGTATCGACTCATTTTGTTGTGCATGACTAGCATGTGTCGACACATGCATGTATGTATCGACTAATCCTAATTGTAAAACTAGCATGTGTCGACACATACGTGTTATGTATCGACTCATGCAGTTTGTGTGCTTCTGTAATGTGTTGGAATAACAGTATGTATCGATACATAGAGGCATGTATAGACACATGCTGTGTTATGCAGCTAGGATGTATCGACACATACCACCCATGTATCGACTCATAATAGCAAAATGCACGTGTTTTTTGAAAAAACCAGCAAATTTCAAACTGTTATCATTTTGGCTCCAATTTTTTTCTGCATAATTTGAAATTATATCATTAATTCAAATTTGGCTCCAAGAATGAATTACCAAATTACCACTAATCCCAATCCTAAAACTCTATAAATAGAGACCTCATTTCATTCAAATCACAAGCTTTTGATAGCCAAAATCATCTTGCTAAAAAATCTCTCAATTCTCTCCATTTTACTAAATTCACTCAAAGCTCCATTTTTAAAAACTTAGTAAGCTTTGCATTGAAGCTTACTAATCTTTGAGCTAAACCTTCATCCAAACACTTCCTCTCCATTAATTCTCTACATCCAAGCTTTGGTGATTGATTCTTGTTGTTGAATTGAAGCAAATTCTGGAAATTGTTTGATAATTCTCCAATTCTGCCTTTGGTAAGTTGGATCATCATCTTTTACGATGTGATCTCTTGTGGATTTCTGGTTTTCATTCATTGAGCACTATTTTTATAACTCCATTAGTGCTATTTTCTCAAAATTTGCTGGATTTTTCATGATCAATTGGATCCATGATCATAAGGTGTTTGATGAAAAGTTGGAACAAGAATTTGATCTTTAAAATGTTGTTTTCTACTGATTTTTTTTACAGGTTGCAATCAATTGTTGTAACATTGCAATTGATTGTCACAGAAAATTGATTTGATAAAAAAACTGCACTGATGCAATAGGTTATTGTCTAAGTACAATCGATTGTAACAATGCCAAAAATACTTTTTCTGCCTTATTTTGGGGCTGTTTTGACTCAAATATTTTTCTGCTCATTCTCTTTGATGGATAATTTGGATTACAATTTTAAATGTCCAATTTGTCTTTAAACTCAATGGACTTTGTAATGTAGATGAAGTTGGATAAATGTTCATCAATTCAAATCTACCTAAGAGTGAATTATTTAATTCATTTTTGGTGCTTTGGATTAATGATATATTTAGTACTTTAATCCATCTAGAAGAGTGGTTGGATTTAAAGATGAAAGAATTTTGAAATGGTGATCCAAATTAGCTTATCATCCCCCCCTCTTCATCTTATCCCTTTCTTTTTTAATTGTGCTACATGTTAAGGGATGGTGATCTCTATATCATTTATCCAAACATGAAGTACATAGATTGCTATTGACCGGCCTCAAAATAGGTGTGACTTCTATATAAGTCCACTTACGATTGCTTAATATAGCGCTAAATTTTGTCCCGATTCGAATAAATGATCATTTGTGGCCCAAACTTATGATTGCAAGCCCAAGTATGTTAATTTGATCTCTTTGATCCAATAACCTTGAGATTCATTGTGTGGAGGCTTTGGTTCTACCAATCCTCTAATGGATCTACAACACCTTTGGTCAATGCGGATCACTTAAACATCGTTGATCATTACATGTTGCCTTGTGAGAATTCCAAAATGGATGATATACTTGACAAAAATCAAATGCAACTTGTTGTGTGGAGGCTTTGGTTCTACCAATCCTCTAATGATTTCCAAATGCAAGTTTCAAGATGGTCATCCAACTAACCACTAATTTCTAACAATTGACTTCACTTTATGCTTTTATTTTTTATGCTTTATGTACCGTTTAATTTAAGCATTTATATTTCATGCCATTTTTATTTTGCTCACTTGAGCATTTATTCTTATGCCATTTTTATTTTGCTCACTTGAGCATTTTTTTTTATGTCATTTTTATTTTCGCTCACTTGAGCTATTCTTTTCTTTTTAAAGACACCTAATAATCAACATGAACCATAAAAAACATTAATGATACTTGGACTATTTGGTTACTATCTTTGGCATTATGGAGCATTGGACTTCTTGGACTTAGGATTAGAGACCTTGGCCTATCTTGGAGACTTTGTAACTTTATTCTTTATTTTGTCTGGAGTTCTTGATGTTTACCTCGGGACATTGGGTTGTTTGTTTGTTTTGTGTGCAGGTTATTGTGATTACACACTTTGTTTGTAATTTGGAATTCACCCGTATACAGCCGTTACTCTGCCCAATTTTTGCGAAGACTTAATACACTTGAAGTTTGGTTCTCTCAAAAGGTCTAGTATCTTTGCTTGCTTGGTTTCAATCTAAAGAATGGGAATTCTATATTGACTCATAATGTCAAGTATTGGCTTCTTGTTGGTTAGATGGTTCTTATCCCTAGCTTTAACCTTATGCTTTAGGGTAGTCTCTTCTTCTCCTCCCAACTTATTTAATTTCAAAAAAATCTTCTCCCTCCTTTTAAAAAAACTCTTCTTGTTTTGAAACTTGAAACATTTTCATAATAAACTTGGACTTATGTCCATGCATCTTCAAAACATTTTTATAAATAAACTTCAATCAATTTAATAATACCTTGACTTTTTTTTGTGAGAAGACTAAAAGTCAATCAATCTCATTTCAAACCATTTTGCCACTTTGGCTTTTTATCTTTAAACTTTTCTCAAAAGATTAGACTCTTGTCAATCCATGTAGTGATGCAAACAACTATACTTCTACAATATGTAGTAAAGACAGATATTTTTCGACTTGGGTGTTGAGTGAGGCGTTGTTGATTTTGAAATCTAAGCCATATCCTCCACTTTGAGATGATGCAAATTCTCCTTTCTCATGATTGTGGGTAGTAAGTATGTTTTCCACACGGACAATGACGATGATGTCTTATCTCATAAAATTAACCAACACTCTTGTGTTTTAAATTTTTAAAAGAGGAACTACGTGTACCCTGATCCCCTATGCACGAAAGGTGGTACGTAGGCACTAAAGGTTCGCAACCGCGGCGGGTGAAAAAATCATAAAAATATTTCTTTTCTCACCTTCACCATCCATTTTTTATATAACACATTTTTATAGCCAAAATATACAGATTTTTTCAAAGAGGTTCCTGCGAAGTACCATAGATGTTTAGGGTGCTAATACCTTCCCTTTGCATAACCAACCCCCTTACCTTGAATATTTTCCACTTTTTTGGGTTATTCGCTCTTTTCCCATTCCTTTGGAAACAATAAAGCACGGTGGCGATTTTTATTTTGATTTGTATAAAGTCTAGTCAATCTAATGGCTTAGTCTTGAACATTTCTACCGCTACAGAAAAATGGCGACTTCACTGGGGAAAGATTGACCTCTTGCTAGTCCATCCCTAAGTGGGTTGAGGCTATCTTTATTTATATATGTATATGTGTTATTGTGTTTATGTGTTATATTTTGTATATATGTTTGTCTGGATTTTCCTGGTTTATAGGGTGCTTGGTGATTACTCATAAGTCCTATACCCGGACTTGGGCAAACTTTAAGATAGGACGGGCGGTATAATCATGTTAACTTTTAGGGAGTAATCCCAAAAAAGGAGGCATGAGATCCCCCACTCAGTGGAGGCCCCTTTGATTGTAGTGTCGTTTACCGAGTAATCGGGAAGACGTACTGCTTTTGACCTGGGAGCCTGCTGAAACTTAGGACCGTAGATTACCTAACCCATCTTGGACTTTTAGGTGTAGTGCGGAAGCTATGACAGAGTAATCCGGAAGTAGTTGTCACGCAATACTACACTCGGACGAGTCTTTCTTGAGAATATTACTAATTACCGAGTTAATCAGGAAGTTGGTAATATCCGAAGGAAGGATGTAGACTCTGAGAACCTCTTAGAACCTTGTTCGGCAGGTGATAACTTTTTAGACCAACACCTTATGGGTAGTACCTTCGACCTCATGCTCATGACGTTGAACCTATGAACCCTATATGTGTCATCTTATGTGTGATTGTTGCATCATGCATCCATGCACTCATAAGCATCTTTTGAAGAAAACAATATTTCAAGGGATTTAAAGGTTGACTATTTGTGAATATCCCAGGTACTGTTAACCATGGATTCTGGGAAGAGAAAGACCGGGAAATACAGTTTCAAGGATCCTAAGATAGATGAGTTTATCAGTCTAATTCCCGAGATCGAGTGTCCTGCGGAATTTCGGAAGAAGTATGGATCTATTATTCCTCTCATGAAGCTAAAGATGAAGGAGGGTATTCTTTTAACCTTGGTCCAGTTCTATGCTCCGGTGTATCACTGCTTTACTTTTCCCGATTATCAGTTGGTTCCAACACTGGAAGAGTATTCCTATCTATTGGATTCACCTGTTACCGATCGTGTTCCTTTTACTAGTTTGGAGGGTGAGCCAAAACCACATGAGATTTCTGCTTTGATTCATCTGGGGAAGTCTGAGGTGGAAGCCCATATGACTACCAAAGGAGGGATTAGAGGATTACCTGCTTAGTTCTTATTGGAGAAAGCTTGTTACTTTTCCAGGATGAAGAGTACGGTTGCTTTTGAGGCCATCTTTGCTTTACTCGCCTATGGATTATTCTTATTTCCTAATGTGGACAAGTTTGTCGACATTAACGCTATCAGGATTTTCATGATTGGAAACCCAGTTCCTACACTGTTGGGTGATGCTTATTACTCTGTTCATCTTCTGAGTTCCTATCATGGGGGGATGATTATCTATTGCACGCCTCTGTTGTACCAGTGGTTTATCTCTCATATGCCTCAGTCTGATGCTTTTTGGGATGTCAAGAAGGAACCCTGTTGGGCTCCTAAGATCATGGCACTTACTCACTCGGATATTGATTGGTATCATCGAGCTTACCAGGATGTGGAGATTATTGACAATTGTGGTAGTTTCCCCAATGTGCCTCTTCTTGGTACAAAGGGAGGAATTAACTATAACCCCGTTCTTGCACGATGACAGCTTGGTTACCCGATGAGGGATAAACCAAATAATATTCATTTGAGTAGTTTCTTTCTGAAGGAAGGAGAAGACCACAGGGAAGGTAGGGAGCAGATTGCGAAGGCTTGGCATCACATTCATAAGAAGAGTAAGAAGGATTTGGGACCTAGTGGTGCTGTTTCTTTGGAGCCATATCTTCAGTGGATCCGATCGAGAGCCATTCAGTTGAAGATGCCGTATACTCGGGAGACACCCATGCCTGATTTGTTTGTGAAGACCACTCCTCCTGTATTAGATGATCTGGAAGAGCTGCAGCTTGCTTTGGTTAGGATGCAACAGGAAAAGGATGCTTGGAAGAACAAGTTCCAGACTTTAGAGAGTTCCTACAGGGCAGACTTACAGGAGAAATATGATTTGATCGAGATTCTTGAGAGTCGAGCGGTGGAGTCTACAGAGAGGCAAGGGGATTTATTTTCCCCTAAGCCTCAAACAGGTGCTGATTACTCGCTTTCTGCTTTAGATGATTGGAAGGAGATTACCATCAGACATGTGGAGGAAAACCAGAGGTTGAGGGCTCAGATTGCCAGGCTCACAGGGAAGCGCCAGCGTACAGATTGATCTCCATTAGTTCCTCTCCTCAGGATTTTAGATTGTATTTTCATCTTGTACTTGGGATCATTGAAACTTGTAATCCATTTTGAAGTTATTATAATAAAATATTTCAGTATTTCAAAAGCTTTATTACTTGGATGTTTGCAATATAAATCATAAATCCCTTGAAATATTAAGTGATAAAATAAAAATAATCATATGCATTGCATATCATGCATCATATTGCACATATTTCTTGCACTTGTTATGCATATCCAGGTATCTTACCCAGCTTCTTTACTTCACTCAGCAAGCCGACTCATCACTACAACACTCGGGCTAATTTCAAAAAGAAGATGGACAACTTGGAACAGGATAATCGCGAGCTACGTGAAGAAGTTTCCGCTTTGAAGGCTGGCTTGGCCAACTTGACTACTCTGATGGAAGCTCTGGTGGCTGCTCAGAATCAGCCACCGAGTGTTCAACCTCAACCAACAAGGGAAAATGCTGAAGTTCCTGTTGTTCCTATATCCGCTACTCCAGCTGTTGTTCAAAACCGTATGCCTCAGGGTTATCCGTGGGGAATGCCAGAGAATTCTGCACCTGAAGGTTTCAATCTTGGTCCTCAAGATGCTCCAGTGGTTCAGAATGTTGTTACTCCTACACCTCCTATGGTGCATATTGTTCCTGTTGCACCTCCTTTGGTGAATTTGGTTCCGTTTGTTAATGAAGATATGTGTCTTCCTTTCCCTCCGCCAAGTGAAGACTTGGGTCTTTATGACAGAATGGATGATTTCCAAGAGAAGTTTGATAGAATGCAAAGAGAGATGAAGGCTCTTAGAGGAAGTTATTTGGGAAGAATGTGAATGAGCTATGTTTGGTCCCTAATGTTAAAGTGCCTGCTAAGTTAAAGGTCCCGGAGTTTGAGAAGTACAAGGGCAACACTTGCCCTCGTGATAATTTGGTAATGTATGTAAGAAGAATGTCTACCCACACCGATGATCAGCGTCTGCTGATTCACTTTTTTCAGGATAGTCTGACCGATGATGCGTTGGAATGGTATATGAGCTTGGACAGCGCCAACATCCATACTTTTAATGATTTTGGAGAAGCATTTATAAAACAATACAAGTACAATGAGGATATGGCACCTGACCATGGCCAGCTTAGGGCCATGGTTCAGAAAGACAGTGAATCGTTCAAAGAGTATGCGCAGAGATGGCGCGAAGTGGCTGCACAAGTGATTCCTCCCATGGAAGAGAAAGAAATGACCAATATTTTTCTGAAGACTCTAGGAGCTTTCTACTATGAAAGAATGGTAGCAAGTGCCCCAAGTGATTTTACAGAGATGGTAGGAATGGGTGTCCGCCTAGAAGAGGCAGTAAGAGAAGGCCGTTTGACGAAGGGTGAAGGATCTAGAAGTGTGAAGAAGCAATCTTATGGGTTTACCAAGAAGAAATAGGGGGATAAAAATGTTGTTATGCAAGAGAGAAGGGTAAACGCTCCTAGAAAGAATGATTAGCGTCATCAGCAAGTCGCCTCAATTACTCATGTTATGAATGCTGCTCCGACTACTACTGCTTATTAGAGACCGTCCCAGCAGGGGAACCAAGGGTATGCCTTTCATCAGGGAGCACCAGGGCATAATATTGAAAATTGTTATCCTTTGAGGACTGAAGTGCAAAGGTTGGTGAAGTCTGGAATTTCATCTTTCAAAGACGTGGAACCTAATGTGAAAGACAATCCTCTACCCAAGCACGGGGGAGTGAATGGTGTAAATATGGTGGCCGGTTGTCCAGGTGACTTTCAAATTTTTGACATTAATCTGGTTAGAGGAACTTTGGTGAAGATGCACGCAGACCTCGGTGAATTCAGTTATTATACGCATGACCACGCCGATTGTGCTATTTGTAGTACAGATATACAAGGTTGCGAGAAGATAAAGGTTGATTTACAGGAGATGACGGATGAAGGTTTAATCTATATAATCAGGCCTAGGGCAGAATATGAAGAGGAAGTGAATATGGTTTCTGGATGTCCGGGTGAATTCAGAATTTTTGATGTGGATCATTTGAATGAGGATCTAGTGCAGTTGCATGCTACTTTCTGTCGTACTGCTGGTCAGATGGAACATCAATATGGATCTTGCATAGTTTGTTGTCGAAACCCCCGAGGATGTTCTATTGCGAGGGAAGGTGTTCAGTTGCTGTTAGACAATGGAACTATCAAGATCACATGCCAGAGAGATGGTTATCATGAGACTGATATGGTTGAAGTTAGTTTGATGGAAGAAGAGTCAGAGGAAGAGTATGCCTCCGCAGATGAGTATTTCTCTTCAGACGAAGATTTGTTTATCGGAAATGACTTTTTGATGGCTGATTGTGTTGAGGAAGGGGTGAATGTCATTGTACCTTGTTTTGGTGCACCCACTCATCTTGAGGTGGAGTACCATAGCGAACCAACTATTACCTCATTGGTAATTAGTCTGCCGGGTCTTGTTCCCTATGAATCAGATAAGGTTGTGCCTTACAAATACAATGCTACAATCTTGGAAGATGGGGTAGAGATTCCCATCCAGCCAATGCCAGATGTTGGAAATATAGCTGATAATAGCAGGGTGACCCGTAGCGATCGTGTGTTTGCGTCGGTTATTCGAAGGGATGTTGCTGCTGGAAAGAAAATTGCTGAGAACGATGAGCCTAAGAAGGCTGCGAGAGAGACTAGTGGAGCTACATTGGAGAAAGAAGTGGATGATATATTGAAGATAATTAAGATGAGTGATTACAAAATTGTAGATCAGCTATAGCAGACTCCTTCAAAGATATCTACTCTAGCTTTATTAATGAATTCCTCTGCACATAGAGAATCAATTATGAGAGTACTAGACTAAGCTTTTGTGGAGAATGACATGCCGTTAGATTAGTTCAGCAGCGTAATTGGAAACATTACGTCATGTAACAACTTGAGTTTCTGCGATGATGAGTTACCAGATGAAGGGAGGAATCACAACCTGGCCCTCTACATATCTATGAACTGCAAGAATGATTCGATGTCCAATGTGCTAATTGATAACGGATCCAAGCTGAATGTTATACCGAGGAGTACCCTCATGAAGTTAAAGTACCAAGGAGCATCTATGCGCCCGAGTGGCATCATTGTAAAGGCTTTTGATGGGTCGAGGAAATCTGTCATCGGTGAAGTGGACTTGCCCATCCATATAGGACCACATTTGTTCTTGATAACCTTCCAGGACATGGACATTATTCCCGCATATAGTTGTTTGCTAGGACGGCCATGGATACATGAAGCAGGGGCTGTCACTTCAACTCTGCATCAGAAGTTAAAGTTTGTGCGCGAAGGGAAGGTAGTGATCATAAATGGGGAGCAGGTGTTGTTGATATCCCATCTATCCTCTTTCAGTGTTGTAGAAGCGGATGAGGCTTCTGTTGGAACCCAGTTCCAAGCCCTATCCATTGACAACATAAGGAGGAATGAGAATTATGTGGTTTCGCTGAAGGACGCGCAGCAGGTTGTACGCAATGGTCATAATGCAGTTTGGGGACGACTGGTGGATACACCTGTGAACAAAAATAGAACTGGTTTGGGTTTCTCTTCGAAGATTGGCAAAGGAGAAAGTTTAAAGTCAAAGTCTTCTGCGAGCAGTTATCATGATGTTTTCTGTAGCGGAGGCTATCTCCATCCAATTGGTTCTGGAATTAGTGTTGTTGAAGAGGATGAAGCAGAGCAGGAAATACCGAATTATGTAACGCATGGAGTCCGAGTTCAGAACTGGGTCACCATTGATGTTCCTTCTTGCATACATGTCTCAAAGTAATTTTTTTTTGGTAATATGTTTCTTTCTTTTGAAAAGCTTTCACTCTGCCCAAGGTGAAAGTATTGTATGGGCTTATCTGTTTGCTTTGACTTTTAAGATCATTAATAAAAGTTGTCTTTGCTTCCAAAAATATGTCTTTATTTTCTGCTTTTTCTTGGGAAATGGTAATCAAATAAAAAAACCCTTTTCAAAATAAATAATAACTGAAAATTAATCTGCATGATCACTTGTTATATGTGTCAGTTTCTAAAAGCAATCATAAATCACATGTGCAGATTAATTAAAAAACCCGTTGAATACAATGACCATGCACCCTCTCCCAACTTTGAATGTCCTGTGTTTGGGGTTGAAGAAGAAGACTATGATGAGATTCTAGAAGAGGTCTCACGGTTTCTTGAGCACGAGGAAAATACCATTCAGCCATATAAGGAGCCTTTGGAAGTGATTAATTTGGGTTCAGAAGAAGATCCGAAGGAAATTAAGATTGGAGCATCATTGCATCCTGATGTAAAGAGAGGGTTGATTGAGATGTTGAAAGAGTATGTGGATATCTTTGCTTGGTCTTATCAAGATATGCCTGGTCTAGATACAGACATTGTTGAGCATCATTTGCCGTTGAAGCCAGAGTGTCCGCCAGTTAAACAAAAGTTAAGAAGAACCCACCCAGATATGGCAGTAAAGATCAAAGAGGAGGTTCTAAAGCAAATTAATGATGGTTTTCTTGTGACGTCAGTGTATCCTCAATGGATTTCCAATATTGTCCCAGTACCGAAAAAAGACGGAAAAGTCCGCATGTGCGTAGATTACAGAGATCTAAATAAAGCTAGTCTAAAAGATGATTTTCCATTGCCTCACATTGACATGTTAGTGGACAGCACAACAAAATTCAAGGTATTCTCGTTCATGGACGGATTTTCCGGGTATAATCAAATAAGAATGGCTCTAGAGGACATGGAAAAAACAACGTTTATCACACCCTAGGAAACATTCTGTTACAGAGTGATGCCCTTCGGGTTGAAGAACGCTGGTGCAACATACCAGAGGGCTATGAAAACCCTATTCCATGATCTGATGCACAAGGAAATTGAAGTATATGTTGATGATATAATTGCAAAATCCCAAACTGAAGAAGGGAATATAAAAGATTTGTTGAAGTTGTTTCAGCGTTTGAGGAAGTATCGTCTCTGCTTGAATCTAAATAAATGCACCTTCGGATTTAGATCGGGGAAGTTGTTGGGTTTTATCGTTAGTCAAAAAGGAATTGAAGTTGACCCTGATAAAGTCAAAGCAATTCAAGAAATGCCAGCACCAAGAACTGAAAAGAAAGTCAGGGGTTTCCTCGGGCGTTTGAATTATATTTACAGATTCATTTCCCACATGACTGCAAAGTGTGAACCGATCTTTAAGTTGTTAAAGAAAGATCAAGGTTATGTATGGACGGATGACTGCCAAAGGGAATTTTAGAGTATTAAAGAGTATCTGCTTGAACCTTCTATTTTACTCCCTCCCGTATAAGGAAGACCGTTGATTATGTATCTAACAGTGTTAGGTAAATCCATGGGTTGTATTCTGGGACAACAGGATGAAACGGGAAGGAAAGAGTTTGCCATTTATTATCTCAGCAAAAAGTTCACTGATTGTGAGTCACGGTATTCCATGCTAGAAAAAACATGTTATGCTTTGGCATGGGCGGCAAAGTGGTTGCGGCAGTATATGTTGAATCATACCACTTGGATGATCTCCAAAATGGATCCAATCAAGTATATTTTTGAGAAGCCTTCTCTTATTGGGAGAATTGCCCGCTGGCAGATGTTGTTATCTGAATATGATATTGAGTACCGCACTCAAAAGGCTATTAAAAGTAGTGTGTTGGCAGACTACCTTGCTCATCAACCGGTGGAAGATCATCAGTCTGCAGAATATGAATTCCCCGATGAGTATGTGATGTTCCTGAAAGTGAAAGATTGTGATGAACCATTGCCTGAGGAAGGCCCCGACCCTGAATCTCGTTGTAGTATGGTATTTGATGGAGCGGTGAATGCTTGTGGTAAAGGAATTGGTGTTGTGATTGTCACTCCTCATGGATCGCACATTCCATTTACTACAAGGTTAACATTTGATTGCACTAATAATATGGTGGAATGTGAGGCTTGCATCATGGGTCTCGAAGAAGCTATTGATCTCAGAATCAAAATTCTAGATGTTTATGGTGATTCAGCCTTGGTAATAAATCAGATTAAAAGAGAATGGGATACTCGTCACCCTGGCTTGATCCTTTACAAAGATTATGCTAGAAGATTAATACCCTTCTTCAATAAAGTTGAATTCCATCACATTCCTAGAGATGAAAATCAAATGGCGGATGCTTTGGCAACTCTGGCTTCCATGTACCAAGTGAATACTTGGAATGATATACCCCGTATTATAGTTCGACGGATGGATAGGCCCGCTCATGTGTTTGCAACAGAGGAGGTAGCAGATGAAAAACCTTGGTATTATGAGATCCAGCATTTTCTTCAGACTCAGGAATACCCGATTGGTGCGTCGAGGAAAGATAGAAAGACACTGAGAAGATTGGCAGGCAGTTCCTTCCTCAGTGAAAATGTGTTATACAAGAGAAATTATGACATGGTCTTGCTCAGATGCGTGGATAGACACAAAGCAGACATGTTGATGCATGAGATTCATGAAGGTTCATTTGGAACTCATGCTAATGGACATTCGATGGCTAAAAAGATGCTAAGGGTAGGTTATTATTGGTTGACAATGGAATCTGATTGTTACAAATTTGCAAAGAAGTTCCATAAATGCCAAGTTTATGCAGACAAGGTCCACGTGTCTCCGACACTTCTCAATGTGATTTCCTCCCCATGGTCTTTCTCTATGTGGGGTATAGACATGATCGGGATGATAAAACCCAAAGATTTGAATGGACGCCGTTTCATCTTGGTAGCAATTGACTACTTTACCAAATGGGTAGAGGCTACTTCTTATGCCAATGTTACCAAACAGGTGGTTGTGCGTTTCATCAAAAACAATCTTATATGCCAGTATGGTGTGCCGAGTAGAACCATCACTGACAATGGCTCGAATTTGAACAACAAGATGATGACAGAACTGTGTGAAGAATTTAAGATTGTCCATCACAATTCATCTCCGTACAGGCCAAAGATGAATGAGGTAGTTGAAGCGGCTAATAAGAATATCAAGAGAATTATCCAGAAAATGGTTGTTACTTATAAGGATTGGCATGAAATGCTCCCTTTTGCTCTGCATGGATATCAAACGTTTGTTCGCACTTCAACAGGAGCAACCCCGTTCTCCCGGTATATGGATTGGAAGTTGTACTCCATGTTGAGGTAGAGATTCCCTCGTTGCGTGTGATAATGGAAGCCAAGTTGATAGAGGCTGAATGGACACAGAACAGGTTTAACCAATTGAATTTGATTGAAGAGAAGAGAATGACAACTTTATGTCATGGGAAGTTTTATCAGAAAAGAATGAAGAAAGCATTTGATAAAAAAGTCAAACCTCGTGAATTCAGAGAAGGCGACCTCGTGCTCAGGAAGATCATGTCTTTTAACACTGATTCTAGGGGCAAGTGGACTCCCAATTTTGAAGGCCCGTATGTTGTCAAGAAAGCCTTCTCTGGTGGTGCATTAATTCTTGAAACTATGGATGGCGAGGAGTTCCCACGTCCCATGAATACTGACGCAGTCAAGAAATACTTCGCCTAAAGAAATTAAAGAACAGCTCGCTAAGTTGAAAACCAGAAAGGGCGGCTTAGGCAAAAAGGAGCATCTCGGTAGGCTGAAAACCCAAAAGGGCGGTCTAGGCAAAAATTAGAGACATAAACAGAATAAATTTCCCGCTAAGTTGAAAACCCGCAAGGGAAGCTTAGGCAAAAGTTAGGGATTTTTCTTGGCAAGTAACTACGTCAGACAAGACTTGATCGTTGAAGCAACAATCTTCACGGATCCTCACCATACTTCAACAAAAGCTGCTGCTCAGGATTTCAAAAGTTGTTAGGGGTAATAGTGGTCATTGTATCTCAATGTATTTTCTCCATTATATATTACCATTTCCCAAACTTTGTAATCATCCATGGAGTCTCGTCATTCGCAGACTACCATTCTATTAATGAAATTCGAGCTTTTGCCCAATTCTTTATGTTCTTATTTTTATTTAGCCTGCAAAGACTTCATTTATTACTGATAATAATTTTTAAAGAAAAAAGATTAAAAAGCAAAATTGACTTTTCAAAAAGAAAAACATCTTTACAATTCAATTTACTTTGGGATTTGTGATAAAACAATGACAACAAAAATGGTGATCCCAGGAATGAATAAACTCCGGTTGTTTTAAGAAGATTTACTTCCTTCATGAAGGTTTTTCTCAAGTCATCTTGTTGGAATATGCGCAACCGTTTTGTGTTTCTCAGTTAGTTGAAGACGATACCAGTGGGTGCAAGGTGCAGTGTTAGGTTTGTGATCCCCTTTGCATGGTCAGAAACCTCCGTCTTAGATTCCCTAGCGAAGTTTTCCCTCATACGATGAAAGGTTTTATTCCCTCGGTGTGCTAAGATATCGCTCTTTTTGCAGTATTGGCATTAGTGTTGACTTCTTGATTTCCCAGGAATACTATACCACGGCATCTTTTGTTGGAGTAGGTTGATATGAAGACTCAATCCAATATTCTCCAGTGAAGGCCTCGTTTATTTAATAGAAGTCCTTTCTCCCCAAATAAGTTTATGCAATAATTACTCTCGAGGAACGTATCTCTGCTCTCCCCAGTGAAAAACATATCTCCGGTCTCCCCAGTGAAGCACGTATCTCTGCTTTCCCCAGTGAAGCATGTATCTCTGCTTTCTCCAGTGAAGATCGTATCCCCAGTGAAAAACGTATATTGGTTTCCTCTCAATGATGTGGTTTTGACCTCCCCAATGAATTCAACATGAAGTCCCCAGTAGATGTCTCGATGATGAAGCATTGTCTCCCTTAGTGAAGTCTGTATGTTTTTCTTCCTTCAAAGTGGGCCTGAATTCCCCAGTGAATGTTTTGACAATTTGGTTTCCATCTGCCTTATTCAAGATCAGTATTGAAATCCCCAGTAGGAGTACGGATCGTGAAACTATTGTTTCCCCATTGAAGTATGTGTGATGTTCCCCGGTGAAGCCTGGAGAAGGATGTTATATCCCTATATCTGTACTGTTTTATCATTATGATTCGTTTACTTCTGGATTATGTCGCTCTCTCTGCAGTATTGGTATTAATGTTGACTTCTTAATTCCCCGGGAAGGTTATCTCAGGGCATCTCTTGTTGGAATGAGTATTCATGATGAAAAGTTTTCAATCCGTAGTTTTTTTTTCTCCATGGAAGTAGGGTTTGGTTTCCCCAATAAGGTTTGATTGTCTCAGCGCCAGTCTGCTTTATTTGAAGCTGGTCTTGCAATCTCCAGTAGATATGTTAATTTTGAAAAACTGGTTTCTCGGATGAAACCGGAAGAAGGATGTTCTATCTCGGTATCTGTTTGATTTAGTTACATCCGGATTATGTTTCTGCTCAGTGAAGTTAGGACAAGCAATAGGTTTGGTTTCTGCAGTTGCTTTTACCTTTCTTGGATTGATCTGTCTGGTTGAAGTTTAGCCCAATGTTGTTGGAACCAGAGGCGGTTTTGTCTGATTATGTATCCTTTTACTAGCATATGCACGATATCACTCATGCATTCATACATGCATCATGCATTGCTACAAATCATTTTTTATTGACATTGTGTTCTAACCTTCCTGCAGCGCTCCTTGCTTAGATGGATTTGGTTTTCCCTCGTGAGTTTATTTCTCAAAGGATGTATCTTCATTGGTCGTCTTGCTCCAGTTTGTTTCTAGTTGGATTCGTGGTTGCATGACGATATTGTTTACTATGGATTTCTGAGAACTTTGAGTTTTGGTTTGTGCATTTATTTTGCACGAGAAGACTTTATCTCCTCAGCAGGAAGTCATATCTCTTTCCCCAGGAAGCCATATTTCTATCCCCAGAAAGTCATTTCTCTATGCAATTCACCTTGATAATGAGTGGAAGTCTCTTTATTTAAGACATGTTACATGTTACCCTTTCTAGGCAGAGTGCCTTGGTTAAAGAAGAAGTTGAGACCCGTTCCAGGTGAAACACTAGAATTTTGGGGAAAACTTATGATATTTCCAAATCTACCTTCAGTGAACGCTGGTAGTGCATCGGCAGTGAACGTCGGTGTTTCTTATCTTTTTGCTATCATCGGTGAACGGTGGTAGTTCCTCGTCAGTGAACGACGATGATGTGATATTTTCAAATCTAACTTCAGTGAATGTTGGTAGTACATCGGCAGTGAACGTCGGTGTTCCTTATCTTTTTGCTATCATCAGTGAACGGTGGTAGTTCCTCATCAGTGAATGGCGATGGTATGATATTTTCAAATCTACCTTCAACGAACGTTGGTAGTACATCGGCAGTGAACGTCGGTGTTTCTTATCTTTTTGATATCATCAGTGAACGGTGGTAGTTCCTCGTCAGTGAATGGCGATGGTGTGATATTTTCAAATCTACCTTCACTGAACGCTGGTAGTACATCGGCAGTGAACGTTGGTGTTCCTTATCTTTTTGCTATCATCAGTGAACTGTGGTAGTTCCTCGTCAGTGAATGGTGATGGTATCATATTTTAAAATCTACCTTCAGTGAACGTTGGTAGTACATCGGCAGTGAACGTCGGTCTTTCTTATCTTTTTGCTATCATCAGTGAACGGTGGTAGTTCCTCGTCAGTGAACAATGATGGTGTGATATTTTCAAATCTACCTTCAGTGAACGTTGGTAGTGCATCGGCAGTGAACGTCGGTGTTTCTTATCTTTTTGCTATCATCAGTGAACGGTTGTAGTTCCTCATCGGTGAACGGCGATGGTATGATATTTTCAAATCTACCTTCAGTGAACGTTGGTAGTGCATCAGCGGTGAACATAGGTGTTTGTTATCTTTTTGCTATCATCAGTGAACGGTGGTAGTTCCTCGTCAGTGAACGGCGATGGTATGATATTTTCAAATCTACCTTCAGTGAACGTTGGTAGTGCATCGACAGTGAACGTCGGTGTTTCTTATCTTTTTCTATCATCAGTGAACGGTGGTAGTTCCTCGTCAGTGAACGACGATGGTGTGATATTTTCAAATCTACCTTCAGTGAATGTTGGTATTACATCGGCAGTGAACGTCAGTGTTTCTTATCTTTTTGCTATCATCAGTGAATGGTGGTAGTTCCTCATTAGTGAACAACGATGGCATGATATATTTTATCTTCTACCTTCAACTATTGAGTTGGTAGTTTACTGTCATCTGTGAGTCGGTATATCTTTTCCTATCTACCTTCAGTGAACATTGGTAGACATCGGTAGTGAACGTCGATGCTTGTTATCCTCCTCTCTGATTCAATTCTTTTGGTCCACCAGTGATTTATTTTCCTTGTGGGGGTTGCTCCTTTGTTTCTCCATTTTTGTGGCATCCCCAGTGATACTTTACGTCTCTTTTGTTCTGCTCATATGCATTCATCATCATAAGCATTGCATGGTATCTTAGAGACAAAAATAGGGCTTGTTTTATATTTAAGTATCTTCAATCGCGTCGACACAAAGATTTCTAACTTTCGTATCTCCGAATAGAAGACACTTAAATAAGGGCAGCTGTTGTACCCCAATTTTTGCCCCTAAGATTCCTCTATCATATCATATCAACTCAATCATGACAAGATCACATTAGGGTTGGTTCTTCATCTTTTTCTATCTCCTATTTTTAAGTTTTCTCTTGAGGAATTTCCAAGCACCTTGGTTGTGTATATTGTATATGTGTTGTTGACTAACCTCTAACCAAAATACAAAAATATTTGTCTTTGTCTTTGCACAATTTGTGTTTTGTAGGTACCAAGTCAAAGCATCCAACAAATAAGGTCATGCAAAGTTGATTGATCCTATTGTGGCAAAAAAATCCAGCATGCATCGACCCATAAAGGTATGTATCGACTCATTTTGTTGTGCATGACTAGCATGTGTCGACACATGCATGTATGTATCGACTCATCCTAATTGTAAAACTAGCATGTGTTGACACATACATGTTATGTATCGACTCATGCAGTTTATGTACTTCTGTAATATGTTGGAATAACAGTATGTATCGACACATAGAGGCATGTATCGACACATGCTGTGTTATGCAGCTAGGATGTATCGACACATACCACCCATGTATCGACTCATAATAGCAAAATGCACGTGTTTTTTGAAAAAGCCAGCAAATTTCAAACTGTTATCATTTTGGCTCCAATTTTTTTCTGCATAATTTGAAATTATCATTAATTCAAATTTGGCTCCAAGAATCAATTACCAAATTACCACTAATCTCAATCCTAAAACTCTATAAATAGAGACCTCATTTCATTCAAATCACAAGCTTTTGATAGCCAAAATCATCTTGCTAAAAATTCTCTCAATTCTCTCCATTTTACCAATTTCACTCAAAGCTCCATTTTCAAAAACTTAGTAAGCTTTGCATTCAAGCTTACTAATCTTTGAGCTAAACCTTCATCCAAACACTTCCTCTCCATTAATTCTCTACATCCAAGCTTTGGTGATTGATTCTTGTTGTTGAATTGAAGCAAATTCTAGAAATTGTTTGATAATTCTCCAATTCTGCCTTTGGTAAGTTGGATCATCATCTTTTACAATGTGATCTCTTGTGGATTTCTAGTTTTGATTCATTGAGCACTGTTTTTATAACTCCATTAGTACTATTTTCTCAAAATTTGCTGGATTTTTCATGCTCAATTGGATCCATGATCATAAGGTGTTTTGATGAAAAGTTGGAACAAGAATTTGATCTTTAAAATGTTGTTTTCTACTGATTTTTTTACAAGTTGCAATCAATTATTGTAACATTGAAATTGATTATCACAGAAAATTGATTTGATAAAAAAACTGCACTGATGCAATAGGTTGTTGTCTAAGCACAATCGATTGTAGCAGTGCCAAAAATACTTTTTCTGCCTTATTTTGGGGCTGTTTTGACTCAAATATTTTTCTGCTCATTCTCTTTGATGGATAATTTGGATTACAATTTTAAATGTTCAATTTGTCTTTAAACTCAAAGGACTTTGTGATGTATATGAAGTTGGATAAATGTTCATCAATTCAAATCTACCTAAGAGTGAATTATTTAATTCATTTTTGGTGCTTTGGATTAATGATATATTTAGTACTTTAATCCATCTAGAGGAGTGGTTGGATTTAAAGATGAAAGAATTTTGAAATGGTGATCCAAATTAGCTTATCATCCCCCCCCCCCCCCCTCTTCATCTTATCCCTTTCTTTTTTAATTGTGCTACATTTTAAGGGATGGTGATCTCTATATCATTTATCCAAACATGAACTACATAGATTGCTATTGACCGGCCTCAAAATAGGTGCGACTTCTACATAAGTCCACTTACGATTGCTTAACATAGCGCTAAATTTTGTCCCGATTCGAATAAATGATCATTCGTGGCCCAAACTTATGATTGCAAGCTCAAGTATGTTAATTTGATCTCTTTGATCTAATAACCTTGAGATTCATTGTGTAGAGGCTTTGGTTCTACCAATCCTCTAATGGATCTAAAACACCTTTGGTCAACGTGGATCACTTAAACATCGTTGATCATTACATGTTGCCTTGTGAGAATTACAAAATGGATGATATACTTGACAAAAAGCAAATGCAACTTTTTATGTGGAGGCTTTGGTTCTACCAATCCTCTAATGAGTTCCAAATGCAAGTTTCAAGATGGTCATCCAACTAACCCCTAATTTCTAACAATTGACTTCACTTTATGCTTTTATTTTTTATGCATTATGTACCGTTTAATTTAAGCATTTACATTTCATGTCATTTTTATTTTGCTCACTTGAGCATTTATTCTTATGCCATTTTTATTTTGCTCACTTGAGCATTTATTTTTATGTCATTTTTATTTTCGCTCACTTGAGCTTTTCTTTTCCTTTTAAAGACACCTAATAATCAACATGAACCATAAAAAACATTAATGATACTTGGACTATTTGGTTACTATCCTTGGCATTATGGAGCATTGGACTTCTTGGACTTAGGATTAGAGACCTTGGCCTATCTTGGAGACTTTGTAACTTTATTCTTTATTTTGTCTGGAGTTCTTGAGGTTTACCCCGTGACATTGGATTGTTTGTTTGTTTTGTATGCAGGTTATTGTGATTACACACTTTGTTTGTAATTTGGAATTCACCCGTATACAACCGTTACTCTGCCCAATTTTTGCAAAGACTTAATACACTTGAAGTTTGGTTCTCTCAAGAGGTCTAGTATCTTTGTTTGCTTGGTTTCAATCCAAAGAATGGGAATTCTATATTGACTCATAATATCAAGTATTGACTTCTTGTTGGTTAGATGGTTCTTATCCCTAGATTTTATCTTATGCTTTAGGGTAGTCTCTTCTTCTCCTCCCATCTTCTTTAATTTCAAAAAAAAAATCTTCTCCCTCCTTTTAAAAAAACTCTTCTTGTTTTGAAACTTGAAACATTTTCATAATAAACTTGGACTTATGTCCATGCATCTTCAAAACATTTTTTTAAATAAACTTCAATAAATTTAATAATACCTTGACTTTTTTTTGTGAGAAGACTAAAAGTCAATCAATCTCATTTCAAACCATTTTGCCACTTTGGCTTTTTATCTTTAAACTTTTCTCAAAAGATTAGTCTCTTGTCAATCCTTGTAGTGATGCAAACAACTATACTTCTACAATATGTAGTGAAGAGAGATATTTTTCCACTTGGGTGTTGAGTGAGGCATTGTTGATTTTGAAATCCAAGCCATATCCTCCACTTTGAGATGATGCAAATTCTCCTTTCTCATGATTGTGGGTAGTAAGTATATTTTCCACACGGACAATGACGATGATGTCTTATCTCATAAAATTAACCAACACACTTGTGTTTTAAATTTTTAAAAGAGGAAATATGTGTACCTTGATCCCCTATTGCACGAAAGGTGGTACGTAGGCACTAAAGGTTCGCAACCGCGACGGGTGCAAAAATCATAAAAATATTTCTTTTCTCACCTCCACCATCCATTTTTTATATAACACATTTTTATAGCCAAAATATACAGATTTTTTCAAAGAGGTTCCTGCGGAGTACCGTAGATGTTTAGAGTGCTAATACATTCCCTTTGCATAACCAACCCCCTTACCTTGAATCTTCCCCCTTTTTGGGTTATTCGCTCTTTTCCCATTCCTTTGGAAACAATAAAGCGCGGTGGTGATTTTTATTTTGATTTGTATAAAGTCTAGTCAATCCAATGGCTTAGTCTTGAACATTTCTACCGCTACAGCAGGGACTGACATGGGTGCCCGTGTCACACGACACGGCCCGTGTCAAATTGGATGGAACAAAAATGTGCAAAGAAGCCAAGAACAGGTCTTGAAATTGGTGCCCGTGTCGACTAACATGGCCTGTGTCAGCTCAGGCGCCTAATTTCTTAATGATGATATTTTTTAAGGTTATTTTTGACATATTGCATTGCTTTACTTGGAGATGACCTAACACCATAAAACCGGTGTTTTCTAAAAAGAGACATCAAAAAACATTTTCCTAAACAATTAGATTTCTTTTTATGTTAACTTAGACCTAGGTTTATTCTTCAATTAAATGAAATACAAAACTTTTTCTATCAAAAAACCTGAAAAAACAATCCCTTTTCACTTTACATTTTCTTGCATATTTTTACATTATGAATTATGTAATTGTCAAAGCCTTGTAATAGTAATTAGGGTTTACTTTACTCGCCATCCCCATTTGTAAATTTGTATCCCCCATCCCTCAAAGTATTATAATAGCGTAGGACTTTTAAATTCTGCAATTTATCGCTTTCCATATTATTGCTAGTAATTAAGGTTTGTATGGCAAGATCTTAAAATCAATACTAGACAACCCTATTTCAAGACAAAATGCATGAAAACAAAAACACTTTGCACACTTGCACCTTTAGGGTAATCCACACTTGTTTCCTCGAATAAAACAGTCATGTCCCTCAAACATGGGATACTTTAGCAAACACCCTCCATTACAAGATCGTAGTCCCTGATGACCCTTCAATGTTGCCTTCGATAAACTATCTTAGACCCTTACGAAAAATTTCTAAGATATCCTACAATGTTGCATTCTATGACTGTACGATGACCCATGCCTATCCCTTCACATCCAATGATATGGTTCTTACCAACTAATGTCAAGATAACACTATCTAAAGGAGGAGGAAAAGAACAAAGACTTTCTTTTGAGTTGGCAGAACATTCGTAGTTGCTTGCTCACAAACATTTCAAAATAAAACATATTTCAAAACACACCAACACCTTCATGAAATGTTTTCAAAAGCCAACATTTTGTATATGTTTTCTCCGAAATGAGAAACATTACAAAGTTCGCCTAAACGAAGGCACTTTTCAAAAAATACATTCAAAACAAATCACAAGCACATTTACAAAGCATTTCAAAGTGAGCTAGAAACTAAGATCCTGTAGATAACTATGGATGAAAATGGTGTTAAAACCTTCCCTTTTCATAACCTACCCCCGAACTCAAGAAAATTCTCAAAAGGTCTTTCCTGTTCTTTTCACCCTTTCCTTTATTGGATAAAAGAAAAGTCGGTGGCGACTCTTGCTAACCGCAACAATTGCGATAAAACACAAAACACTCAAGTCAGTTCTCCCACTGTATAACAATGATCGATGATGTCACTCAATTAGAATTGAGATAATGACTTCGATCTTTTCCATGCTCCCCTTAGAACTTTTATTTTCCTTTGTTGATGATCGATGATATCACTCAATTAGAATTGAGATAACGACTTTGATCTTTGCATGTTCCCTTAGGTTTGCTAGATTAGGATAGCTTATAGCTAGACATTAGGATAGTCATCCATGCATGCTAACTTAGGGTAGAGATTTCTCTTTCCATCCTTGACATAGGACCATCATTGTATGATAACACTAGGTTAGAGATAGGCTAGTCTCCCTTATATGTTTTCTTCCCATTTTGCATAATTGCATTTAAAACAAAAACTTCTTTTTCTTGGAAAGTGTATAAAAAATGCTAAGCATATAAAAAGTATTTTCATGGTAAAAAACACCAAGTAATCCATTTATTTTCCCAATTCGGATTTTCTCTTTTAAGAATGTGTTGATTCCTTTCCACTACAGTGCATGAGTCTCCAATGGTCGAGCAGAGGTGGAATGGTTGAATTTAGCATTGTTCATTTAAAAAATACAAACAAACATAAATTTGTAAGCCGAACTACAGCGCTCTGATTCCTTAAAAGGGATACGTAGGCATTTGGTCACGGGGCTCAGCCGATCGGAAATTTGTAAATATTTCCTTCTTTTCCACGTTTTTTCTTTACATGCATTCCCTATTAGCATTTTATTTTTATTTTAAGCGTTAGATTGAACAGACCCTTTGATTAGAATAATAAGAGTGGATATCGTAGAGTACTACGAACGTGACGGGTGCTAAGACCTTCCCTTTGCGTAATTGACTCCTTTACCCAATCTCTCAGTCGTAAGACCTCGATTTCTCCCTTCAGGTTTTTCTTCGATGATTTTCCTTTCCCTTTATATGGGATAAATAAATACTCGGTGGCGACTTCATTGATTTTACCGCTACAATCACCATCATGTTACAATCTTATATTTTGGGACGAAGGAAGTATATATAATTTTCTTTAGTTATATGAATACAAGTTGCTTAGTAAATTAAAAATAGGAAATTTTTTGTGAAATATGGAAAGATTCGAACTCATCACCATCATCTTACAATCTTATATTTTGGGATGGAGGAAGTATATATAATTTTCTTTAGTTATATGAATACAAGTTTCTTAGTAAATTAAAAAGAGAATTTATTTCCTCACCTAGTATACCTCTTCCAAACCTCTGGCGAAAAACCTAAAATACCCCCAAAATTCTGAAGTGCATATCTGAACGAACCACTAACATGATTTATTAAATTTACTTTCGATATGCATATCCGAAGTCACTTGTTAGACAATTTTGGATATGCATATCCGAATTTATACATGGGCAGAACAGTATTCAAAATAATTAATGACATTCTTTCAACATTATTCAAAGAAGTTACATAAATAGTTATGCATAAAATTAAAGATACATATTGTTATAAATGGGAAGTTGAGGATGTCACAACATCTTAATAACATCTTATGTCGATCTTTGAAGCTTCACATCCATCTCAATCGGACCCTTAGAAGAGTATTGTTAAAAGGTAACCAATATAACCTCTAAATCATCGTTGTTCTTGAGCTCAAATGGGGTGAAATTTAAGTTTCCTTCAATGTCAATTAAAGGTGAATGATACTCAAGCTTGACCATCTTTCGATTCTCTGGATATTACAAGAGAGAATGTAGTATGGTAATCAGCTCGTCGAACAGCGTGTCCTACGAGAACATGAATTAAAGTGGTGACTACGCATCACTGAAGTTGAAAAAAGTAAGGTGTGGATATGTTTCTGTCATTTCTAGTTGTGGTATTAATAAGTGAAAATTGTGGCTATTTTTGTATATACTTTTTGTTGCACTTATCAACTTTTTGTTGTTAATATCATTGAATAATTTTTTAATTTTTATATAATTATGTATAAATTGTATTTAATCGATTTTTTGAGTATTTCTGTACCTTTTGATAGTTTTCCATCCATTTTATAGGTATTAATGTGTATTTGGGGCATGAGTAATAAAGTGTCGAAGACACGACTTCAAACACGCGATTTTGAGCAACTCGTCAATGAATAAGGCTCAAAATCAAAGAATAATAAATCATCAATTTGGTTGATATTTAGGCATTATTTGATAGATAATTTAATAAGCTTTCCAACTCTTCAAACCGGACGTAAATCGGAGTTATACATCTCAAGTTATGGTGAAAACAAAAAACTGAATTTTTTCTCATGATAGTAGAGCGCGCTTAGCGGGATTTTTCCGCTTGGCGCGGTCCCCTTGACAGAATTATGTTAAAAGGGTAAATACACATTTTTTAGCTTATTTTTTGGGCTATTTGTTCCCAACTCATTAAACCTTCATTTTTTGGTAGAGAGAGCTTAGAAAACAACATTGGAGCTTGCATCTTGATGACCCGGAGTCAGATTTCTCATCAATCGGTGTTGACAATCCGTGAGATGTTTGGTTTTTCTCCATTTCTTCTCTATGTATTTCTATATTTGTTGGGTATGTTTTTATATTTACTTTGAACATATGTATATTTGATGATCATGGTGTTGTATAAAGCTTACTTTACAAATCAATCTTGATGTCTTCTTTGATCTTTTTGCTTTATGTTTGGATTTGGGTTATTATAGACATATACCTTACAAATCTTGATTAGGGATGTATATTTATTAGTTTCTAGATTCTATAGATAGATTTAGAGCTAATATTCACTTTAAGTGCTAAAGCTTAACACCTCAGTCTTATTTTAGCGCGCAATATATTATCGATAGAGTAATACGATTGGTCTCACGACTTGGCGTTAGACATAACCTTCATTGTCGGTACATCTCATGGTGTTTGTGATGATTTTAACGAGTACATTAGGTTGGGTGCAACTTATCAATAGGTTTAAGTTTGTAATGCGTAGTATAAATTCATGTCTGATAGGTTTCTCCTTTCTATTGAATGTATTTATTTCCTGTTGATAATTTTTCCTCCTTCCTTACAAACAAACCGATTTAAAACAAAACTCATAAACCCGATAAATTGTCGAATGGCGATTCAATAACCAATCTATGTGGACACGATACAATAGAACCTATATCACCAGGGATTGGCGTAGATGTCAGGGATTGGTGTTTATTGTTTTGCATTGTGATAATTTCTTTATTTTTGAGTTTTGTAATTAATGTTTATGTTTTATAGAATGTATACATAAACTTGTCTATTTTTACTTGTACATATTATGTGTTTACTTTCCATACTTGTGCATTCATGTGTTTATCTTTGTTTTCACGTATTGTTGTGACTTGTCTCGTTTTTGTAACGTTTGTTGTGTGGATGTTATGACACTTTCTTTAGGTTTGCGTGGTGTGACAATACCATGGCATGACAAGATGAGGTTATTAGCTCGCAAAATAAAAGTGTCGAGCTTACGACGTAAAATAAGCATGTTTTGTTTGTATTCGTTTATGTACGAGTTGACTTGTGTTTTAACACGTTGAAATTGGACTTGTTTTAAATTCTAAAATTTTCACTTTTCAACTTGTTAATTAAATTTCACCCGTTAGTTTTGTTATGTCAATTTATTTTTCCGCAAGCTTGTCCTGTATAGCTTATGGAAGTGTGTTTGTATGTTGTAAATATTGTATGTTGAGATTGTGTAGGTGAATGTGGAGGCTGCACTGCTGTCTGCTGGACTGGTTTTTGTTGTTCTGGTGTAGCGCGCTTAGCGCCCTTGACCACGCTTAGCACGCCCTACTGTGCAGTGCCAGTGAATTCTTTTATTTTCACTTGCTTTCTTTTTTTCCCACTTCCACCTAGGATTTAAATAGTAAATAATATTAGTATAATTAATTCTTTTATTGTTGTTTGGACTCAATTTTGGTTCGATAGCTTGAGGTCGCTTTTGGTGATTTTCTAAGTTTGAGTGTTTTAACTTGTGAATGCGTGGTAATGATTTTGTTAAAGTTTTGTACATGTTCGAGGTATGTGTTTATCGCTTTTTATACTTTAGCGTATCCATGATACTTAGATTTTTTACAATTTTTATTTCATTCTTTTGTATACTTGTTCATTTGTGAATCACTTTAGTTCCTACCCTTTTTGTGAGGTAGCTTTCCATTGTTCACATATGCTGGAGACCACAACTCTTGTTTTAACTGGATTTTATTATGCTTAATCTTTTGTTTGTATTGATTTTATGAAAGCATGAACATGATCAAGACATTTTTGTTATTTCATTTTGAGCACAACTACCCCTTGGCCAAATAGTCAATTCACCTTGTGAGTGTGTGATTATTAGTAACCCCTTTTGACTCTTTTTATCGATATCCATGTTTTTTTGCTAAATGTTTGTCTGTGAGTGTTTGGTTCATTTTTGTATGGATATTGATTCTTTGTTTTCTTGAACCTTTAACTATGAGTTGTAGTTTGAATTTTTACCTTTCCTTAGAAAGTGGGGAGTATTCACACTATAATATGGTTGAATTCAAGTTGGGGAGAGATTTGTTTGCTCACTTATGTTGTTGATTGTTATGAGGTTGTAAAAGAAGGAAAAAGAAAAAAATGTGAAAAAGAAGTGAAAAGAAAAAGAAATAAAAAAATGAAGAAAAAAAAACTTTGAAAAAGAAAAACAAAAAGAGTTTGAATAATAGTGCTAAAAAGTGATGTGTGTTGGTTTGAAATTTGAAATGAAGAAAAAGTTTGATTGAAATTATTTTGCTTGAGTCTTTGTAAGTTGATCACTCCCTTAGTTTTAGGCATGTTTCGATTAACTTTAGGATTTATCCTTTGTTTGTTAATCAAGCCACATAACAACCTTGAAAAGCCCTTGAGATTCTTGCCTTTGTATTTTCAATATGAGTTTTTGGATGAATGTATAATTTAGTCTTTTGTTTGTAAGATTGTGGATGAGTGAAAATATCTTATTTTGTGTGTTTTTCATTTACCGATGATTTTTTTTGCTACGTGTGATTCATTTGTGAATTAGTATCATTTTAGAGTATTTGACATGTTCTTTGTATTGAGCATTTGTTTAGTATTTATCTTACCGTTGTAGTTTAGTGGTAAGTATGTTTCTTCGTGTGTACCATTTTTCAATTGAACCATTGCATTTGTTTTTCGTTTCCAAAACTTGTTGATTCATGAGATTTTGATTGATTATTTTTGGTTCTTTGAGTTGTTTGGCTTTGTTTGAGGACAAACAAGTTCAAGTTGAGGAGAGTTTGATAAGTGCAAGTTGTAGCTATTTTTGTATATACTTTTAGTTGCACTTATCAACTTTTTATTGTTAATATCATTGAATAATTCTCTGCTTTTTTATAATTATGTATAAATTGTATTTAATCTAGTTTTTGTGTATTTGTGTACCTTTTGATAGTTTTCCATTCATTTTATAGATGTTGATGCGTATTTGGAGCATGAGAAATAAAGTATCAAAGACACAACTTCAAACGCGCGATTTTGAGCAACTCGTCAATGAATAAGGCTCAAAATCAAAGAATAATAAATCATAAATTTGGTTTATATTTAGGAATTATTTGATATATAATTGAATAAGCTTTCCAATGCTTCGAACCGGACGTAAATCAGAGTTACGGTTCTTAAGTTATGGCGAAAACAAAAAGCTGATTTTTTTTCTCATGAAAGTAGAGAGCGCTTAGCGGGATTTTTCCGCTTAGTGCGGTCCCCTGAACAGAATTACGTTAAAAGGGGAAAAAAAATTTTAGGTTATTTTTTTGGGTATTTGTTCCCAACTCATCAAACCTTTTTTTTTTTGGTAGAGAGAGCTTAAAAAACAACATTGGAGCTTGCATCTTGATGATCTGGAGTTAGATTTTTCATCAATCAGCACTGACAATCTGTGAGATGTTTGGTTTTTTTTCATTTCTTCTCTATCTATTTATCTATTTATGGGGTATGTTTGTATATTTACTTTGAACATATGTATATTTTCTGATCATGGTGTTGTATAAAGCTTGCTTTGCAAATCAATCTTGATGTCTTCTTTGATCTTTTTGCTTTAGTTTGGATTTGGATTGTTATAGATATATACTTCACAAATATTGATTATGGATGGATATCTATTAGTTTTTAGATTCTAGAGATATAGTTAGAGCTAATGTTTACTTTGGGTGTTAAAGCTTAATGCCTCTGTGTTGTTGTAGTGCGCAAGACATTGCCGATAGAGTAATACGGTTAGTCTCGCGACTTGGCGTTAGATATAACCTTCATTGTGGTTACATCTTGTATTGTGTTGATGCGGTAGGACGACAAGTAAAAAGTAAGTTATTAATTTACTGGGTGATATTTAAGTTATATAATATCGTGTCCACAGAGAATGGTTATTGAATCACCGTTCGACAAATCATTCGTTAATGAGTTTGGGGATAAATGGGTTGAAAAGAAAAGTATCAACAAAAAATAAATGTAAACAAAAGAAAAAACTATGGAAGAACTTATCAAGCCTGCTGTGATGCGGTGGAAGAACTGACTTGAGGTTTTGCGTTTGTGTTCGCAAATGTCGCGGTTAGCAAGAGTCGCCACCGACTTTTCTTTTATCCAAAAAGGAAAGGTAAAAAAGCACAGGAAAGACCTTTGAGATGTTTTCTTGAGTTTGGGGGGTAGATTATGAAAAGGGAAGGTGCTAGAACCCTTTTCATCCATGGTTTTCCATGGGCTCTTAGTTACTTGTTTAGATCACTTTCTTTGCTTTGAAATTGTTTGAAATGGTGCTTGGTGTTTGGTGTGTTTTTGAAAGTATTTTGAAAAGAGGCCTTTGTTTAGGAAATCTTTGTAATGATTCTCGTTCGTAAGAATGTATACAAAGATGTTTGTCTTTTAAAAATATGTTTGGAAATGTGTGTGTGTGTGTGTGTGTGTGTTTTTTTTTTGAAAATAGCAAGGATTGTTTTGAAATTGATCAAGTAACTAGAAGCTATCTACCTACTCAAATGTCTTTCTTGTGCATTTTTATTCCTTTGACATTGTTGACTTACCATTGATTTGGTAAGCAACCCTATCTTTGGATGTAAACGGGACGGGCGTGGGTCATCGTATGACCATGATAGCAATGTTGCCAAGTATCTTAGCAATTTTGAGGGACCGAGATCATTTTGTTTAGGTAACCTTGAATAGCGTCATCGAGGGACTATGATCTTATTTGTATTGTTTTGCCAAGATACTTCGCGTGCGTAACATGGTCATTTTAATTTAGGCAACCAAGTGGGTGAAACCCTAGGGGTGCTTGTGTGCAATGTGTGTCATTTTTCATGCATTTGATTTGTCTTGTATTAAGTCTTCTCTATTTGTTTTGTTTTTGGTTCTTGTCATGCAAACCCTAGTTTACTAAACATGGTATAAAAGCGATAAATTGCGTAAATGTAAACTAAGCTATTACAACAATTATTATGGGAGGGGGGATACAAGTTTTGAATAGGGATATTGCACAAATATAAACCTAAAAATACTATTACAACCCAATCGAATATTGTGCGCATTAAAATAAATAAACAAGTATTTAAAATGCAATGCAAATGTATTTATGTAAAAAATGTTTTGTATTTATTTTTAATGTATGAGAAAATAATTTATTTAAACCCTAGAAATAAGAGGGAAAAAATTATTATTTTTGGAAAGGGGTGAAACCCTAATTTTCAATTAAAAGAAAATATATGTTCTATATTATTATTTTGTCCATTTTTGTATAAGAAAATAATAAGTAATATAATATATTAAAAATTAAGTATTTGTGGAAAATAAATATTTTATGTGTATAAATAATATAATAAAAAAATTAAGTATTATTAATTGTATTCACAAATTTATTTAAGAAAATAAAATTATTATCCTAATAAACTATTTTTTTATGTAAAAAATAATAGAAAAAAATAAAATAAAAATGCAAAAAATAAAGAAATTATTTTTTATGATTTTTATGATTCAGAAAAATAAATAAAAGTAATAAATATGAAAATATAAAAAGAAAATGCAAAAATATAAGAAAATAGTCAGGGGGTGCAAAAGTAATCCAGAGGGTGTGAAAATCAGAAACAACAGGCCCAAGGCGCCAAAGGCCCAAGACAGTCATCCCTGTCCTCCAGCTTCTTCTCCTTCGCGCACGTTTTGGTTCAAACTGTAACTTTCACATGCTTGCACAAAAACAAAAACTTATAACATGAAACTTATGGCATTTAATCTCACGATTCCAACCATATAAAATTTGTAATCTAACTCTTAAAGATTAGAGAGAATTTTGTCAGCCCTAATTCGTGACCTAATTTCTTCATGAACTTCAAGCTTCAAATTCTCACAGCATAGTTAATATAAATGGAAAGTATGCATATGTACAACTTCACCATGTTAAGGACTACATTTTTGCTTCACAAATCGTGGCTTAAGGATGCCTAAATACAAAGATAAAGTTTGAGAAAAATACCTCCTTCAGCTGGATTTGGATATGACAATGTGGGGACTTTGAGGGAGGCCTGAGGATCGTGTGAGCTTCCTTTAACTTCCTTCAAGCTATTCCAATGCCTAGTTTGCTTTGTGGATGGCTAGAACTCTTTGTAGAAGTCAAGTTGCAAGCTCCAAGTTTGAAAATGGCAATGGCTGAGACAGGGCTTACAGATGCAGGGTAAGGGCTTGGATAGCTTTGATATGATGTGGATAAGATGTTTCAAGTGTCAAGCCACAAAACGCACGAGCAAAAAAGAGTTTGCTATGGTTTTGCAGAAACTGGATGTTTGGGCAGAAAAATGGAGTTTTAGAGTTTGAGGGTGTTTTAGTTGTCAAGCAATCGTGTCATGCCTTGTGATAAGTTTGTGAATATGTATAGAATGGATACAAAGTCCACTCTCAACAGATGTGCCAGCCTTTTACCTTTTGGAAACTTTTCTTGTATTTGAAGAAAAGTGAAGTGACCATTGCAACATGCTTGTACTGGTTGGATTGTAAGCTGATAGGAGTTGGTACAACTTGCTTAATATATGTGTGAATTTCTTGCACCAAAGGGACAGGTCCAAGTCTTAAAATGGACAAAATTGCAAAAGCTCACCTTTATGAAAATGGCAATGTGAACTTTATGCCTAAAATGGAATTACAACTTGTACAATGCTTCAAAAGTGAAAATAAAGCCTTTAACCTCTGAGTTTGCATTTAATTATGGAGTGTAGAATGAGTTTAGGACCTGTAAAGCAAGGTACAAGCATCATGGATCTGATTTGCAACTTGATACTTTGTAAAAATGTCTTGATCAAAAGTGACAAAATGCCAACTTCTCTCCTCTTCGATTCTCCCTAACCAAAAATGATCTTGGAGAGTTCTTGGACACTTTGGAAATCTTGTCATGTGCTCTACAATCCATCTTTTAAATTCATTCTGAGATACCTCTTGGAACTAGGTGAAAAATGTCCATGAAGTTGGGTCCAAAACCTGCCTAAATTAGGGCAAATTTTTACTAAGTTATTTAGTTCATGGACCTATATTCACAAATTCATAACTTGAGATCCAAGCATCTTTTGGGAAAAGTTTGTGAATCAAATTTGTAGATTTCATGGAAGACTACAACTTTCATGTTGGAAGTTTTCTTTGAATCAAATTGCATCATGGTGAAAAAGTTGGGAAAAGTTTGGAAAAAATAAGAAAATTTCCATACTTAGAAAAATTCTAAGTTATGAAATTTTTCAAATTCAAAACCCTAATTTTCAAAATTGGTTTTCTTAGTCAACAAGTTTCATATTTAGACATATCTTGATGAATTATGACCCTTTGCACTTGATTTTGACCAAAAAGTCAAAGTTTGACTTTTCAGTGTACAGTTGACTTTTGATCAATTGACTGCAAAATTCATCTGTCAATCCAATGAACTTGAGATCTTTTGAACCATGTAATTAGGTCAAGATGATGCCATTAAACCCTTGAAATCATGCTTGAACTCAATTGGTTATTGGCTAGGTTAAAAATCAGAAATTTCCCTTTCTCAGTCAAAATCCTAATTTTGACCATTTTGCCCTTTTAATGATTTGATCAAATTCCTTGAGGAGTTGTGATCCAAACTTGATCAAATGGTACATATGAATCTAAAATGTTGACGTGGATAAAAAATTATGAAGTTTGACTGTAAATTGGCCATAGTTGACTTTTCCCCCAATACAGTTGATTTTTAGGTCAACTGTCCAATTGACTGATCAAAAATGTGATTCAAGGCTTGAAACTTAACATGAGCAATCTTAGGGGTCCAAGATGATGTATGAAAGTCACATGAAGCATTGGTGGTCCAAAAATCCTTGTGCAAACTCAAACCCTAATTTGGGGTTATCAGTGCAAGATGAGATGTCCTGAGGTGAGCAAACCCTAATCTTGTCTTGAGTCCAAGAAGTCTTGTGAGAAAAATCTTGATAAATGAGAGGGAAAATTTTGGGGTACAACACCTGCATATAATCTACTCATCACATACTTAAATCTACCGACCAGTTACATCCAACCTAACAATACTCATCAATGTCACTTGTATCACTCACAACCTAAGTCATTTCTAACCCAAATCGAGATACCGACTGTATCACCAAGGAAATGATCTCTCTACCTCCTCAACAACACAAAAGACAATTATGTAATCACACTGATGATATCGCAACACAGTACAACTACACATAGGCATTAAGCTCTGATACCCAAGTAGATGTCAGCTCTAAATCTATTTCTAGAGTTCAGAAACTAGGAAATAATCATCCTAGATAAGAATCTAAGAAGTATATGTCTATAACAACTCAAATTCCTAGAACAGAGAAAAAATCCAGGACAACAATAGACAAAGATTTGTAAAGCAAGTTTAATATAACTCCATGGGCGACAAATATACATGAGTTTAAAGTAAAATCATATACAAAACCCAACAAAAGAGAAATACACAGAGAGGAAGAGAAATGAACCAAAAATATTCTGGTTTGTCAGCGTCGATTGATGATCAATCCATCCCGGATCATCCGTATGTAAGCTCCAAAGTTGTTTTCTAAGCTCTCTCTACCAAAAATTTAAGGTTTGATGAATTAGGATAAAAAAATATCCAAAACATCCCTAAAAATGTGTTTTTACCCCTAAATACGCATTTTTTACTATCCTGCATCGCTCGACGACCAAAAAGCATCACCCGGCGACAAAAACATCATTTTTTTCCATGCTTCAGGTCGTTCCAGAATTGCCCGATGACCAAAAAGCGTCACCCGACGACAGATGACAGAAAGTTGAAAACCAGCACATATTCAGCCATAAGTTTTGAACCGTAACTCCGATTCGCGCATGGTCGGAAGCGTTGGAAAGCTTATTCATTTCTATATCTAGAAATGCCTAAATATTAATGCTTGAATATCTATATAAATGAGATAAAATCAATTAAACTCAATGATATTTACATAATAACGCAATAAATACAACATAACGTAAATTATACCTAATATACACTAAAGTTGAGGTTTATTGACAAAAAGCAAACAAATTAAGCCGATGAGTGCTAATTATTTACACTCAAATTCACAATAATTTAGCACTCATCAAACTTTCCCCAACTTAAAAAATGGTTTGTCCTCAAACAAAATCAAATAAACTTAAAGAAGCAAAACACGATAATTAAAGAATCACGAATCAACAGGTTTTGAAAACATAAAACAAATGCAATGGTTCAAATGAAAAAATACACACAAAGTAAACACTTACCACTAAACTACTATTATAACATAAACACGAAACAAATGCTAAATATAAAACTCATGTCAAACATTCTAAAACAATACTAGTTCACAAATAAATCACACCTAGCAAACACAATCATCGGTAGATGAAAACCACAAAAAAATTGGGTAATTTCATTCATCCAACAATCTTGAAAACAATAGACTAAATTATGCATTCATCCTAAAATTTAAATTGAAAATATAAAAGCAAGAATCTCAATGGCTTTTGAAGGTTATAATGCAGCTTGGTTAACAAATAAGTGATAGGTCCTAAAGCTAATCGAAACAAAAACATACTTAAACCTAAGGGAGTAATTACTTCCACAAAGTTTCAAACAATAGAATTTCAATCAAACTTCTTCTTCATCCTAAATTTCAAACCAACACACATCACTTATTCAACACAACATTATTCCATACTCTTTTTTTTTCTTTTTCAAAGCTTTTCTATTTTTTTCCTTTCTTTTTCTATCACTTTTTTTTCATTTCTTTTCTCACTTTTAATTTTCTTTTCAACCTCATAGCAATCAACCAATAAATACACAATAATTTTTCTCCTCGACTTGAATTCAACCATACATTAAAGTGAATACTCCCTACTTTCTAAGGCAAGGTAAAAATTCAAAGCAAAACAATGGTTGAGGGTTCAAGAAAACAACGGTTGAGGGTTCAAGAAAACAACGAATCAACATCCATGCAAAAAGGGAAACTAAACGCTCATAGACAAGCATTTAAAAAATACAACATGGATATCGACAAAAAGCTCAAAGTAGTTACTAATGATCACACACTCACAAGGTGAATTGACTTATTTGGCCAAGGTAGTTGTGCTCAAAATGAAACCAAAAAAATGCCTTGATCATGTTCAAGTTTCATCCAATCAACACAAACAAAAGATTAAGCATAATAAAATCCAGTTAAAACAAGAATTGTGGTGTCCAGCATATGTGAACAATGGAAAGCTACCTCACAAAAAGGTAGGAACTAAAGTGATTCACAAATGAACAAGTATACAAAAGAATGAATGACATAAAAATTGTAAAAAGTCTAAGTATCATGAATATGCTAAAGTATAGAAAGCGATAAACATATATCTCGAATGTGTACAAAACTTTAACAAAAATCATTACTACGCATTCGCAAGTCAAACCAATCAAACTTGATAAATCACCTCAATATCCTCAAGCTATTGAACCAAAATTCGAGTCCAAACAACAACAACAAAAATAAACAAATGAAAGTGAAATAAACAAGTTGAAAAGTGAAGATATAATAATTTATAACAAGTCCAATTTTAACTTGTTTATATAACAATCAACACACTACCAAAACTAATAAAATGGAAAATGATAAAAACATGTTTGTTTTACGTCGTAAGCTCGGCGCCTGTTATTTAATAATGTTCCTCTATGTTTTTTCCACATGGTTATTCCTAACCAACACACAAGCAAACGTGAAAGGAAACAAACAATGATAAAAAAAAATTTATAAGTATAGTAAACATGTAAAAGTATCAATATACACAAGTAAAAATATAAAATATATACATTATCTACAAAACTCGAAAACAAAAGAATTATCGCAATGTGAAAACAATAGAACCAATCCTCGGCAACGGCACCATTTTGATGGAGTGGTAGGATGGAAAATAAAAAGTAAGTTATTAATTTACCAGGTGATATTTAGGTTATATCGTATCATATCCATAAAGATTGGTTATTGAGTCGACGTTCGACAAATCATTTGTTAATGAGTTTGGGGATAAATGGGTTGAAGAGAAAAGTATCAACAGAAAATAAATGTAAACAAAAGAAAAAACTAAGGAAGAACTTATCAAGCTTGCATATAATCTACTCATCACAGACTTAAATCTACTGACCAGTTACATTCAACCTAACAATACTCATCAATGTCTTGAATCGCCTGACGACCAAAAAGTGTCACCCGGTGACCAAAACAATGTTTTTTCCACGCTTCAGATCGCTCCAGAATCGCCCAGCGACCAAAAAGCGTCGCCCGGCGACAGATGACAGAAATTTGAAAAACCAGCACAGATTCAACCATAAGTTTTAAACTGTAACTCCGACTAGCGCATGGTCAGAAGTGTTGGAAAGCTTATTCAACGCTCTATCTAATAATGCCTAAATATCAATGCTTGAATACCTACAAAAATGAGATAAAATCAATTAAACTCAGTGATATTTACACAATAACATAATAAATACACTATAACATAAACTATACCGAATATACACTAAAGTTGGGGTTAATTGAGAAAAGGAAAACGAATTAAGTTGATGAGTGCTAATTATTCACACTCAAATTCACAATAATTTAGCACTCGTCATGGTGTCCGTGATGATTTTGACGAGTACAGTAGGTTGAGTGCAACTGATCAATAGGTTTAAGTTTGTGACGAGTAGTGTAAATTCATGCCCGATAGGTTTCTCCTTTCTATTGAATGTATTTATTTTCTATTGATAGTTTTTACTCTTTCCTTCAAACAAACCCATTTAAAATTAAACTCATAAACGCAAGAAATTGTCGAATGGAGATTCAATAACCAATCTTTGTGGACACGATACGATATAACCTATATCACCCAGTAAATTAAATACTTTATTTTTTTCTTGCTGCTATACCGCTTCCAGCAAAATGGCGCCGTTGTCGGGGATTGGTGTTTGTTGTTTTGCGTTGCGATAGTTTCTTTGTTTATGAGTTTTGTAATTAATGTATATGTTGTATAGAATGTGTACATAAACTTGTCTATTTTTACTTGTACATGTTTTGTGTTTACTTTCCATACTTGTGCATATATGTGTTTTTCTTTGTTTTCACGTATTGTTGTGAATTGTCTCGTTTTCATAATGTTTGTTGTGTGGATGTTAGGACACTTTCTTTAGGTTTGCATGGTGTGACAATACCATTGCATGACGAAATCAGGTTACTAGCTCGTACAACAAAGGCGTCGAGCTTACGACATAAAACAAACATGTTTTGTTTGTATTCATTTATGCATGTGTTGACTTGTGTTTTAACAAGTCGAAATTGAACTTGTTTTAAATTCTCAAATTTTCACTTTTCAACTTGTTAATTCACTTTCACCCATTAGTTTTTTATGTCAATTTGTTTTTCTGCAAGCTTATCATTTTTAGCTTGTGGAAGTGTGTTTGTATGTTGTAAATATTATATGTTGAGATTGTGTAGATGAATATGGAGGATGCATTGCTGTCTGTTGGACTGGTTTTTATTGTTCTGCTGTAGCGCGCTTAGCGCGCCCTGCTATGCAGAGTCAGTGAATTCTTTTATTTTCACTTGCTTTATTTTTTCCCACTTCCACCTAGGATTTAAATAGTAAATAATATTAGTATAATAAATTCTTTTGTTGTGTTTGGACTCAATTTTGGTTCGATGGCTTGAGGTCGCTTTTGGTGATTTTTCAAGTTTGAGTGTTTTAACTTACGAATGCGTGGTAATGATTTTGTTAAAGTTTTGTACATGTTAGAGGTATGTATTTATAGCTTTATATACTTTATCATATTCATGATACTTATATTTTTTACAATTTTTATGTCATTCATTCTTTTGTATACTTGTTCACTTGTGAATCACTTTAGTTCCTACCCTTTTTGTGAGATGGCTTTCCATTGTTCACATATGCTGGAGACCACAACTTTTGTTTTAACTGGATTTTATTATGCTTAATATTTTGTTTGTATTGATTGTATGAAAGCATGAATATGATTGTTAGCTTCTAAATTCGACATCAGACACATTGGCTTTATTGGCTAAGAATAGACTGAAGAAATCTAAGAGATTGAAGAAGTCTAAATTAAGAACCCTTCGATTTGGAAACATAGTTTAATTTGAAGATACTTCTAATTGAGAGCCTTTGAAAAGTCCCATTGAAGTCATCCTTGTTAAGAAGGAAAAAACACTTAGAGTATTATCTAAGTTAGAAAGGGTCTTCGACCCAAAGGCTTCGATCTTGTAAGAGCCTTCGACATGGAAGCGTTCGTATCAGCAACAATTTGAATTCGAATTTGAATATAAGAGGGAAAGGCAGTTCACTTGGCAGTTGAAGAGAGAAACGTGGCATGAAGTTGAAGATCGAAGAACATGCAAAGGACACTTGTCCTGATCCTAGATCGAAGTAATCGTCTAGCAGTTACTTTTTACTAGTATAAATATAGGAAGTTTATGTAAATTTTCCGTGTGTTCAACCAATTGTACAAGTCACTCAATACTATTCGAGTACCCGCTGCGTGAGAAAGAATACTGAGAATGTATGTTTGAAACACCACATTTTATAATCAAAGTCTTTTACATTCCTTTTTACAATCTTTGTCATTCATGCTTACAGCCTTTTATCTTACTTGCAAATTTTATTTTCCCTTGTATTTTACTTGCACTTTTACCAGATTTCTACTCTTCTCAACCCCTTTCTACTTACTTTTACTTGCACTACTATCAAGTTTTTGTCTGCCTCTAACCTCCACCTTTCTCAGTCGAACGTGTTCTTTATTAGAATTAGCATTTTTATTAAAACAACATAAATATTTAGCATAGTTCCTAGGATCAATCTGATTGATCCTGCAAGTAACCAAAAATCACCCTTTTTAAAAGATTAGCAGTTGTTTACCAATTTTCACGGTAAACAAATTGGCACACCTGTTGGGACGTTGCTAATTTTTGTTTGCTTGTTTATATTAACATAAATGCTTTACATAATTTCTTTTTTTTTACAAAGTGTTGTATGTTATTAAGAAGTTGTAAATTAACCACCAACGAGTGTACAACTAGGAGAAGAAATAGTGAAATGGTTAATCAGCCAAATAATGGAGAAATACCTCCATCAATTACTGCGGAAATAGCGGTTATGCCAACCGTTTAGTGAAACTATCCCATTAACTGTTGGTTCAACACCAACATTGACAGTAGCACAAACAAGACCAATACTTTCGTATGTAGGTCCCAGAGGTCTATTAGGAACACCCCAGCCAAGGGTAAATCTAGGATCTCGACCCTATGTTCCCCCTGGATTTTCGACAGCCTAGATGGGTCGAGACCAGCCTTATGGCATGCCAACTACTGAAATGGCTAGCCTTATGAATGATGCGTCCACATTTTTAGAACCTTTGGTGAGTGCGTCTTCGCCATTACAGGGAACTGGAACGGGTATGGCGAATTTGGGTAGAAACCAACTCATAGGAGGGACATCCCATGCAATACCAAGTCTCACAAATGCTTCTACGGTAATTTTGAGGCAACAAATAGATGAAAGTAACCATGATATGGTACAAATGTTAGCATAAACTTTGAGTACAGTGTTGAACCCTCTAATACAAAATACCGCCCAGTCAAATCAGCAAATGACATCTCAAATGACACGTATGGATGAATTTTTTTGGGTTCCCCAATCTATTCGACAACTCCAAAGAGCGCCAATAAGAGGGAATCAGGGTATAGTCTTAGAGGAAGATGTGACCATTAACCAAAATCTACAGTCAGTTGGAATGCACCATAGAATGGAGATCGAACAACCTAGGGTCGAAATACCCAGAGTTACCCCACAAATCCCTAGAGATGTCGATCAAGATGTAATTGTGGTAAATAGAAACCAAAATACTGACGAAGTGATACAGCAGGTTCGACACCATAATTATGGACTAGATAATTATCTGACAGCCATGATCGAAAGAATCATGATACATAATGGAATGAACATTGGCTTTCATAGGCCAAACTTTACATCCCCATGGTCAGAGTATATCTTGCAAACAGACTTACCCCCTAGGTGGAAAGTTCCAAAGTTCACCAAATTTTCCGAGGATACAACAGAATCTACGGTCGAACATGTGGCGATATATTTGATAGAGGCTGGGGAAATCTCAAATAACGAGAGCCTTAGGATTAAGTACTTCCCAAGTTCCTTAACTAAAAATGCTTTTACTTGGTTTACCACCCTCCCAGCCAATTCGATCCACAACTGGAATCAATTAGATAGATTGTTCCATGAACAATTTTACATGGGACAAACCAAAATAAGTCTGAAAGAACTGGCTAGTGTGAAAAGGAGATTCACTAAGCCAATAGATGAATATCTAAATAGATTTAGACTACTTAAAGCCAGATACTTTACACAAGTGTCTGAGCATGAGTTGGTTGAAATGGCAGCAGGGGGCCTAGATTATTCTATTAGGAAAAAGTTAGATACCCAGTACCTGAGGGATATGGCCCAATTGGCCGATAGAGTTCGACAGGTAGAACGTCTTAAAGATGAAAAAGCTAAAGCAACTAAGACTCATTGAAGAGAAAGGTTAGCCTATGTTGAAATGGATGATGACGATCCAGAGACATCAGGTGATCCTATAGTTGTCGAAGAAAGCGAAATATATTTAGCAGAATTAAAGCAAGGGCCACCATATTCTTGCAGATTGCTAATGCTCTCAAATGGGAAGAATCTTACTGAGTCTGAAAAGAACAGTGATAGATTCCCAAAGAAAATATATAGTTTTGAAGTCACAAAATGTGACGAGATATTTGAATTGCTAGTTAAAGATGGCCAAATGATAGTGCCCCCAGGGGCAAAAATGCCTCCTTTAGAACAAAGAAAGAAAAGGGGTTTTTGTAAGTATCATAATTTTTTGGGCCATAAAACTTCACAATGTTTTCTTTTTACGGATCTCGTTGAAGGAGCGATCAAGGAGGTCCGAATCAAGTTTGCTGACAAACCTCCGATGAAAATCGATGCAAACCCATTGCAAGATAATGCCCACTATGCTGAACCCCCAGACATCAACATGGTCGAAGTTTCTGAAGACTTTGCCAATAAGCCTATTTTTGGCAGTTTCACTGGGAACATCTCCAGAAAGACTATCGAAAGGGTGAGAAAGGCTACTGAAGGCATAAACAAATGAGCTACTGAAGGCTCAAACAAAGAAGTTGTTGAAAGCTCAAACAAAGGGACTACTGCAGGTTCCTATTTGGCTGCCGTCACGGGTTTGACAGAGAACCTAGGAGCCAAAATGCAAAGGCTGAATCTCGCTGCCAAGAGCAACGTAGAAGAAGATGCCATCCGACAAGAGGAAGTCAATAAAACTACATTTCCTAAAGAGAATGAGAATCTGACAGGTTTTCTGCAATGATGCTAGAAAAATAAGTCTGAAGTGATGATGTGTCCAAGATGCACCTCCATCTTCGACAAAAAGGTTGCAGAACACATACAGGGTATGAGGGAAGCAAAGGAGAAATGGGGCACAATTGCCCAACCTAACATGGATCCTGAGGTCCAGTATGATCCCAGAAGAGGATATCAGAAGGGACCAATGAACCAAGTGAAGAGGCCATCAACTTTCAGGCCTCCAACAAATGTCCCTAGGGACACTTGGCTGAAAACAGCAAATAGAAAAAGGCCCAGTGAGGATAAATTGCAAACATTTGATGTACCAAGAGGATCATCCTTGGCCTATAGGAAGGAATTCTAAACTACAATAACAAACAAAGTGGCTCATGTGTCGAGCAAGTACAAGGGAAAAAACCCCATGTCCCGCTCCCAATGGAGGAGATATCAAAGACAGTGAAAAGCCGAAAGAGAGGCTACAGGAAAGCCTCAACCTGAATTAAGCACCAATGTACCACAAAGAAAGGAAAAAGGCAAGCAAAGAAAACCAATTGCTAGAAGATTGGTGTGGCCAGAACAAGGTGAATCAAATGAGGAAGTTAATTCTGAATCTGATGCTACTTTGGATATTATGGTGAATATAGTATCAATACTAACCAGGGAATACGACCGCCAAGTCGAAGTCGAAAAGACTGACTGGGAGGTCGAGCAGGAGATGGCCAAACATAGGCCAGTTTGTTACTACGTCATGAACAACAGCTATGTCGAAGAGAAAAATTCTTTCTTCGAACGCCCCGCTGAGACGATGAAGAATCACCTTAAACCATTGTTCATCCGAGCAAAAGTTAGGGAAGTAACCATCAATAAAATTCTGGTTGATTGTGGGGCCACAATAAATATAATTCCCCAAGGTATGCTGAGGAAACTAGGCAAAGGGGGTGAAGATATCAAACCCCACAACATGGTTCTATCGAACTATGAGGGAGGTATTGGAACTACTATGGGGGTGATACAATTAGACCTCAAGGTGGGAACAATACTTCGACCAACTATGTTTATGTTCATTTCAGCGAAGCCCAACTATAATCTACTCTTAGGTAGAGAGTGGATACATGGCATAGGAGCAGTGCCATCATCAATGCACCAAGGTGTTACCATTTGGCACCCATATGGTATAGTTGAAAATATTTAAGCAGATCAAAGCTACTATATGGTCGAAGCTAATAATGTCGATAGAACAAACTTCGACAGAAATCTAGCTCACATAGGGCCATGCAATCCTTCCAGACTTTGATTTGGCACCGACACCAAATGCCTTTTGCTCCCTTTACCTACACTCTGACCATGGGTTCCAGTTGGATAGAGAAGATTTATCAAACGTTGACTATGGAGGAGTTGATGACATACGGCCAACAGGTTGGGGAAGTGAATTCAGTGATGATGATTGAATCACAAGCTTTATAAAGGATTTCTGCGTATGTGGCCGAAAGTAGAATGATAGCGGTCTTAGAGGTTGAAGTCAAGTTTATGGATGTCGAATCCAATGAGCAAGTGTTTCTTCCAGAAGGTCCTGGGAAAGACTTCGAACCAGAACCACCTGACTTAAGAAGGAAGGAAGAAAGAAGCCAAAGGCTAGATGCCATATATGACGATGAGCCTTTGGGTTTTGAAAAGGATCCGTTGGCAGAAAATATTAAAATACTAGCGCAAGATCCTCTGGAAGAAATACACTTAGGCGAAGGTTTGGTGAAAAGACCAATATACATCAGTGCGAAGATAGATCCAATGCTCAGGGTCGAAATAATCTAATTGTTAAAGGAGTTTAAAGACTGCTTTGCATGAGATTATGACGAGATGCCTGGTCTCAACAGAAGATTGGTGGAGCTTTAACTACCAATAAAGCCTGGAAAAAAGCCTGTGAAGCAAACTCCAAGGCATTTTGCACCAGAAATCTTGTCGAAGATCAAGACGGAAGTTGAAAGACTGCTGAAATGCAAGTTCATACGAACGACCATGTATATCGAATGGATTGCAAATATAGTACCTATTATAAATAAAAATAGTACCTTAAGGGTGTGCATTGATTTTAGAGATTTAAATGCTGCAACACCCAAAGATGAATATCCAATGCCTGTGGCGGAAATGCTTGTCGATTCTGCCGCTGGATTTGAATACATGAGTATGCTTGATGGATATTGTTGTACCCCAAAATTTGCCCTCTCATTTTATCAACATTTCTCATCATAAGACTCTTGGAACTCAAGACCAAGCTAGGGTTTGCTTTGCTCAAGACATCTCCTTGCACTGCTGACCTGAAATTAGGGTTTGAGTTTGCACAGGGATTTTAGGACCTTCAATGCCCAAATTTACTTTCATACTTCATGTTGGACTCATAATTTTTCCCATACCAAGTTTCAAGCCTTGAATCAAATTTTTTCCCAGTCAATTGGACAGTTGACCTAGAAATCAATTGTATTGGGAAAAAAGTCAACTGTGGCCAATTAACAGTCAAACCTCATGAATTTTAACCCACGTCAACATTATGAACTCATATGAACCATTTGATCAAGTTTGGATCACAATTCCACAAGAAATTTGATCAGATCACCAAAAGGGCAAAATGGTCATTTCTAGGGTTTTGACTGTACAAACGCAATTTTTGACTGTTTGACCTAGCCAATGGAAAATCAAGTTCAATCATGGACTGAAGGACTCAATGACATTATCTTGACCTACTCAACAAGTTCAAAAGATCTCAAATGCATAGGATTGACAGATGAATTTTTCAGTCAACTGATCAAAATTTAACTGTACACTGAAAAGTCAAACTTTGACTTTTTGGTCAAAATCAAGTGCCAAGGGTCATTTTTCATCAAGATATGTCAAATAATGAAACTTGTTCATCAAGAAACCCAAAATTGCAAGTTAGGGTTTGAAATTGAAAATTTTCATAACTTCAAAATTTTCTAAGTTATGAAATTTTCTTAATTTTTCCTAACTTTGCCCCACATTTTCACAAAGATGAAAATGGATTCAAACAAAACTTACAACATGAAAGTTGTAGTCCATCACAAAGTCTACAACTTTGGTTCACAAAGTTTTCTCAAAAGAAGATTGGATCTCAAGTTATGATTTTTGGAACAAGGGTCCCTAAACCTTTTAACTTAGAGAAATTTTGCCCTAGTTTAGGCAGGATTTTGACCCATCTTCTTGGCCATTTTTCACATAGTTCCACTTGGAGTCTCAAGTTTCATTTCAAATATGGATTATATTACATGTTGCAAGATTTCCAAATTGTCCTAGAACTCCTCAAACACATTTGTGGTTAGGGAGAATTGAATGCTTGAAGTTGGCAAAAACTCACTTTGTAACCATGGCCAATACATGTTCATACAAGTTGCAAATCTGACCAAAATAGCTTTGTACTTGATTACAGGTCTCTAAACCAATTTACACTCAAAAATTGAATGCAAATACATTGGTTAGAGGCATTGTTCTGATCAAGGGAGCATTATACATTGAATAATTCCATTTTGGGCATAAAGATCACACTTCCATTTTCATAAAGCATAACTTTTGCAAAGTTGTTTTTCTTGAGCCTTGAACTTCTTTCTTTGCAGCAAACAAGTTCCACAAACTTAGGCAAAGGTACAAGAAGCTTGTGCATGCTTGGAGATAGCCTTTACAGGCCTATCACATTTCACTTCACACTTTTCTTTCAAAACAAGTCATTGTGCCAAAAGTCCACAACTCACACATCTGATAAAATCAACTCAAGCCAAGGTTTCAAACAAGTTTTACACATTGCCTAAGGTCAGAAACACGAGCCAATCATCCCTCAAACACCCTTGAACACCAAAACACCAAAAACTTGCAAAACATGGCAGTTGCTGCAACTTGAGTGCCATAGCTCATTTTGCTCGTGCATTTTGCTCCCTTCTACTTCAAACACCTTCCATTCAACTCACTCAAGTTGTCCCAAACCTCCATTGCCAAATGTAACTCCATTTACAGTGTTCACCATTTCTGTTTCAAGCTTATGCAGGTTGACTTCTAGAGGTTGATTCAGGCCATTTCAAAACAAACTAAGCATTGGGAAAGGTTCAGGGAACATAAAACAAGCTCAAAAGAACCTCAGGCCTCACTGAAAGTTGCTGCATTGTCCAACTCGTGTCCAGCTGAAATAGGTTTTTCATGAACTTCTATCTCTCTATTTAGCCTTAGGTTTGTGAATAAAAGATGTTGTACTCATTGCCCTGAAACCATACATATGCTCAGTTTTCATGTATATTAAACGTGCTAAGAGAATTTCATCCATGAACTTTCTGAAAAAACTAGGTTAAAAATTAGGGCCAGAGAAATTCTCCCTGGTCTTTGAGAGTTAGATTAAGTTTTTTATATGGTTAGATTCGTGGTTTGATGCTCTACAAGTTTCATGTTTTGAGTTTTGTCAAAAGATCACAAATACAGGAGATACGAGTTTGTGTAGCAAGCGCGTGTTTTTCAAAAGTCTGGAGGAAGAAGATGAAGTTGATGGGCTGGGCTTGGCTTTTTGCTTCTAACACCTTCTTTTTCAGTTTCACACCCCTGGCCCATTTCTTTGTATTTTTATTATTTTTACATTTTTATTTCATTTCTGACTTTATTATATTATTTCCAAACATAAAAAATACTTAAAAAATATTTTCATAATTTTTTACATTTATTTGGTATTTATTTCAATTATTTCTAATATAAAAAACATTTTAATACCTTTTTCTTATTTGTTCAAATATAAAAATAATGTAAAAATATACTTTTATTTTAATTTCTTATTTTTATTCACATTAAAAATATTTTCTTGAATATATTTTATTTTATTTTATACACCCTTAATATATTTAATATATATATATATATATATATATATATATATATATATATATATATATATATATATATATATATATATATATATATATATATATATATATATATATATATATATATATATATATATATATATATATATATATATATATATATATATATATATATATATATATATATATATATATATATATATATATATATATATATATATATATATATATATATATATATATATATATATATATATATATATATATATATATATATATATATATATATATATATATATATATATATATATATATATATATATATATATATATATATATATATATATATATATATATATATATATTATATATATATATATATATATATATAATATATATATATATATAATATATATATTATATATAATATATATATATATATATATATATATATATATATATATATATATATATATATATATATATATATATATATATATATATATATATATATATATATATATATATATATATATATATATATATATATATATATATATATATATATATATACTTTATTTTATTAAAAACATAGAGTAAAAATACAAAAATATTACATTTTTATTTTTATTATTACTTATACTAAAAAATAATTTTTTTAGATATATTTCATTTTTATACATATTAATATCTTTTTGTGCATAAATAATACATTATATTTTTTTTCTTAAAAAATTAGGATTTTTACCCTAAAACAAATAAAATTAATCTTTTATTTATTTCTTTACACCTTTTTTACATTAAAAAATACTTTTGCATATATGGACAAATAAAAATTCTTTTTTGCATAATACATCTTATTTAATACTTATTTATCTTGTTTAAATTAAATATTTCCCATTTAAATATTATGCATTGTAAATTCAACTTGGTTGTAATAATTTAGGGTTTTAATTTCTTGCAAAATAATCCCCTATTAAAAATTGTACCCCCTCCCTATATCAAAGTTGTAATAGCTTAGATTTATTTTCACGCACTTAAATACTTTCAGTTATGCCATGCTTAGAGAATTAGGGTTTGTATGCCAAATCAAAACCAACAAATAGTTTGACCTAATCAAAGACAAAAATGCATGAAAAGAACAAACACAATGCACACTTGCACCCCTAGGGTTACAATCCACTTGTTGCCTTCAAAAATGGGCCATGGTACGCATGTTAAGTACTTTGGCAAAACCAAAACAAAACAAAGATCATAGTCCCTCGATGACGCTATCTGAGTTGCCTAAACAAAATGATCAAGTCCCTCAAGAAAATTGCCAAAAATACTTGACACAATTGCTAATCATGGTCTATACGATGACCCGCGCCTGTCCCGTTTAACATCCTAACATAAGGTTGTTCACCAAATACAATGGTGAAGCAACACTGTTAAAATGGTTAAAAACATAAGAAAGATCTTTGAGTAAAATAGGGTAGATAGCTCTTAGTTACTTGATCAAAAACATCCTTTCCATTTTCAAAACACACTTCACAACACAATTTCAAAACCCTACTTTCAAACATTGGAAACTTTTCAAAAGACAAAAACACCTTTGTATACATTCAAACAAGAATCATTACAAAGGTTGCCACAATGATGGCCTCTTTTCAAAACATCTTTCAAAACCACACACAAAGCACCATTTCAAACAATTGAAAAGCAAAGCAAGTGATCTAAACAAGTAACTAAGAGCCCATGGATAACCATGGATAGAAAGGGTGCTAATACCTTCCCTTTCTATAATCTACTCCTCGAACCCAAGAAAACATCTCAAAGGTCTTTCCTGTGCTTTTTGACCTTTCCTTAGGATAAAATAAAAAGTCGGTGGCGACTCTTGCTAAACCGAAACATTTGCAAACACAAACGCAAAATCTCAAGTCAGTTCTCCCACCGTATCACAGATACTCTGGGTATAATCAAATTTTCATTTCTGAAGAGGATGTGTCGAAAACAGCATTTCGATGCCCTGGAGCTTTAGGTACTTATGAATTGGTTGTGATGCCCTTTGGCCTAAAAAATGCAGGGGCAACATATCAAAGGAAAATGAATTCCATCTTCCATGATTTTATTGAAACTTTTATGCAGATTTATATTGACGATATTGTTGTCAAATCTGTTTCAGGGAAGAATCACATAGACTGCCTTGGACAGTCCTTCGAAAGGATGAGAAGCTATGGTCTAAATATGAATCCTCTAAAATACGCTTTATGCGTCAAAGAAGGGGACTTCTTAGGCTTTATGGTCCATAAAAAGGGAATCAAAATAAACCAGAACAAGACCAAAGCCATTTTGGAAGCGAAAGCGCCAACTAGCAAGAAAGAGTTGCAATCTCTACTTGGCAAGATAAATTTCCTGAGGAGATTTATATCCAACTTAAGTGGAAAAGCGCAAGCCTTCTCACCACTACTTCGACTCAACAAAGGAGGATTCGAGTGGGGGAAAGAACAATAAGAGGCCTTTGACAAGATCAAAGGATACCTCACTAAGCCACATGTTCTGGTACCTCCTTGTAGAAATAGGAGTATGAGATTGTACATAGTTGCATCTGATAAAATCCTAGGGAGCATGTTGGCTCAAGAGAATGAAAATGGTGTTGAAATACCCATCTACTACATTAGTAGAGTTTTAAATGATGCAGAAACTAGATATAGCGAAGTTGAAAAACTATGTTTATGTCTTTACTTCTCATGTACAAAACTCAAGCAATATATAAAACCAGTTGATATTTATGTTTTGTCTCATTTTGATGTTTTCAAATATATGTTGTCGAAACCCATCTTGCACAGTCGAATAGGCATATGGGAACTTGCATTAACTGAGTATTCATTAACCATTATGCCTCTTAAGGCTGTAAAAGGTCAAGTGGTAGCAGACTTTATAGTTGACCACTCAATAAATTAAGAATCATTAAACTACTTGGAGATTAAACCCTGGAAGTTATACTTCGACGGTTCCAGTCATAAAGATGAAACTGGAGTAGGAGTTCTAATTATTTCTCTAAATAAAATTCCAACAACATTCAAGTACAAGATCGAAGGTTCTTGTTCGAACAATGAGGCTGAGTACGAAGCTCTAATCGTAGGCCTTGGAATCTTGTTGGAATTGGGGGCAACTCGAGTCGAAATAATGGGAGATTCAGAGTTAGTCATAAGGCAAGTTATGAAAGAACACAAATGTATAAGAGAAAATCTTATCATGTATTTTGTAATAGCCAATCATTTGTTGAAAAACTTTTAAATGATCAACATTCGACATATACCAAGATTGGAAAATCAAGTGGCTAATGACTTAGCACAGGTTGCATCTAGGTATAAAATTTCGAAAGAAAAATTACAACAAGCAATCGAAGTTAGAGGAAGAGTAACATCAACCAAGTTGTCTCCAACAGATTTGGAAACAACAAAACTGGGGTACGCTGACCAAGAAAACTTCGAAATTTTGTTCATAGACAATCTAACAGAACAAGATTGGAGAAAGCCTATAGTAGATTATTTGCAAAATCTAATGGCTTTGACAGAACGAAAAACAAAGTACAGGGCACTAAGCTATATTCTAATGGGAAACAAGTTATTTAAAAAGACGCCTTAAGGAGTACTACTAAAATGCCTAAGTGAAATAGAGGCATACATAGCCCTTTCACCTAAACATGATGGGGCATGTGGGGCACATCAAGTAGGCCATAAAAAGAAATGGTTGCTATTTCGACAAGGATTATATTGGCCTACTATGTTGAAAGACTGTGCGGAGTTTGCAAAAAGTTGCCAAGAATGTCAAATACATACAGGCATCCAACATGTACATGCAAGCGAACTTCACTCGATTGTGAAACCTTGGCCTTTTAGAGGATGGGGCTTGGATCTCAATGGGGAGATTCGACCAGCATTGTCTAAAAGCCAGAAATATATATTTGTGGGCATTGATTATTTCATTAAGTGGATTGAAGCAATTCCTTTAGTCAACGCGAACCAAGAGAACATTATTGAATTTATTCAAAAGAACATGATATATAGGTTTGGAATCCATGAGACAATAACAACTGACCAAGGATCAGTATTTACTGGTCGAAAAATGCAGGAGTTCACCACAGAAATGGGATTCAAGTTGTTAACATCTACGCCTTACTATACGCAAGCTAATGGACAAGTTGAAGCAGCAAATAAGATAGTAATTGGCTTGATAAAGAAGCATGTAGGAAAAAGCCAAATAATTGGCATAAAACATTGGAACAAATCTTATGGGCATGTCGAACTTCTCCTAAGGAAGCTACCAGAACGACACCATTTCAATAAACCTGTGGCCATGACGCAGTATTTCCAGTAGAAATTTGTCTGTAGTCAACAAGAATTCAGAAACATCAAGATGTCCCTTCCAAAGCTTATTGGAATATGATGTTAGACTAATTAGTTGATTTGGACGAAGAAAGACTGAGAGCTTTAGATCTCTTAAGGATACAGAAGAAAAGAGTGGAAAAATCTTACAATAAAAGAGTAAAACCCAAGACATTATTGCCTGAGGATCTGGTATGGAAGGTAATTCTCCCAGTGCATCGAAAGGATAGAAATATGGGAAAATGGTCTCCTAAATGGGAAGGACCTTTTAAGGTTATCCAAACCTTGTCTGGTGGTGCCTATGAGATCGAAGAGTTAAATTAAGATCAAAGGCTCTTGAGAGTAAATGGTAAATACTTGAAAAAGTATAGACCTGTACTTCAAGAGGTTAAAATAACCAATGTTTAATCTCAGTCGAAGTAAAAATCTAAAATGGAAAATGCATTAAGCAGCCAAAATGGCTATAAGTCATTACAAAAATAGAAATTATACAAATAAAAAGTCAAAATCAAAATGGGAGGTTGGCTTTGATTTGAAGATATTTGATCTTCTGCAGCTCCAAACGTCTTTCGCACAAAGCCTTTAACTGGTGAAGAGCTTTGATTTTAGCATCTAATGCTTGGGCCTTATTAGCATATTTTAATCCATTGCTTTGTTCCTCTTGGCTCTCAGAATCAGTGTTGATGGCAAGAAGTTCTTCTTTTTGTTTATCATTGGGGGCAATCTTAGCCTCCAATTCTATGATCTGAGCCTTCATCATGGCTGTATTTTGGTCGATTTCTTCGACTTGTTTCTTCCTAGCCTCTTGCTCCTTCGACAGCTTCTTTAGCCTTGAAGCTAATTCAATGGTAGCACTCCCAACAGCAGCTACATAGCCATTGGCCTCTTCAATTTCGTGATTGAGAGTCCTTTGGAAATTATAATCAGCTGAGACCTGATTGATGATCGAAGTCAAATCCAAAATAACGATGGCGATGTCAGGGGAGGCAGCAAGAAGGTCGACAACTCTTAAAGTGGTCTTCAGAAAGGAAGAAGCAGTAGGTTCTCCCTCTAAGGTCAGCATTAAATCTCTTTTAAAAAGTTGCGCTTTGACTTTCTGAAGTGCCTCATTAAGAGAAGATGTTGAAGTAGATTTTCCATACACAGCCGAAGCATTGTGACTTTGATCAGAAGAATTTTCTTTTCCCTCGAGTATGGCATACAAGTATCCAAGAGGATTGTTCTGTTTTAGTAATGCCAAATCCTCCTTAGTATTGGACCCTGTTGAAGTGACTCTCTCATTGGTGACACGGGCCACATTTACTCCAACGGATAAATCCTGTATCGAGACATGGGAACCTTCGACATTTGTAGGGTTTCTTGCTTCCCCTGAAGAATTATCTCTCCCATCAGCCACCGGAGTATCCTCATTTTGATTCTCTCCCTCAGGTATGTCCTTCCCCTCCGGTTCGACTGCATCATCAACAGCTTCCTCTTCCTTTTCTTGTTCATCATCAGTGGCTAGTGAGGTTCAGAGAGTAGTGTGTGGCAGGTCAGAATTCTCCTCACTAGGGATTTCTTTATTCTTCTCCCCAACAGTTGCAACTTGATGCTCAGGGGTTTGGTTCACCTCGTTGGCTGAGTTCACAAAGGATCCCATTCCTGAAGAAGGCCTATAAGTGGGATCACCCTCACTATTTATTAAAGTGACAGATTCTTCTACAAGTGTAGGAGCCTATCTGGAAGTGCCAGCAGTGTCCTGAGGATCAAAAGAGTATTATTAGAATTATTGTAAAATAATTCAAAGAAGAGTTTTAGATGGTCGAAGTTGTTACCCGGGGTGGAACTTCAGCACCAGGAGAAGAATTATCCCTTTCGCTGGGATTATTCATCCTAACAGTTATTTCTCGTTCTGTTGGCTCTTTGATGATGACAGGAGGAGGCTTCGACTTAGTAGCCATACCCTTGGTTTTGGTTTTTGAATGAGGTTCAGAAAGAGGAGTTGGTTTCTTTAATTTTTGCCTCATAAGAGGGATATGAGGAGATTCTTCTTCTTCATCACTGGAAATCTCAATTTCTTGAACCTTCCTTTTCTTTGGAGTAGTTTTCTTAATACCCAAAAAAGAAAGGAGTCAAAAGCATCAGCATCAATACTAATATGTTGAAAAGAAAGTTATGGCAGAAAGTATTTACCTATGGTGGAGGTTTCACAGAAAGGTCTTCCCCCTTTGCGCTTTCAGCGAATTTCTTGGTAATGGTTCTCTTGACAACTAGAAAATAAACAAGTATAAGCCAGATGTCGAATGATCGAATCAAAGAAAATGAGGCATTTTTTTAAAAAGAAAAATTACCTTTTTTGATCTTTTCAGAGACCAGCATAAATGCCTCTCGAAGACGGTCAACAAAGTCTTTTGCATCGAAGAATTCTTCGTCATAGTACTGCTTCCACCAGTCTTCAAAGATAGGCAAACACAGGAAGTTGAGTTTGAAGTCGAACAAAGTTAGTACGGTTCGACCAACGTACCTACCAATATGCTTGGTAGCAGCATCCTCTGAATAGTCTGCATTATAAAACAGCAGAGACTTTTCTCGGGGATAGATTGGAGAAGGGAGTGATTGGATGATGTCAAATTGGCGAGAGACAAGATTCGGTTGATAAGCAATCAAACTGAGTTGATTATTCGAACTCTTGAATCTCAATGGCATAATCCTTAGGGAAAAGAAACGATTCCCAGATAGCCACATACTCCTCCACTTGGTCCTCTTCATCAGATGAGGGATATGGTCGAATAAACCATTCCAGACCAACCTTTCGACTGGCGAAGGGAGCCATAGTCGAAACAAAATCCTTACGCTCTGCAAACATCATTACAAAGCTAGTAAACGCTTTTTGGAATTGTTGACCCTCGTCAGTTGGAGTCAATAGGAATAATCTAGTGCCTTCGACCCTTCTGTTTAGGTTTTTTGGGGCCTTCTCATTAATCTTGTTCTTCTGAGGAAGAAAATATTCAAAAGTGGCGTTAAGCCAAAGTTGAAGGAGCCAGAAGGGGCCAGAAAGGAGCAAACTCGCCTTATCTCCAATAACTTTAAGCTGAGTCACACCATTGTTGATGGACTCATACAGGTTGGTCAAAATCAATTCAGCCAAACAAAGGTTGTAGCCATGAAGAAGTTGCGTCGCAAGGATGAGCATCTTCTTAGTCACTTGAAGTGACTTGGCATAGGAAACGAAGCGACACAACCACAAAGATAGAAAATCTATGTGTTCCACTTCAGAGACAGTGCTGCTAGACTTATCGTGAAAGTGGTTGATGAATATGGTGTATGTGGGTTTCGTGGCCGAAAACCCAATAGTGTCTTCAGATAAATCTTCAGGGTCGAAATAGTCACCAGTTGGTTGAAGACCAGTAATGGTCGTTATGTCGAAAAGAGTTGGACTCACCATTCCATAGGGTAAATGGAAAGTTAAATGCGTGTTATCCCAGAAGTACAACAAAGATACCAACATAAGAGGGAAATAAGGTAACACAGTCTTCGATAACATGACCAAGTCATAAATCCCCATATCTTTCCAGATTTAGGTCTGCACTTTTTCCATCTTACTTAGCCATTCTGAATACTCTAGAGTAAGGCTAGGGAAAGATCAAAAGATCTTGTTCCCCTTGTTCATAAACTAAAGGTTTATGTCTTCCTTCGTTTGAGAGTGTTGTTGGTTAGCAGGAGTAGCATCCTCAGGGTCATTCTTGGGTTTCTTCATGCAACCTATAGGCTTGAGCCTAGGGTAAGTTGGGAAAAAGGAATTATTCTGTTTGGGGTTCTCAACGCATGCAAATAGCGGACCAACATGGCGTGCATGTGCCCAGAGTACCTAACGGGAATAAGTACCTGAGAATTGTAAGATTCACACCATTCTCTAGTCATGGGTTCAGAAACAACCCTTTGTTCCCCAGTCGAAGCAGGAACATAACTAGTGGAAAAGATTTTTGGTTGTTGTAGTAAGTCAGAAGCATTCTTGGTTTTGGGATTGTTTGGTGCGTTTGAAAGGAAAGCCATGGTTGAGGGTAGTAAAAGAACGAAGAAGATGAAGTTCTTAAGATTTGTTTTGCAAGTAAATAAGGAATATTAGGAATTGTAAAAATTCCAAAGAAGAGAATATGTGGCTATTTATAGTTACCAGGGAAGAGTTTTTTCCCTCAAAACCATTTAATGTTGCAGAGTTAGTGGGGCACATGGCGAACGTTGAGGCAACTATCGTACAGGTGATGGAAATAGTTTCCATACTTTCCTAAGTTTTAGGGATAATGGCCATCATGGCAGCATGTAACGACTGACTGATAGTGACGTCTTGGGAAAAGGGTAATGATGACTCTGAATACCAGCAGTGGTTGGTATAAGGCGAAAAGCGCACGATTGACTTTTGTGGCCAAGAAGAAGACAGGTGTCGAATGGGAATATCAAAGAATGACCATTTCTTCTAGCGTCGAAATTGACATTCTTGGGGGGCAATTTGTTAGCTCCTAAATTCGACATCCATACACATTGGCTTTATTGGCTAAGAATAGACTTAAGAAATATAAGAGATTGAAGAAGTCTAAATTAAGAACCCTTCAGTTTGGAAACATAGTCTAATTCGAAGATACTTTGAATTGAGAGCCTTTGAAAAGGCCCATCGAAGTCATCCTTGTTAAGAAGGAAAAAACACTTAGAGAATTCTCTAAGTTAGAAAGGGTCTTCGACCCAAAGGCTTCGATCTTGTAAGAACCTTCGACCTGGAAGCGTTTGTATCAGCAACTATTTGAATTCGAATTTGAATATAAGAGGGAAAGGCAGTTCACTTGGAAGTTGAAGAAAGCAATGTGGCATGAAGTTAAAGATCTAAGAACATGAAAAGGACACTTGTCCTAGTCCTGGACCGAAGTAACTGTCTAGCAGTTACTTTTTACTAGAATAAATATAGGAAGTTTATGTAAATTTTCCGTGTGTTCAACCAATTGTACAAGTCACTCAATACTATTCGAGTACCCGCTGCGTGAGAAAGAATAATGAGAATGTACGTTTGAAACACCACATTTTATAATCAAAGCCTTTTACATTCCTTTTTACAATCATTTTCGTTCCTGCTTACAACCTTTTATCTTACTTGCAAAGTTTATTTTCCCTTGCATTTTACTTGCACTTTTACTAGATTTCTACTCTTCTCAACCCCTTTCTACTTACTTTTACTTGCACTACTATCAAGTTTTCGTTTGCCTCTAACCTCCACATTTCTCAGTCGAACGTGTTCTTTATTAGAATTAGCATTTTTATCAAAACAACACAAATATTTAGCATATGTCCTAGGATCAATCTGATCGATCCTGCAAGTAAGCAAAAATCATCCTTTTTGGAAGATCAGCGGTTGTTTACCAATTTTCACGGTAAACAATGATCAAAGCATTTTTTTGTTTCATTTTGAGTACAACTACCCATTGGCCAAATAGTCAATTCACCTTGTGAGTGTGTGATCATTAGTAACCCCTTTTGACTCTTTTTATCGATATCCATGTTGTTTTTGCTAAATGCTTGTCGAGGAGTGTTTAGTTCATTTTTGTATGGATATTGATTCTTTATTTTCCTGATCCTTTAACTATGAGTTGTAGTTTAAATTTTTACCTTGCCTTAGAAAGTAGGGAGTATTCCCATTATGATATGGTTGAATTCAAGTTGGGGAGAGATTTGTTTGGTCACTTATGTTGTTGATTTCTATGAGGTTGTAAAATAAAGAAAAAGAAAAAAATGTGAAAAAGAAGTGAAAAGAAAAAGAAAGAAAAAATGAAGAAGAAAAAAAACTTTGAAAAACAAAAACGAAAAGAGTTTGAATAATAGTGCTAATAAGTGATGTGTGTTGGTTTAAAATTTTGAATGAAGAAGAAGTTTGATTGAAATTATTTTACTTGAGTCTTTGTGAGTTAATCACTCCCTTAGTTTTAGGCATGTTTCAATTAGCTTTAGGATTTATCCCTTGTTTGTTAACCAAGCCACATTACAACCTTGAAAAGCCTTTGAGATTCTTGCCTTTGTATTTTCAATATGATTTTTGGATGAATTCATAATTTAGTCTTTTGTTTGTAAGATTGTGGATAAGTGAAAATATCTTATTTTGTGTGTTTTTCATCTACCGATGATTGTTTTTGCTAGGTATGATTCATTTGTGAACTAGTGTTGTTTTAGAATATTTGGCATGTTCTTTGTATTTAGCATTCGTTTCGGGTTTATCTTATCGTTGTAGTTTAGTGGCAAGTATGTTTCTTCGTGTGTACCATTTTTCAATTGAACTATTGCACTTGTTTTCCGTTTTCAAAACATGTTGATTCATGAGATTTTGGTTGATTATTTTTGGTTCTTTGAGTTGTTTGACTTTGTTTGAGGACAAACAAGTTCAATTTGAGGAGACTTTGATAAGTGCAAATTGTAGTTATTTTTGTATATACTTTTTGTTGCATTTATCAACTTTTTATTGTTAATATCGTTGAATAATTCTCTGCTTTTTGTATAATTATGTATAAATTATATTTAATCGATTTTTTATATATTTGTGTACCTTTTGATAGTTTTCCATTTATTTTATAGGTATTGATACGTATTTGGAGCATGAGCAATAAAGTGTGGAAGACAAAGCTTTGAACGCACGATTTTGAGCAACTCGTCAACGAATAAGGCTAAAAATAAAAGAATAATAAATCATAAATTTGGTTAATATTTAGGAATTATTAGATAGATAATTTAATAAGCTTTCCAACACTTCGAACCGAACGTAAATCGGAGTTACCATTCTCAAGTTATGGCGAAAATAAAAAGTTTATTTTTTTCTCATGATAGTAGAGCGCGCTTAGCGGGATTTTGCCGCTTAGCACGGTCCCCTGGACAGAATTACATTAAAATGGGGAAAACACATTATTTAGGTTATGTTTTACGGTATTTGTTCTCAATTCATCAAACCTTTAATTTTTGGTATAGAGAGCTTAGAAAACAACATTGGAGCTTGCATCTTGATGATCCATAGTCGGATTTCTCATCAATCGGTGCTGATAATCCATGAGATGTTTGATTTTTCTCCATTTCTTCTCTATGAATTTCTCTATTTGTTGGGTATGTTTATATATTTACTTTAAACATGTGTATATTTGCTGATCATGGTGTTGTATAAAGATTGCTTTACAAATCAATCTTGATGTTTTCTTTAATCTTTTTGCTTTATGTTTGGATTTGGGTTGTTATAGACATATACCTCACAAATCTTGATTAGGGATGGATATCTATTAGTTTCTAGATTCTAGAGATAGATTTAGAGTTAATATTCACTTTGGATGCTAAAGCTTAATGCCTCCATGTTGTTGTAGCGTGCAAGACATTATCGATAGAGTAATACGGTTGGTCTCGCGATTTGGCGTTAGACATAACTTTCATTGTGGGTACATCTTGTGGTGTCCGTGATGATTTTGATGAGTGCAGTAGATTCAGTGCAAATGATCAATAGGTTTAAGTTTGTGACGAGTAGTGTAAAATCATGCCCGATAGGTTTCTCCTTTCTATTGAATATATTTATTTTCTGTTGATAATTTTTACTCTTTCCTTACAAACAAACCCATTTAAAACCAAACTCATAAACGCGAGAAATTGTTGAATGGAGATTCAATAACCAATCTCTGTGGACACGATACGATATAACCTATATCACCCAGTAAATTAAATACTTTACTTTTTACTTGCCGCTATACCGCTCCAACAGGTATGTGGATGATAAAGAAATTGTATGGAAGACCCAATTTATAGTCTTTTTGGAGCAATATGGACCAAAGGAATCTTATCAAGACATAATTTGGATATGAACTTCCAAATTAACCTTTTTTAATCAAAATTAGGGGTCTTCGGAAATGCACATCCGAAAACACCATGTTTTTTAAATAAAAATAAGAGGTGAATTTGAATGTTTATGTCCGAATTATGCTCTGTGTTTTTTTTTCAAGTTTAAGGTCATTTCGGAAGTACACTTCCGAATTATGCGGAACCAGAACTCAGAATCAAAAGTTGTACCAAAGTGACATGAAAAAATAAACAATTGTAAAACAAAAGATGGATAATATGTTATATATGTATTGAAACATATAGATTTTATAATGTGTTTGACAATACATTCAAAAAATGGTTCAATTACATTCTAAAATATACCGAAGGAATTGTCACTACTTAAATCTAAAAACAGTTCTTTCTTTAACTTCTCCCTATTTGATTCTCTATCAAGCTCCACAAAATTAGTGAACTTTACCATCTTATCGAAAAACTCATCCGACCAAGTTTTCGCCTCTTTTCATAATGTGTCATCCATTCTACGGATGAAGCCAGTATAGGACAACCCGATTTCAAATAAACCTGAACAAAATGGCATGATCTAAGGTACCTAATACACATGATACGGTCGGATGGATCTTTAGGCGGGGGATTTTAAAGAGAAAAAATGTCTCTGAAAACCCATACCTCATAAAGTCGATATAACCCTCACGTATGCCCTTGCTATAAGATGACCCATTTCAGGGAAGCTCATCCACTTAGAAACTGGTGCGCAAACGACAACACTTGGATCAAGAGCATGATGAACTTTATTAAATTTCTCTGTAGTCACATATAGGTGAGTGTAGAGTTCTCTATGTGTTGTCAACTTTGAAATAAGTGCTTGGCGCATAAAAGTGTGATTTTCCTCTCCATCACCAAGTAACCCAGACACGGCGCGATAACCGCAATTACCATCACTCCCTATATCCATGATTCCTTCAATGTGGTTATGCAAAAAAATAACATCTCATCAATGTAGATAATCGGTGGCGGTGGCGGTTGTGGTTGTTTTATGATAGGCGGTGTACAAGGTGGTTTGGAAATGCAGGCTCCTATGTTAGCACTAGTTTTGGATTTTTGGGTTGGAGAATCCGAGAATATTGAATCAAAAACTTCATGATAAGAAGGATTCCTCTTTGTTGAACTGTAACCCTAATAACTTTTCTCTTTTTTAGGCGCACCTTTTGGTTTTACTGGTTAGGAGGGGGGTTTCAAATTGGTTGTTTTCGGAAAGGCGGCTTTTCTCAACTGTTCTTTAATGTGCAACTTCGTAGCATCATCTGCTTTAGAAAATCTATCCATTATCACTTCCAACTCGATTGTGATGGTTATGTTGGATTTACCTTCCTTTGTCGGCTCGTAGTCATCAAATAGAAGTCTTTTCCACTGAGTGCAAACTTCATCCATACGTATGGGGTATTGAGCTTAACTTTTTTAGAAATAACACAAGCACGTGGAAGCCCATAAGTCGTCCTTATTGTACATCCACATTTCAAACTATTTGGCCCTGTCGTTTCCGCTCGTTTTACTTCATAAAAAATGAAATTCAATTCCGCCTGGGATATATTGTGAACCATCTGCGAATAGAGTGTTGTATTTGAATCGATGTTCTAATACAATTTTGCTCATACCAAATGTTGTTTGAATTTCATTATGTTGGTTTTGGATCATTTGGTCCACCGTGTCCCATTCTCTACAAAGGTCTCCCTTACTATCACTCTACCACTTCTTCAACTCCGCATGTGCAGATTCCACTCTATTAGTTGTTGTGTTCCCCAAATATCTAACATGGTCTGTCCAAGCACATATAACTTTCTCTTTCACCTAATCAAGAATAGTAGACTCGACGTATTTCAAAAAATTAGGATATTCAACACATAAGTTCTTGAAGTGTACCACATTCCTAGTATAAAACTCTTTTGTAGCAGAGTTAAGAATATCAATCTATGCACCCATTATCTTCTCAACCAGAACACCAGATTCGACCATGTTTCCGTCTTCACCCTTTTTTTCTTTGGTGCCAACTGCGGGTTTGAGTCGTGCTCTCATATTTTTTGTTATATGATACCGACAAAGTAGTGTGGTTGACGAAGGAAACACGATGCTAACAACATTCATAAGGGTGTTATCTTGGTCGATAACAATGACCTTAGGCATATTTGTGGATCCTTCAGCAAATTCTTGCATATACCCAACGCCCAAGTGACATTGTCTTCTTTCTCACATTCCAAAAAATCAAATCCAACCGAACATGTCTTGTTTGTAGAGGTAACACCGACAATTTATAGAAGCGGAAGTCTGTACTTGTTAGTCTTGTACGTCAAATCAATCATAAGGACGGTTGGAAATGTATTGAACAAATTGATACTTTTTGGATGAGTCTAAAAAATGTCATGAATACTGACTTTGTGCTCACAAACTCTGTACCTAGAAACGTAGTGGTTATCATCCAAACATTTCAATAAATAATGTATTTCAGACCTTGGACCTCTTTGTACAATTTGTTGTTTCTAAAGATGATTGTAAACCGACTTGATATTTGAAATACTTTCCGGCTTATTCCGTTTCAAACCGGCAAGTATTTTTATCGGTGCAACTTTGATCAACAAAAATTCAAAAATGAATTCTTTCTCTACCATCTTAAGCCGACATACAATTGGATGCTTGTGTAGCTTGGTGTCCAATGCATGATTATGCATTCCGGACATGACATTATAATGGCATAAACCATCCATCCTACAATAAACCGGAAATTTAAACAGACACTCACATTTTCTCGATCTTGTGTCATCATGTTTTAGCTTCTGAATTTTTGGAACATATTTCCCACTTCTCTCACATGTCATCACAATAAAAGGTTGTCTTTGACTAGTCCGATTGTCGGACATTTCAATCACAACGTCAAACCCAAGTTTGCTAGCTTCCATTCGAACCCATTCAAGCATATGTTGACGAGAGGTGAAACTTTTATCATTTTGAAATTGTTGTCCATAATTTATCACAACATCAATCGTTTTATCAATGTCCTTCACCGCAATCGGCTTATCATCTTCATTGACTTTGTCTGAAACTTTTACGAGAGCTTTGATAATATTATCGTGGTTCACCATACCTAACATGTTAAAAAAACACAAATTATGTTAAAACAAAATTCGTGTTTTGTAAAAGACATTGATTCAGATATGCACATCTAAATTATGGTAGGTTGAATTGTGAAGTGCATATCCGAAGTGGCGTTGTTTTCTTCTTCAACAAATCAGCTTCAATGCAGGAAATATATAGTGAAATAATGGAAGTTTACCTCAAATTGCAGTTTTCTATGCTCTCTTTGGTATAGTCAAACACTTGAAACTTGATTTGAAGACGAAATATCCATTGAAAATGATTGAAGTTTTATGAGGGTTTTGGTTATGGAAGAATAGAAAATGAATGGAATAGTTAGAATAAGTGACCATACAACATTCTAATATAAAAAGGATCATTTCAAAAATACACTTCAGAACTCATCTATCAACATATTTCGAATGTACGTAAAATTTTCAAGTGTCAAAAAATGAACTCATCACCATCATGTTACCAAACCACGCTTGTAACCATTAAGCCAACTCTACAACCTATTATATTTTTCACAAACTTTGTATTTATTACTTATTATTTATTGTAATATTTTAACTCTTCACTCAATTTTGAGACTCCCCATTTTTTTAGACTATGACCCAAGGCCGACCCTGCTTTTATATTGAAGTTTTTCAAAACATTTTACATTTCACATTAACCTTTATGTGGTAAACAAAAGTTAAGATTGTAGCACCATTAAAGTTGACCCCACAACTATGTTAAACATATCGGTTGAACTTGGAGATATGCCTAAGGACGTCTATATGTTGTTGGAGACATGTCCAAGTGTATCCTCTATAATCCAACAGCAACGTGTATTTTCATATAGTAGTCAGGTTTCTGTCTAGATTGCTACATAAAGGATAATAATTGAACAATGAGAAAATGTCGGAGAAGATGATATTCAAGTTACATGAGAGAAGCATCACAATGAAATCAAAAGATCCTAAATCAGCATGGTGTCCTGTTTTATGTGCTAATAATCAGATGAGTTCAATCATTATATTGCAAAATTGTAGTTAACAAAAGTGACTATACAAAAATATTAAAATACAAATATATGTGATTTCTTTTGTAAGATTCATATATTTGGTTTTTTTTGTATAAGATTCTAAGTATATTGAATGAAACTTTCTATGTTAAAATATTTGATTTTAATATAAAATGGGATATTTTTTAATTTTAGTGATTTAATTTGTCATGGTTCTTACTGTATTTTGAAATTATTATAATGAGTAATTTAATTTTAATATTAATAATATTCGTCAATTAAATTAAAAAATAAAATTATAAATTTAATATTTTCATATAATAAAAATTTTGTTTATTGAAGTTTTAGTGGCAGAAAAAAAAAATATATTTTAAAAAGTAAAAAAAAAAATTAAAATTTATATAAGTAGTGACACCTACAAAATCCTAGGTATAAGTTTTACTAGATAACATAGAGTGAAAGATGTTATAACTGTAGGTAAAATTTTGTCTGTAGTTAAAAATTACTGTGACATTCAATTTAACGTCACACCACACCCTCTTATAATTCACGTTAAAGGAGGGTGTTACTAAAAGTTTTGCAAACATTTACCCATAAATTATTGGCTTTTAGTGACAATTTTTTAATGTCAGAAAAAGTCAATTTTCTTGTAGTGTTCAAATCTTTTGTGCGTTTATTTTCCTTGCAACTTTCCTTTCATGTATCTCGACCATAATCCTTTGCCGCATTTTCTCTTTGTTTAACTATTATCTTTTTTGCAGCAATCTCAACAAAAACGTGACTTATATATATATATATATATATATATATATATATATATATATATATATATATATATATATATATATATATATATATATATATATATATATATATATATATATATATATATATATATATATATATATATATATGTTAGTATTCAGTCAAAGAGAAAACTAATGACCTATAAAACTTGGACATGTCTCAAGCTTATGTGTGAAGAAAAGAAATGTTGTGTCTGAGTGTCATCAAGAATAAACCAAAAATTGTGAGAAATATTGAGTTTCTTGAGCAAACACAAGAAACTCTATTAGGATTTCACGAAAGAGAGAGATGAGGGAAGAAGAAGAAATATGAGGATTAGTTGAACTGTTTTTCTATTCACTTTTTCTATTAGGGTTTACAGATTACAAGTGAATAACAACAATCAACCTTTCTCAACAACCTGAGAGAACTAGTCTAGGTTGAACTCAATAAGGAGTTCGACATGAAGGATCTGTGTGTTGCATCCAGGATTCTTATAATTGACATCCGAAGAGATAGAAAGCAATAGAGATTATGCTTATCTCAAGAGACATAACCGAAGAAGATTCTCGGCAAATTGATATGTCAAATTCAAAGCATATTGTGACACTAACAGATCTTCAGTTCAAGACGAGTACGACTCCAAGTTCTAGTACAGAAGTCGAAAGAGCCTATCTGAATAGCATTATATATGTTAGTATAATAGGTTCTTTGATGTATGTCATGGTTTGTATGAGGCCATATATAGCGTATAAAGTGAGCCTTGTAAGCAGGTATATAGCCAATTATGGAAAGACACACTGGCATGCATTGAAGTGAATTCTAAGGTACATAAATGAGTCTCTGAGAAAATCCATGGTTTATGGTGGAGCTTGTGGTCATAATAGTAAAGTATAATTCAAAGGATATATCGACTCTGATTATGAGGATTGTATGTATTTCAGAAAATCTATTTATGGACATGTCTTCATTATGTTTGGCACAATAATCAGTAGGAAAACAATTGAGTTTTCCTTATCAACCACTGAAGCGGAATATATTTCCCTTACTAAAGTTGTGAAAAAAACATCGTGACTTGAAGGTTTTGATAAAGAGCTGAAACTTCAAGGTCGAGCTATCACTGTTAAATGTGATAGTCAAAGTGCCATATACATGTCAAAGAATTCAACTTTTCATGAGCGAATCAAGCACATCGATGTGATGATGCGTTTTGTCATAGAAATAATCGAGCGTGGAGAAGCTCAAGTGCTGAAGGTTTCGACAGAATATAATGCTTTTGATATGATCACCAATACATTGTTAAGTTGCAAGTTTTTCTATTGTATGCAGTTGATAAAGTTGTATGAAGAAGGCTAGTTTTCTCCCTTTGATGTTGTAGAGTTTGTTCCAAGGTGGAGATTTGTGATATTTTTAATCGAACTCTAGTATCTCGACTTCTTGGTTCGACAAAGATTAAGTATGATGTCAAAACTTGTTCATATGTTGATGTCAAAGTCGTGTATGCTATAGTCGAATTATGTTCTAGCATGTAGTAGTGGATAATGTTAGGTTTGTTAGCATGTCGAATTAGGCATGTTTGTTTAGCTCGATTGTTTAAGTTAGTTTGTAGCCTAAGTTAGGTTAGTAGTCTATAAAACTAGTACAGTGAGCGTGGAAACCTACATGGGCCATGTTAGTCAATTATAAATGGGTTTTTAAGGTTAAGGAAGGAATCAAAGGAGTGACGTCAAAGAGATACAAGGAAAGGTTGGTTGCTAGGGGGTTCACTCAGAAAGAAGGATTCGACTTTAATGATGTATTCTCACTTGTTGTGAAGCATAAATCCATTAGAATATTGTTATTCATGGTGGCAAAGTTTTACCTAGAAGTGGAACAAACATGTGTAAAAACTATGTTCATGTATGGTGATCTAGATGAAACAATCCTAATGAGGCAACCTAAAAGGTATGCAGAAAAGGGAAAGGAATATTATGTGTGCAAGATGAATAGATCATTATATGGGCTGAAAAAATCTCCTCGACAATGGAATAGGAGATTCGACATGTTCATGGAACACATAGGTTTCAATAGTAGCCAATTTCACCATTGTGTTTACTTAAGATTTCAACATGGAAATTCACTTGTTATTTTGTTGCTTTATATGGATGATATTCTCATAGCAAGCAACAATGTCGAGGATGTAATGAACAAGAACATTTTTTCAATGTTATATATAACATGATGTTTGTCCGATAAATTGATCATATCTAGAGTTTCAAAATTCCAATTGAGTGAGGTGGGACCAACGACAAATGAAAACTAACATTCAGAGATACAACTTTAATGTGTAAGTTAAAGTCAAAGTCTAACATTAGGTTTGATAGATGAACATATATGGATCTGTTGGGACGCATGTTTGGTTTTGTATTATTTGCATGAATTGATATATTTACGTGTTTTTATTTAGTTAAACTCTTTTGTAAAGCTTTTAATGTGTTGATGAACTCATAGAATGAACTTAGGCTTATAGGAATTACTGACCCTAACTCTGTAAACTTGATCTAGATTAACTGCTCAAATTGGTATGGATTTAGGAATAAACAATTATGAGTTGTGACTTAAGGTTTAACATAACGAATTCATCGATTTTAACTTTGAACTGACCTAAGGGGTTACAGAATCGTAATGTAAAATAGTGAGTTATACACCTAGAAAATGGGTATAATAGCCTTGTTAAATCGTTGTAGTTATTGAGAAAATTAATTTAGACACATAAACATCTTTATAAACAGTGACATACATGGGATTCAATCAAAACCCCGTTTGCCTTTAATCTATAATTTTCCAACACTTTGTTTAATTTTTATTTCAATCCAAGAAATCCCCCAATTTTATAATTATAGTAATTTTAAATTAATTTATTAAAATAAAATAATCCATGTAGATATGAATTTAGATTTTATTAATTTCTAATTATTTTAATACATTTGCTAAATATTCATCAAAATTTTGGCGCCGTTATTAGAGATTATGAAATTAATTCAACAAGACAGTTTTTGTGGTTCGTTTGTTTTTTTATTTTTTATTTTTTTAGATTTAATTTTAAGTTTTATTTATTTATATTTATTTTCTTATTTATTTTTCTTTTAGAAAATTTTTGTGCTTAGTTTTTTATTTTTTAATTGTTAATTTTAGTTTGAAAAATTCTTTGTTTCTATTTATTTTTCTCTTTTATTGTTATTTGTGTTTTATTTTATATTTTTTAATTTTGTTTTTATTTTCTTATTTTGTTTTTATTTATTTTTATTATTATTTAATTTCTTGTTTTTAAGTTATTGTTAACTAGTGTAATGTTATACTGCGATATTTTTTGGATGTTTATGCAAGGTTAAGGTTGGAGAAAACAACGAGAGTAACTCAAAAAGAAGCTTAATTAGCCTAGTTAACTAAGAAAGTACAATCAGAAAGAGTCATGGTCAACCCACTGAGACAGACTATGGGAATATCTCTCAGGTTCCAACCGACTAATCTTATTACTTTTGATATTAAAATATTGTTTTCGTAGGTTTCAGAGATAATCAGTTTGATGGAAGTGCTTTAGAGAACCATGGGAGCATCTGCCTCGTTTTAATGAGACATGTTCTTTATGTAATCCAGAAGGAGTAACTAATAGTTAAATCAAACTAAGCTTGTTTGGCTTTTCTTTAATTGAAACGGAAAAAGATTGTCTATATTGTTTATCAAGTGGAACCATTCAATCATGGACTGAGTTAGAAGATAAATTTATAAAAAGTTTTTTCATGAACATTCAGTTTGTGGACAAAATAACCGAGATTTCAAATTTTGAATAGGGTGATAATGGTTCGTTATCTAGTTAATTAAGAGAGATTTAAACTATTACTCATAAGATGTCCAAATCACAATATGAGTAGTACGGAACAGATGCAACATTTCACTAGAAGTATAAAAGCTCAAGCAAGAAGGATTTCATGTCCTAGACATTGATTTGACCAAGAGACTAGGTTAAACTGCTAATGAAGGGTCACTTATGTTTACAAAAACCACTAAACGTGTTGTCTTGCATGAACTGGTGGAAGTTTCAAATGCCTTGCAAACCTCGATCACTGAAAGTACAAATAGAAAGAAGAAAGTAGATGAGTTGGTCAAACTGATCCACAATGTAAAGGAGGTGGAAAAAGACACCAGGCATGCGGAAAATGAGATATAAGAAGAAGGTGTTGAAGAGTAAATATTGAGATAAGAAGATGCATGACACGATGTGCCAGACATCTGGTAGGACAAAAGGGATGGTTGTTGAAGTCAGCTTTTGGAAGACAATTTTTTTTGGGTGTTTTTGCTATTATGTTGTAATATTTATTATTCTTTACTTCTGCTTATGACTTTTGGTTCTATTGTTGATCCGACGACGTTTATCATGTTCAAGTTGTGTATATACTAACATACTAGCCTTGCATGACCGACCTTGTGCATGTTATCTTCTATACATGTTGACTTCTTTGAAGAACTAGCCCTTTGTCAAATTTAGGAAAAAGGGGGGGAGTAATTAGGAGAAGTGGTGCATCTGATGTGTGCAGGTAAATCTGGTGATTATTTAGTACTGACTAATCAGAAAGTACGAATTTTGTAGTCCATGATGGAACATCGGGCAAGACATATGGCCCTTGTATGTGTGAAAACATATATGAGTGTTAGTATACTTCTGTTAGTAGATTTTTCGTATCCTAATTATTAACTACTAATGTTGTTCATGACTAAGTTTGTGAATGATTGCATGAAAATAATGGTTAATTAGTATGATTGTATGCTACTCACTATGTGCTAACTAAGTTTATGTATGACTAAGTATGTGAGTGATTGTATGATAGATTGGATTTTCTGTTTAGTTTGGAGAAACTGAATAGATTATGTGTAAGCATCTAATCTTGATACTACTGACTTCTATTGTTGTTGTTGTGCTTAACTCTAATATATGGAAGAATGCTACTACTATTGATTGAATTCTCTGATGAACACAGTGATCCTATTGGTAGATGAAGTCTAGTGTTTCTACTGGTTATCACTTGTTCTGATTTGAACAAAGTGTTATATCTTTAAGAGTTGAACAAAGTGCTATATCTTGAAGAAAAGAAAAAAAATTCCACACTTTTTTAAAGGGGGAGATTGAAGTTCTTTGTGAAATGGTTTATTAGATTGACTGCATTTTGAAAAACAACAGCATGAAAGAAGTGCTCAAAGTGTTCAAGTTGATTTAGATTGCTTAAGCGGTATGGAGGTGCAGAAGGGAGATATGCTGGACACGATGTTTCGTCATGCTGCTACGATATATGGACCTTGCACATCAGAACTTGATAGTTGCATTTTGGAAGATTCTCTGGTCAAAGGTTGGATCAGATTTTATTGTTATTAAGTTAAAAATACGATTATATGATTTGTTGGACAACTGTGAATATCAAATTAGATTTTAAGATATTTAAATTTGAATTTGTGACAAATCAAATCATATCTTTTTGTTGAAGATATTCAAGGAACAAATCAAATATCCAACAGAATCTGCACTATTTTTGGACGAAATTAAATCTCAAATCCATGAATAAAAGCCCAAAAGAATTATGTTATATAAGGAGTTCATAACCTGCATTGGAATTCAAGCATTGATATTGAAGATTTTAGAGTACTAGGCTTACAAGGAATCTTTGTTGTTTTATGTACACCTCTATATTTCAATAATTTAGCATAGAAGATTTGTTTAGTTGACTTGTAAGATTCAACATCTCTCATAATTTTGATAGAGGTTAGTGATTGTAATCCAAACACTAAAGCGTTGGTGTTTGAGAAAGAACATGGGTGAGCTCTCATATTTAGGGAGATACCTAAATAAAAAGGCATTGGGTAATGTTAAGAAAAGACATAATAAATCATAATATTTGTTATTGCTTGTAAGACTAAGTGTACTAAGCTACTAATAGTGAATTTCCTTTCTTGATTTGTGGACTCAACCCTCCAAACGTAGATTTGGTTTCACCGAACTTGACTACTAATTATTTGTGTTATATTTACCCTTTTTCAACTTCATCAACTTATACAACTCATATTATTATAATTTTATTAGTTCTGGTTTATTTTATCGGATCTGTTGTTGAAGCATCGGGTATGACATTTTCCCCCTAAAGAAGATATTTTCATTGCTAATACCATCATCCCCATATCTTCAACACCTTCTAAGAGTGAGTTGAAGAAAAGCTAACTAGAGCAATTTGTTTTGGAATTGATTATTACACCTTATAAAGTGTCTCTTATACATTATCTATTGAAGCATTGTATATAGAACCCCGAATATGAATATTTTTCATTATAATTGTATATTTGTTTTAATATAACTTCATAACCATTTTAGATATTTGTTATTTATTATCAAATAACTAATTTATCTTACTTTTTATAGCTTCCTCCAAAGGAAAAGATAGGGGTAATTCTACCAAACATGCACATGATGCATGGCAACTAAAAGCAGAATAATAAGATGTGGGGTAGATGGGTGTGGAGCAACATGATGCAGGAAAAATGGATGTGGAATAACTAAATGCAGACCATATTGATGCAAAGCATCCAAGTGACCCACCTATAAAGATGGTGCCAACTCCAGGTTTTGTTGCACATGAGACAATACCTACATCTTCCTTTATCATGGATCCTCTCTTATCAGCTCAAGGTTCACCACATACGTTGAATGTAAACACTCAATTAGTTTAAGTATATGTCCACACCATTGATGATTGGGTGCAAGATTCAAAACACTCTCGTCGTGTGATTGATAAGGCAATTGATGGGAGGCCATATATTTTTCATGGGGGCATGGACTGATTAAGGGAGACACCATCTAAGAGGGTGGATCGAATATTCAAAACAATTGGGGTAAGTTTGTTACTTTGTTTAATTATTTAAAGCTTCAAAGGTTAGTTAAATTTATTGTAATGATTAACATAGAATATCAAGGTTAGTTTATTTGTATTCATACATATAATTCCTTCTTGCTTGATTAATTTTATGCCATGATTGAATAAACAACCTGATTAAGTCTCATGAGTGTTATGAGTAGGAAAAAGTGACTCAACTTTATTGATTAACCTCATTGATGCTTTATTACCTAAGCTAAAATTTGTGTGTGATGTGTGAACATGTGTGTATCCTAAAAAGAGTCATTTAATGTTTTTATGTCTCTTGCTACAATAACTTCAACACCTAAATAGTCTTTCAATAAGCTTTGAACCATGACTCTTGATGACTTACTAGATGAACTTTTATCTCACAACTTCAAATCCTTCCCATCTAACATATTATAAGAAGCATTTTGGAAGAACAATTGTTCAAATTTTAAATGTGTTTTTTCTTATGCCAAAGAATGTTATGAAAACCATTATCTTTAATCCTAGTTGTTATCGCACCAACTAGTCATGCCTAAATAGTCTTTTAAAAAACTTGAACTTTGATTATTGATAACTTACTTGATGTAAGTTCGGTTGATTGTGCATAACAAAGAAAGAGTTTTAGTTATTGTTGGTTTGGTACAAGTTTATATAAGAGGTGTAAATTTCTTTCATGAGATGAATTGTTTTTTCTCAATAAGGAAGTGACTCGAATCTCAAAGGGTATTTATCACTTGGTGCATGTATACCATTTTTTTATGCATATGTTTCATTGTTTCTATGTAACTAGATGGTTAAGGTTTTGAGTCGTGAAATCAGCTTCTTGCAAATCTAAGATAAAAGGCTACCCTATGGAGTAGCTGTTAGAAAATTTATTTAAAACAAATGGATCAAGGTTAGAATCGTGTGTACGAAATACTTTCTTTATAATATTTCAAACAATTCCGGTTTATTTTGGAATTTTTATGCAGGAATATCTAAGATAATTCAGCTTTCTCGAGTCTGCGTAAGACCGACGAAAACTCGAATGTAGTGAAGAATGACTGGAATTTATGTGAAGAGGATAGACTTTTCTAATGTGTTTTTATGAATTCGAAATGCTCAATTTATAGGTCAATCTGATGTTGTTTCATAAGGTTGCGACCCTTGATGAAACACACACTTTCAGCAACACTTTTGCTAAGTGTTGCATTGTTTCGCTTACAGCAACAGTTTTATCAATTATTGCACTGTTTCGCCTACAACAACAGTTTTATCAATTGTTGCACTATTTCGTCTACAACAATATTTCACAAAGCGTTGTTTTTTCTTGAATTCAAAAACATCTTCACTTGCAGATTTTTTTTCTTCATTTTAGAACACCCATAATTATTGATTATTAATAATGTATAACAGTAGCTTTAACGAACCAATCTGTTATTTGATAATCATAAAGAATTGTGTTGAATGTGAATATCATAAATAGCATTTTGAAAGTTTATTGTTGAACTAATAAGTATTTATATGGTCTGTTTGATTTAAATGAGGGGGAAATAAATCTTTGGTTCAAAAGAGGATAGGAGAGAGAGGAAATGATTGATTTTCATTAAAAATATGTTTGATTCAAGAGCCGAAGAAAAGAGTTTTATTAATAATTTACAAATTTATCTTTATGATCTTATAAAAGTGATATGATATTTTAAAATAAATTTTTTTTTGTTATAAAATTTTTAATATTGAGTGACTAAAATTGTTATAATTTATCATATAATGTTAAAAAAATTGAGCACACTTAATTTCAATTATAACTCTTGACACAAATTAAACTATACACTGATAACAATTTTGAAATTGTGACGAATCATCTAACAAAACATATACATTAAATAACTTATTATTAAATATTAGTGGTTAAATTTTTTTTAATAAAAAAAATAAATAAATAAAATTAAAATTAATGATTTTCAATTTGATATGAAAGAAAATATAATAGAATATATAACAAAATTAGAAGAAAAAAACAAAAAATAAATAAATATAAAAAATTTAAAAAAAAAAGTACAATGATTATAATTTATATTAAGTACAAAAATTCAAAAATATTTGGAAAGTGGAGAATAATTTAATAAGTTGATGAAAGTAATTGAGAAAAATTGCATAGAAAAAAAATAGTAACACAAAAAAATAAATAATTTTGAAATATAATATATTTTAAATATTAAAATTTATATTTCCTCCCCTCCCCTCCAAATCTCTCCAGTTCGGAAGGACGCAAAAAATGTATTTTTGAAGGGTTTTACTCCCCTCCACTCCACTCCCCTCCCCCTCTCCTCATAAAATTTTGAACCCAACTGATTTAATTAAAAATTTCCCTCTCCTCCATCTACCCCAAACCAAACTCTATCTTAATCTAGTAATGTTTTACTTTTGTTGTGTGTTGCGCACTTACATTGTTTTGAAATTTCTAAGTTGCTTTGAATTTTATCATATATGATCAAATATTTTATGTTGCATATTTGGTGTGCATGGGGTTTTTCATGCCCTTTAGTTGTATTGGGTGATCTTACTTGATTTTAGACTTTTTTGAAGAGTAGGGGCGCAAAGCACTTCTATGATATTTTAATGTATGCATGAAGAGGCAAGAACGTCTATCTTGGATGGGAGAGGGTGCTTGGAAAAGGCTAAAAAATAAATGGAAAGCAATAGAGTATAACGTAAAATATTTATGGAATAAAAGAAATCAGGGTGGTTAAGGGTTGATCTATTGATAAAGGTGGTTCCATATCCGTGAATGAGCACGTCATACAGACTGTATGTAGTTCATGTTAAACACTTAATTACTTAAAATTTAACTCATAAGTTATTTTTTTCTAACATTTGACATAGACTGTTTTATAATATTATTTAAGTTGGGTAAAGAATCCAAATTAAGCAAGGTCTTCTTAGGGAGTCATACAAAAATAAGGACTCATAATGTAGGGATAGTAGTGTTGAGCGAGAATATGGAGAATACAACGGTTTAGAGGGGGTAGATAGGTCTCCCAATTAAAAATCTTACTTTTGAAAAATGTGTTACCTGAGTTTGAAAAATAAAATGATTTTCGTGGTGGAAATGAATTTTTGTGTATAAAGAGATTATGCTTATTGATTGGTATACACGCAGAAAAACTTAATCGGTAAACAATACAAAAATGATCAAATCGAAGAATCAACCAAAAATATACAAGTTAGTGTAATGTATTGAATTTATATCAAAACTACACAAGATGTGTATTTGTACAATAACAATACAACATGGATTCTATAATCACGGTTTTTAGTTTAATCACCAACAAGATAAATTCAAAGTTCAGATTCTAATAAAACCTACACTTAACAAATAAATCGCTACCAAGGAAAACCTAATGACATGCAATTCTATGAGCGATAAAAACAACCTAACATTCAATTTCTACAAAATTAAAAGGAGAGAGAGTGACAGAGAGATAGAGAGAGAAAAATATACATCGGGATGTATACTGGTTCAACTATCGTCCTCGCTAAGCTTAATTCCCTCTCTGATGGTTTTCCATCAATAATTTTGGTCTTCCAATATTATTTGTGACAAATTACATGAGTTTTAGTACAATCACAATATCCAAATAATGCTGAAAATATAAAAATCTGCTATCTGGATCCCTTGATTTGTATCTGAACTGAATTCTTTGTGAAATCTTCGTGAGAAATAGTCTTGAATATTTTAGCCCCAAAAATCATGCTCCAAAGTCTTTGTTCTGCAGTGATATTTCCTCGATCCTACCGGTATCTTGAGTGTTAGTTTGTCTGAAGATTGAGAAGAACTCCCACCTTGTTTGTAGACTTCCACATAGCACTACCAAAATGAATCTGAGAGAAAACCTCTTTCTTTTCCACTGGAATTGTCAAAACCAGCCACAACACAACATACCTTGTGAACTTATGAAATGTTAAACAAATCTTAAAAGAGATGTTAAATCCAATAACATAATCTTCTAAACAATCATAAATCTCTAAATTTGAGATTTAGATCCACATGACAATGGAATTAGATTGAGGTATAAGATGCAAGAAATCATTTTCAAGTGTTCAAGAAAGATTCAATACACTTTTTGAAAATGATAAAACATGTGAGTTGTAAGTTTTCAAATTGATATTGAAAGTTTATGTATGAAGGTTTTGAGAGAAAATTGTATTTAAGTGTGTCGGAGATCTAGCTCAAGAATGAGTGAAAAAAGGTGTATGATATGAGTCAAAATCAAGTGATATGATTGGAATAAAAAAATAAGTGATTTGAATTAAGAAGCCAAAAACTATATGAAACCCATTCGTGTGATTCAAATTACATTATACGTGATTCTAGTCACATGACGGATGTAAAGGATGTCTAAAACTATAGGAGGTTCCCGTTGAATACAACATATGTGAGGGGTGCCTAACACCTTCCCCTCACTTAACCTACTCCTGAACCCATATTCAGTTGTGATGACCTTATTATCCTTCCCTTAGGATTTTCTCCTTATTTTCCATGTTTCTTAGGAACGAATAAACGATGGTGAAGACTCTGTAATCTTTCCAACAGTGACATTGTGATTTGAGTCACTTGTATGTTATGACTCTCATCAAATATTTGCAGAGCCAAAATATTGCTTTCATGGAAAGTTTGTTAGAAGACAACGTATCTAGAGGGGGTGAATAGATACCCCTTTTTAAAACTTTATACAAAAATCTGATTTTGAAAAAGTTGTTTTATCAAAGAGCGACACATAAGCTTTTTCAAAATGATGTCTATACAAACGTTATTGGAAACTCAGATATGCAATCCGTAACAAAAAATCCAATATGGAATAAGAACAACAAAATGAATTAAGATACTTGAATCACTTAACATCTTATTTAACATTTATCACAAGTTACTAGTAAAGCTATTTCCAAGGGCAATATTAAAAAGAACTAGTTGAATCAATTTATCAAACACTTGGTGTGCAAGTAAATTTTCAGAATTGTTCCTTTGATTCTGTTGATGCATAAAATCACTTATAATCAAAAGTGATTATAATCTATATCAACATTTGATTTACAATAAAAAATAGTTCGGAAAATTCTTACAATTAAATTGATAACACAATTCTATTTGACAAATTGATTAATGGATATCAAAGCAAGTAAAAGTAAAAATAAAAGAGACGCGAGTAATTTGTCTTCATAGTTTCCCACTATCGTCCTCGTGTATGGGTACATCTGCGCCTAATTCCAGTGAAATTAGGGTGATTCTTACTATGCAAAATTATTGATACAAGATAAGTGTTTAAGAGCAACTCCACACACCCTAAGCTTGTTATTGATTGAACCCCTTCTCATCTTTTGATCTTGAGAAAGACCAAGACACAATATATGCAAATTGACTATCTGGATCTTGCTACTCTTTTGCGTTCTTTATCTCCAAAGCTTTCGTGCACCGTCAATTTCAACTATTGCAACATAATACTTCAATTGTAATCCGCCGTTCTCGCGTTAATTCATTTGCGTTCTTTATCTTCAAAGGATCCTTTGCGTTATTTATCTCGAAAGGACTTCACTTGGCCGAAATTACCTCTCTAACGTCTTGTACGAAAACCCCCAAATTAACCAATGATCTTGGAGGAAAAACCCTCCTGGATGAAAACCCCTACAAAGCTCAATCCAATACACTATCAATCCTCATCTAGATGACACCTCAACAGAATATCGTTACAATGTAATTCCAGTATGTATGCATAAGTTAGAGGTTGAATATGAAGAGAGAAATAGTCTAATTTTATGGTTTCACCAAGTTATGAATGATACATGAAAGAGTATTTATAGTTTTGGAACTTTTAGGGCAAAAAGGACAAATTCAGAATTAAAAAGATTTGGAAAAACTGACCAAATAAACAGGATATATCAACCTATATATCATATGTGTAGACACATACGTAAGTTTTAAGATGTATGTGTCGACCTGTATAAGGCTATGTGTCGACCGAAACAAGTCAGACGCTACAGGCTCTAAAATGATAGTAAATGTGTCGACTTGAAAAATGGATGTGTCGACACATAAAATAAGAATTTCTGTAATTTCATAAATGCTTCGGTATGTGTCGACCTACACAATACATGTGTCGACCTGAGTCTTCCAGAGGCTACATGCTTCAAAAATGAGTTGCATGTGTCAAGCTGAAAAGGGGATGTGTCGACACATGCAATAAAAAAGTATGCAGAAAACTGTTTTTAATAACTTGAATCAATTTCAAAATTCTTTTTAATGATTCCTAAGACCTCTAATGCAGAGGAGTGCCACAAGACATAAGTATACTATCCAATGTACAAAAGTGCTATCTTTTCCAATTTTGAAATCATTCAAAACCTTTGATGACGAAGTTGTACTCACATACTCCCCCTTTTTGATGATGGCAAAACTCGTGGCGATGCCTTCCTTGTATTTATTAAAGACTCTCACTGACTTTGTGCTTCCCTACTTCGAATCTCATATATTTATCCCCCTTTGACAATAAAAAATAAAGATAGAAAATTGTGAGAAGTGTCATAGTTCCATAACAAAATTAATACAACAATCAGAGGAAATTTTGTATAGAAGAGCAACAAACACATATCCTCATATATATGTGATAATGAAAATTTTAAATAATGACCAAGTGACATTACAACCAATGTAATGCACGACATAAGAACTAAATAGGAAAGAGATGGCAATAATATCAAGTTGTTTTTGTAACGTCACGACCTTGTAACGCTTCATAATGGGACTCCTGATGCCGCACACACATGTGCCTAGTATAGTGTTGTACCCCAAAATTTTCCCTCTCATTTATCAGGACTTTTCTCACAAGATCTCTTTAACTCAAGACTGGATTAGGGTTTGATCAACTCAAGACATCCCATCAGGCACTGACCACCCAAAATTAGGGTTTGAGTCTGCACAAGGATTTTTGAACTTCCAATGCCCCATATGACTTTCATTGATCATTATGGACCCCCAAGATCACTCATGTCAAATTTCAAGCCTTGGATCACACTTTTGCTCAGTCAATTGAACAGTTGACCTAAAAATCAGTTGTGTTGGGGAAAAAGTCAACCATGGCCAATTTACAGTCAAACTTCATAATTTTTTATCCACATCAACATGTTAGACTCATATTAATCATTTGATCAAGTTTGGACCACAATTCCTCAAGAAATTTGATCAAATCATCAAAAGGGCAAAATGGTCAAAATTAGGGTTTTGATTGAGAAAGGGTAATTTCTGATTTTTTTTTACCTAGCAAGTGACCAATTGATTTGAAGCATTATTTCAAGGGTTAAATTGTATCATCTTGACCTAATAACATGGTTCAAAACATTGTAATTTCATTGGATTGACAGATCAAATTTGCAGTCAACTAATCAAAAGTCAACTATATACTGAAAAGTCAAACTTTGACTTTTTGGTCAAAATCAAATACCAAGGATCACAATTCATCAAAACATGTCAAAATATGAAACTTGTTTATCAAGGAATCAAATATTGAAGATTTGATTTTGAAATTTGATTTTTTTTTCTTAACTTAGAAATTTTTCTAAGTATAGAAGATTTCTTATTTTTTCTCAACTTTAGGCCAATTTTCCACCATGATACAAGGTGATTCAAATAAAGTTCCCAACATGAAAGTTGTAGACCTCCATGAAATATACAACTTTGCTTCACACATTTTTTTCCTAAAGATGTTTGGATCTCAAGATATAATTTTGTGAATACATGCCCATGAACTAAAATAACTTAGTGAAATTTTGCCCTAATTTAGGCAGGTTTTTTACCCAACTTCATGGAAAACTTTCACCTAGTTCCAAAAGAAATATTGAAATTCATTTCAAAGATGATTTATAGAGAACATTGCAAGCTTTCCAAAATGTCGAAGAACTCCTTGAGATCATTTTTGAGTAGAGAGAATCGAAGAGATGAAGTTGGCAATTTCTCACTTTGAATTCAAGCCAATTCATGAAGAACAAAATTCAAATCCTCAAGCATGTTGTACAATCTTCACTTTTTAGGCCTCAAACTCGTTTGTCACTCCACCATTAATGGACTGCACAAGATTTCATGCCCTAAAGCCAAGCATTCAATGCATTATAATAAAATGACCATTTATGGAAGAAAGGAAACATTGCCATTTTGGAAAAGCATGCTTTATGCATTTTTTTCATTTCTTGAGCCTTGGACTTGTTCTTTCTGCACAAACCAAGCCTCTAAGCCTGAACAAAACATGTTTAAAGCTTCACACTACCCTACAAGATCAGAACCATGCATTAAGAAGTCATTTCTCACACTTGCTTCAAAAACAAGAAATGTAGCAAGACATGTGATCTTGTACTTCTTAGCAAGCACAAGTCCTCCAATCTTTTGCTCTATATAAAGCCATCACTTTGCAACTAAAAGCATGAATTCCCAAGCCTTGAAACACCCTAGAATCATAAATTACATAACAAGCTTCCAAACTTGCCATTTCTGATTTGTGAATTGAATCTTCCATTCCACTTGTGCGTTTTCAGGCCTTTTGCTTCCCTAAGCTTCCTTACCTTACAAGAAAACCATCCCACACCCTGAAACATCACTGTAACTCCATCCTCCCCATTGTTGAACTTCAAAAGCAGAGTAACACGGGTGGACTTCTAGAGATCATTCCAGCCACCCTCAAGACAAGCTAAGCATTGCATTAGCTTTCTAGAGGTTCAAGGAAGCTAACCTGATCATTACAGCATCCTAAAGCAGACTCATTTCCAAAACACGATTTCCATTTTCAAGGTGAGTTTTCTGTTTTTCCAACTCTTGATACAGGCATAGTTAGGTTTCCATTTGTGATATATACAATGTAGACATCATTGCTACGAAGTTGTACATATCCATAACTTGCATTTATTTGGTCTAAGTTGGGAGAATTTTGGGTTTGAAGTTTCTGAAAAAATCAGGTTAAGAATTAGGGCCATTAAAATTCTCTTTAATCTTGGACTTATAGTTTTAGTTATGCACATGGTTAGAATCGTGAGATAAAATACTATAACATTCATGTTATCAATTTCCATTTTTGTTGAGAGATGAAAGAGTTATAGGAGGTTCGGCTAGCTAGAGGAAGAAGGCGAAGTACAGGGCCAAGGAAGCTTTTTGTGTTATGTTTTTCTTGTTTCACATAAACTAACGGATGTACAGCCACCCCAGTGGCAAGGCAGCGCGCTGAGAATGCCAAGGTCATGGGTTCGAGCCTTGGTGCCTGCCTTTTGCATATTTTTCTCATTTTTTGCTATTCTCTCACTTTTTTGCAGCACTGGGCTTTGTCCTTTGGGCTTACTTTTTTTCTAATGCTTACATGCTATTTACTCAGGATACCCCCTGGCCCATACATTTTATTTATTTGTTTTATTTTCTTTTTATTTTATTAAATATTTTCTTAAATACATAAAATCATGAAAAATATAAAATATGATAAATTTTGCATTTTGCTTATTTTACTTTATTTTCACATGAAAAAATGTTTTTATTAAACTATATATATATATATATATTAATTATTTCTTTCTTAAATAAACTTGTAAATATAAAAAAATTGAATTAAGTTAACTATTTTATTCCTTTTTATTCATATTTGTAAATATTTATTTTGACATATAAAAAGACTAAATATTTTCATAAAATATTATTTATTATTTTAAGACAAAAAATACACAAAAATAATACTTAAAGAACTTTATTTTCCCTTTAATTAGAAATTAGGGTTAACCATTTTTATCAAGAAATAATTTCCTTTTTTAATATTTTTAGGATTAGGTTAAAACTCCTTTTCACATAAAAAAAACAAAACAAAATCCTTTTCTTGCATTTATATATCTTTTCATATTTAAATTGTCTTGTACATTATTTATTCCAATATTTGTATAAATTCGATTTGGTTGTAATAGCTTAATTAGATTTACATTATTGCAAATCCCCATTCACAATTTGTATTTCCCCCTCCCATAAAATGTTGTAATAGTGTAGTAATCTTTAAATTACGCAATTTACCGATTTTATATACCATGCTAGTAATTAGGGTTTGAATGGAAAGATAAAAACAAATCAAATAGAAAACCCTAAATCCAAGACAAAATCAAAGCATGAAAATAACACATTTTTCACACAAGCACCCTTAGGGTTTCTCCACTTGGTTGCCTTGTACAAAAATGACCATATTACGCATGCGAAGTATCTTGGCAAAACAAATAAATATAAGATCATAGTTCCTCGATGACGCTATTCAAAGTTGCCTTACAAGATGATCTTGGTCCCTCAAAAATGCTAAGATACTTTGCAACATTGCTAATCATGGTTATACGATGACCCACGCCCGTCCTGTTTACATCCAAAGATAGGGTTGCTTACCAAATCAATGGTAAGACAACAATGTCAAAGGAATAGAAAATGAACAAGAAAGACATTTGAGTAGGTAGATTGCTTCTAGTTACTTGCTCTATCTTCAAACAACTATCCTTGCTATTTTCAAAACAAACACACACATTTCCAAACATCTTACAAACATTGAAAACATTTTCAAAAAGACAAACATCTTTGTATACATTCTTACAAACAAGAATTATTACAAAGATTGCCTAAACAATGGCCTCTTTTACAAAATACTTTCAAAACCACACCAAACACAATTTCAAACAACAAAAGCAAGTGATCTAGCAAGTAACTAAGAGCCCATGGAAAACCATGGATGAAAAGGGTGCTAATACCTTCCCTTTTCATAATCTACCCCCCGAACTTAAGAAACAATCTCAAAGGTCTTTCCTGTGCTTTTTCACCTTTCCTTTTGGATAAAAGAAAAGTCGGTGGCGACTCTTGCTAAACCGCAACATTTGCGAACACAAACGCAAACCCTCAAGTCAGTTCTCCCACTGTATCACACATAGCAACATGAATATTTCGCTACTAAAACCAAAATGAAGACGATTTTCATGCTATGAAACCAAGACAACAAGAAACATATATTGCAAATAACGTGATTACAAATAATTCAAGCACAAGCGGAAAAAATACACAAAAGCACATGCTTACATAACAAGAAAAAATGTATACAAATGTGAAATAATTAATACATGAAGTCATTATAAGCATATGGATCAAGAACACACAATGGTTATTAATCAAATTTTTTAGAAATGAACATTCATGGTTTTTACCATTTGAGAGAATATCAAGCATTTTTGGAAGAAACTAATAACATGAATCAAGGTTAATCTTACTTTCAAGGAGAAATTGAAACGATATTACCTCACTCTTAATTGAGATTGAAGTTGCACCCACATGATGTAAAATACTCAAACACAAAGTTAGAGTGAAAGTATAAGGTGTAAGCAGTAAGATAGAATTAAGCAAAATTTGAGATATTTATTATCCCCAATTCCCCACGTATATTGATAAAAGGTTTGGTTGCAAGTGGTTTAGTGAAAATATCGCAAGTTGATTTTTACTATCAACATGCTCAAACACAACATCCCATTTTTCAACATGGTCATGAAGGAAGTGGTGATGTATCTCAATGTGTTTAGTGCGTGAATATAGTACATGATTTTTGGTTAGATTAATGGCATCAGTATTGTCACACATGATAGGAATACATGAGAGTTTAATATCAAAATTAAGTAGTTATTGTTTAAGCCACAAATTTTATGCACAACAACTACCGGTTGCCACGTATTCCGCCTTGGCGGTTGACAAAGCAACAAAAACTTTCTTTTTACTATGCCAACTTACCAAGGATTTTGGAAACATGTGACAAGTTCCACTAGTACTTTTCTTATCCAATTCGTAACCAGAAAAATCGGAATCAGAATAACCAACCAAGCTACAATTGTTTCCCTTGGAATACCAAAGCCCAAACTTATATGTACTAATGAGGTATCTAAGAATGCATTTAATCGCTTTTAATTGGGATTTCTTATGAAAGGACTGATATCGTGCACACATGCAAACGCTAAATATAATATCGGGCTTAGATATGGTAAGATAAAGAAGAGATCTAATCATGCCTCTATACATTTTTACCTTAACATCCTTACCATTTTCATCTCTATGCAAGTTACCGTTTGTTTCCATAGGTGTGTCAATTTTCTTTGCATCATCCATACTAAATATTTTGAGCAATTCGAGACAATAATTGGTTTGACATACGAATGTTCCTTCATCAACCTAAGTAGTTTAACTCTCGCATTATACTTATCTTAAACTCTCCCCGCATAAGCTTAGAGAACTCCTTCACAAGATGCATATTAGTATATCCAAAAATGATATTATCAACATAGAATTGAACTAGTAAAATATGCTTTCCTTGACGTTTAATAAAGAGTGTAGTGTCTACATTCCCTCTAAAGTATCCTTGTTCTAGAAAAAACTTACTAACTCCATCATACCATGCCCTAGGGGCTTGTTTAAGACCATACAATGCACGTTTTAGCTTGAACACGTGATTAGGAAACTCATAATTTTCAAAACTGGGAGGTTGAGCGACATACACTTTTCCACTTATGTATTCGTTAAGGAACACACTTTTTACGTCCATTTGATATAATTTGAAGTTCTTAGAGCATGCATAAGCTAATAAAAGGCGTATAGCCTGAAGTCGGGCAACCGAAGCATAAGTCTCCTCATAACCAATTACCTCCTCTTGATTATACCATTGAGCCATAAGATAGGTATTATTTCTTGTTATCACACTATGTTCATCAATTTTATTCCTAAATATCCATCGAGTGCTTATAATTTGATGATCTTGTGGACGAGGAACAAGGTCCCAAACATTATTTATTTCAAATTGATTCAACTCTTCTTGCATGGCCATAAGCCAATGCTCATCAAGTAAGGCATCCTTAGTGTTTTTAGGTTCAATTCGTGGTACATATGCATGATGATAACAAAAATTACTTATCTTAGAGCGAGTAGTTACCCCTTTGGTGATATCACCAATAATGTTGTCAATTGGATAATCCTTGGAGGTTCTCCACTCCAATGGAAGACCATCATTTTCTTCATGACTTTCATTATCTTTCTTTTCTTGGTTGTCATCTTCATTCTTCTTAATTTCTACCGATTTAGGTTGATCAACTCCTTTATCGGTGTCCTTGAGTATGTCTTTTGTAGATGCACCTAAACCATGAAAATAACTACCTTTCCCAACATTATTTAGGGAAGTCTCATCAAAATTAACATGGACGGACTCCCCAAATGAACCATGGAAGCAATCTCTTGAGACTTGGGCTTTCCCTCTAAACCGGTGAAAGGAATACGATCGGTAACAGGTAAACCCAGTAGGTAAGAATGCTCCTCCAATGTAGGCATAAACTGATAATCAGGGAAAGTAAAACATCGATACATCGGATCATAGAACTGGACCAAAGTCGAGAGAATACCCTCCTTCATCTTGAGCTTCATAAGAGACACGATGGACCCATACTTCCTCCGAAAATTTGTAGAACTCTCGATCTCGGGAATCAGACTCATCAAATCATCTATCTTGGGATCTTTGAAACTGTACTTTCGAAACTTTATTTTTCCAGAATCCATGGTCAAAAAGTACCTGAGATATTCACAAAGAGTCAACTTTAAGTCCCTTGAAATAAAATGTTTTAAAGGATGCTCATGGGTGCATGAATGCATGACGCAATAATCACATACAAGATTACAAACATGAGGGGTCCATAGGTTCGACGTCACGAGCATGAGGTCAAAGGTACTACCCACAAGGTATGGTCTAAAAGTTTATCACCTGCCGAACAAGGTTCTAATAGGTTTCCATAGCCTACATCATTCCTTCGGATATTACCAACGTCCGGAATGACTCGGTAATTAGTAATATTCTCAGGAAAAACTTGTCTGAGCATAGCATCACGTGAAAACAATTTCCAGATTACTCCGTCATAGCTTCTGTATTATACCTAAAAGGACAAGATGGGTTAAAGGTTCTACGGTCCTCAGTCTCAGCAGGCTTCCAGGTTGAAAGAAGCACGTCTTCCCGATTACTCGGTAAATGACACTACAGTCAAAGGGGCCTCCATTAAGTGGGGGGTATCATGCCTCCTTTTTTGGGATTACTCCCTCAAACATAACATGACTATACCGCTCGTCATATCTTAAGTTTTCCTAAGTCCGGGTATAGGACTTATGAAAAATCACCAAGCACCCTGAAAACCAGGAAAATCCAGACAAACATATATACAACACATAATATACAACAAATAATAGCACATACATAGATAAACAAAGATAGGCTCAACCCACTTAGGAATGGACCAGCAATAGGTTGATCTTTCCCCAATGAAGTCACCATTTTTCTATAGCGGTAGAAATGTTGAGACTAAGTCATTCGATTGACTTGACTCGCACTGATCAAATAAAAATCACCACCGCACTTTATTGTTTCCAAAAGAATGGGAAAAGAAATAATAACCCAAAAGAGGGAGAGAGAATCTAAGTTCGGGGGTTGGTTATGAAAAGGGAAGGTATTAGCACCCTAAACATCTATGGTACTCCGCAGGACCCTCTTTGAAAATCTGGTGCATTTTGGCTATAAGTGTTGTATACAAAAATAGATGGTGGAGATTAGAAAATAAGTATTTTTTACAAATTTTTGCACCCTCCACGGTTGCGAATCTTTTGTGCCTACGCACCACCTTTCGTGCAATAGGGGATCAGGGTATTCATAGTTCACCTTTAAAAATTTTAAAAAACAAGTGTGTTGGTTAAGTTTAAGAGATGAGACATCATCATCTTATCCGAGTGGAAGAACATGCTTACTACCCACGATTATGAGAAAGGAGAATTTGCATCATCTCAAAGTGGAGGATATAGCTTGGATTTTAAAATCAATAAAGCCCCGCTCAACACCCAAGTAGAAAATATCTCACTTCACTACATATCATAGAAGTATAGTAGCTCGCATCACTATAAAGATTGACAAGAGTCTAATCTTTTGAGAAAAAATTTAAAGTGAAATTCCAAAATGGCAAAATAATTTGAATGAGATTGATTGACTTTTAGTCTTCTCACAAAAATTTCAAGGTATTGTTAATTTTTTTAAAGTTTGATTAAGAAAATATTTTGAAAATGCATGGACCTGAGTCCAAGTTTGTTATGAAAGCGGTTCAAGTTTAAAGCAAGAATAGTTTTCAAAAAGAGGGAGAAGATTTTTGAAATTAAATAAGATGGGAGAAGATGAATAGACTATCCTAGAGCATAAGGTAAGAGATATGGAAAAGAACCGGCTAACCAACGAGAAGCCAAGACTTGACACAATGAGCCAATGTATAATTATCATCCTTTGGATTAAAACAAGCAAGTAAAGATGATAAACCTCTTAAGAAAACCAATCTTCAAATTCATTAGGTATTTCACAAAAATTGGACAGAGTAACGACTGTATAAAGATGAATTCCCAATCAGACAAAGTGTATAATCAGAATAACCTGCACACAAAGAAAATAAACAAACCAATGTCTCGGGGTAAACTCCAAGAACTCCAGACAAGATTACAGTTGAAGTCACAAGGTCTCAAGGTAGGTCAAGGCTTCTAATCCTAAGTCAAATAAGTCCACAAATCCAAAATGCCAAGGATAGTAACCAAATAGTCCAAGTAACATTAAAGCTCTTTTATAGTTCAAGTTGATTGTTAGGTATCTTCAAAAAGAAAATGAAAGGCTCAAATGCGCAAAGATGAAAATAGAATGAAATATAGATGCTAAAATAAATGGTGCTTAAGTAAAAAGCATAAAGTATTAAGAACTTGAATTTGAAACTCATTATAGGATTGACAAAATCAAAGCATCTCAACAACAAGTTTCATTTGCTTTTTGTCAAGTATATCATTCATTTTAAAATCTCGAGGCAACAATAAATGATCAACAATGTTTAAATGATTCATTTTGACCAAAGCTTATGAAGATTCATTAGAGGATTGATAAGACCAAAGACTCCTAACAATGAATATCAAGATTATTGGATCAAAGGTTTCAAATCAACAAACTTGGGCTTGCAAACATTGGTTTGGACCATGAATGATCATTTTTCGAATCGGGACAAAGTTTAATGTTATGTTAAGCAATCGTAAGTGGACTTATATAAAAGTCGCACCTATTTTGAGACCAGTCAATAGCAATATTTGTGCCATATATATATATATATATATATATATATATATATATATATATATATATATATATATATATATATATATATATATATATATATATATATATATATATATATATATATATATATATATATATATATCATTCTCCAGAAACATATAGTACAAGTGAGAAATGGATAAGATGAAAGGGGAGGGGATGTGTTAGATGAAATTTTAGTTTCAAATATCGTCAACATCATTCATCCATCTCGGTGGATTTGGGTTTTCAACCTATCAACACCCAAGATCCAATGATGTTGAAGAAATTGTCCCAAAATAAATCCCAAGTCAGTATCACATGTCATGTCAAGAATTAAACAAAAATTATGTACAAAAATTCTCAATCACAAACTTTGATCAAAAGTAAAACCCTAAATGCAACCCTAAGTCAAAAATTAGGTTTAAAATAGGAAAATAACTTGTAAAAATTATGATAATTAAACCCTAACTTCCTAAAGATCTATAAAAGTTATAAATGGAGTTTAGAGTTCTTGGATTAAGGTGGAAACATGATTTAAAAATGCAAACATTGAGACTAGCTAGCAAAATGCTTAAAGTAGAGGTGTTTTGAAAAACAATTTGTAAAAATTATGAAATAACATTTTAAAATTCAAGGAAAATATTCTTTATGACCTCAACTTGTACAAGCACTCTAGATAAATTTATTTATGATTTTACAAGCATGGGATGTTAGAATTTTCACGCAACCAATGTGAATGATCAACCAAAACCCTAAAAAAGGAGAAATTAAGTTCAAAATTAATCTACTTAATCTAAAATTCAAATAAATTTGGTGTAAGACTCCCTAAATTTCAAGAAAATTCTAAGGATCAGTAAGTATACTTTTCTTGAATTTTATCCCAAAAGAAAGAAATAAATAAAAATTATTTACACAATATATAAAAAAAACAAAGAAAAAGTGTTATAACCAAACAAATGATATAATTTAAATCCCACAAATTTTGTAAAATTAAACAAAAATTATTTTCAATAAGAAGACTCAGAAGAGCACTTAAAAACATTTTTTAGGATTTTTTTTATTTAGTAGAAATAGGAAAATAAAATTCTAGAATGATTAAAACGCTAATTAAACTACTTGAATTTATTTAATCATGAAAAATGATAAAACTAAGAAATAAAAATCATAAAATGAAAATATATTGAAAATAGAGTTTAAAATACTTTTGTGGTGATTTTTGAATTCAGAAAAGTGTTTAAACAAAATTAAAGAAAACAGAGAAACTTAAAATATAATTAAGGTGTATTACACCTGTTATTAGTATAAAGCGTTGTAAAAGAATAAATTAGAACATGTTAAATAAAAAGATGCCACGTAGTCATCCCTACCGCGTGAACCAACCCTAACATTTCTATTTTTGCAGTTTTGAAACAACATGTTCAGACCATGATATCTCACGCGTTTCTCCATGAAAACCCAAGATGTAAACATCAAACTTCAAGATGAAAATGAGTAGAACACAATGGAATCAAAAATTTTATCAAAAGGTGCATGGATCATAGAGAAAATGCCACACGAATATTGTTGTATGAACATGATTTAGAGTTGAGCAATTCAAAAAATAGCTTTCTGACTTAATCTTCTCATTCAATTCTCAACCATATCCCTTGATCCAAACATTAAAATGCATCCTCTCAATGCATAGAAAAACAAAACACGCATGGATTCATCAAACAATGCCATAATCTAATCATAAATTGAACACAAAAGCAGTTGCATGAACAGAATGTTTGAGCAACCTCATGGAATAAGAATCAAGCAATGAATGCACATATGATTATACTTCAGATGTATGATCTGTCTAGCTAAGCATCAACATGAACAAAATTGAATGCATGATTCGAGCTAGCATGAGATGAAAATGGATTTTGAAAATTTACCTCAATGAGTGAAAATAAATTCACTCAATGCCTCTGTTTTGAAGTAGAAAACCGATTACAACTTCTTCTTCGTGCTTCAACAATGGCAGAATGAGCAAGAAGAATGGGTTTGAGCAAGAGAATCTTGGAGAAAATGAAGAAGAACTTTGTGTTTTAAGATAAGGAAGGATTTGGAGAGGAAGAGATGGATAAAGCCTTTGAGATTTTTCTCTATCTTTTCTATGCTGAATGTAGCTTCCTTTTATAGAGTGGGGAAAAGAGAGTGGGGGTAAAAGTGGAAAGCAAAGGTGAGAGGCAAGTGGTTCTGCATTTTGCTTTTATGTTGAACTCTTGGCAGTCGTTTTGAGTAAGTGGGCATAACATGGGCGTGAGCTGGAAGGCTGGTGTTATGCTCACAACTTCCATGCAGGCTTGGCCAAAATCATGATCACAACTTCAACTCATTGTATCTCTCTCCATAGTGCATGTAATGAAACAAAATTTGAATAAAAATTGAAGAGGGCATAACATACTCTAACTTTCATGTTAAAAAATTTTCAAAACAAAGCTTGAATCAATGAGATAAGTAGCCATGAATGCATGCACATCATATGTTTGCTGGAATGTATAACCTCGCCCGCGCGTGTCATATGTTGTTGCTGGAGAAAAATTGTACCTCACACATGTATCTTGATCTTTCATGTTGAAAAATTTTCAAAACAATGAGTAATTCAAAGAGAAAAAAGGTGGTGAAGGCATGCCCACGAACTTTTTGATGAAACGCTTGGCCTGGCGCGTGCGTGATATGCCTTGTGGTTGGGCAAGATGACAATTTGAAGTTCTAAATCCTAAGCATTATGTATCCTTCTATACTTGACCATTTAAGACGATTCTTGAACCAAAAATGAAGAGAACACTTTAAAATCCAACTTTGATGTTGCCAACTTTTTTATTTGAGCCCAAATGAGCATTCAAAATTAGCAATGAAGAAATCAAATTTTTTTACATATTTGGAAATTTCACTAAGTGTCCAAAAATTTCTAAGCTCCATAACTTTTTCTCCTTTCACTTTTTGGAATTGAGGCCTTTAATACAAATTTGAAGAATTGTGTATCCTATTTCCAGGCATGTAAAGTTTGCACATTTTCAATACAAATTGAGAAAGTTATGACCAATCGAAGTTCAGCACTATGAACACTTAAAAAATCCAAAATTTCAAATAACTTTATTAACAAGTTATCTCCAATTCACACTTCTTCTTGATTTTATGCCACCATTGACCATAAAATGTGAAAATAGGGACATTGAATTGATATTTGACCAAAAGTACCCTTGGTCAACAGTTGACTTTGGTTGACTTTTGACAAAATAACCAATTTACCCCCCTTTTGTCAATTGAACCTTTCCAAACCAAAATTGATGATCAAATTTCCAAACATAGATGCTCACGAACATGTAGAGAAACATGGAATCAAGTATTGTCCAAAAAGTCAGAAATTTCCTGATTAAATTCCAAACCATAGTTTTGATCCTCTATGCTAGGAGATGGTAAGATACATGCAATTGTTCCATTATCTACAAGATGACCTTCAAAGAGACATATATACATATTTTGATGTTAGTCAAAAGGATATATGTATAAGATACACAATTCAAGGTGCTTGGTGATCCCTCATGAACAAACCTAAAGATTGGATGAAGTAGGAGAAGTACCCAAACCCTAATGTGTGATCTTGTTGCATTGTGATGGTAGAGGAATCTTAGGGGGGGAAATTGGGATACAATAAAAGGGAACAAAGACAAAGACTCTTATTAGTAAGTTCAAATTATAATTTCCTTTTAGGCTTACAATGAAAACAAAAAAGGTTACAAGGAAACAAATTATGAACTCCTAAGACCTAAAACTTCAAGTCTCCCATGGACGCTTCCTCTTTGTGTTGACATATGCATTAAGGTTATGCCTTTTCGTGAAGTCGTTTTATCAGCTCCAGTACTTTCTTCTCACTAGCATAGAACTCAGTCTCAAAGGTGTCACTTTCTTCTTTCAATTAAATCCAAGACTTCTGTAGCTCTTCAAGGTCAGTTGACATATCTGGATGAAAATTGGTATGAGCAATATCTCCTTCAACAACAGGCTCCACAATTACTGGTAGGAAATCGGGATATGGCATTATAAGATTTTGAGCACGAGATCACACATATTTGAGGTAAGGCTCAAAAGGGAAGGAGTTTTTCTTTCCCAAAGTCTTGCTATCAATCTTATTCACCATGCCCCAAACACGTATAAACTTTTGACGGTAGCCTTGAGGATCATTCTTGTAATCGAATACAATACCCTGGATAAGCATATCATTAGGATCGTCTCTTCGAGCATAACCATATTGATGTAGAGCTAGGGAATGGTTTTAAGTAATACCTCCCATTATACCATGGAGCAGAACATTAGAGAACTCCCCACAGCGGTCAATAATAGTGATGTCCTCCTGAGATCGGGAACACCAATAGATATTTGAATGAGAAAGTGACATCATCCTTCGAGACCACTTATAACCTTGTTCATTCTTCATCACTGATCGGGGAAGGTGCGAATAAACCACATGTATAGTAAAGGTATGCAACACATGAGAGTCCCTCACCCTCTTATAATACGAGTCTGAAGAGAGTGCAAAATATCTCTAAGCAAAGTAGGCACGGGATTATGAGTAAGAAATATTTTGATGGTATTAACATCTTTGAGTTGGTCTAGATTAGGGAATAGTACCAAACCATAGATCAACAGAGCCAATATCTCCTCAAAAGCATGAAAACTCATAGCATCTAGAAACAACTGAGCTTTCTCTATCAGAAATTTAGCAAGAAGATCTTTAACTTCATTTCTTGTTTCCCAATTAGACACAATGTCTGACCGCTTTAGATATAAGGTTCTTGCAATAACTTCAGGTTTTGGAAATTTCTCTAAACCGGTGAAGGGTGTGTGATCAAGAATAGGTACTCCAAGTAGCTTAGAAAACTCTTCCATTGTGGGTACCAACTGATAATTTAGGAAGGTAAAATAGTGATGCTTAGGATCAAAGAACTGGAACAGAATACTCATCATGCCTTCTTCAAAAGCTGAGGTGACCAAACTGAGTAGATAAGCATGCCTCTTGGTGAATTGAGAGTTTTCGGGAACCTTTGAGACTAACTCCTTACGCTTGGAAGGTATCCTTACAAAGTTGATTCGGATAGTATTTCTGCGAGTGGAGGCCATAACCTGCAACAAAGAACAAAGATAAATCCCTAGGTCCTTGAAATGGTTAGTGAAAATGTTATGTTATGATGATATGATGTTATGATGTTATGTTCATGTTAAATAAGTAGAAAACACAAACAAGTCATATAAGATCCTTAGGTTTAAAGGCTTTCATGAAGTCTACAGGTAAATACCCTTCCCCATTGGAGTTAAGTTGGCTCAACCTGTCCTGAAATAGTAACCGGGTTCTAAGAATCTCATATCATGGATCTTTCTTGCATGCTTCATTTTAGCACGGCAACCATACTACTTTCTAATGGCAAAGATGGGTCAATTAAGGTTCTAAAAGTAAGTTAGTGTTAATGATACCACGTGGAAGCATAATGTTATCCTTGACTGACTCAAGGAACATCGGTATAAACCAAAGTGTCACACTAATTGTAGCTATCATGTTAACCATATAGGTATACCCCGTACAGTCTATATGATCTATTGCTACTTACCTAAGGAAGCCCTAGATCCAGGTCTTAGATCTTACAAGCAATAATACCCCAACATGAACCTTTAAGTTAAAGCAAACAATTCAAACAATTAAAGCAAATAAAAGTGATCTAAACTCTAAGGTAACCCCTCTCTTTTAAGTAACTTCCCAGCAGATTCGCCAGTTCTGTAATACGGTGAGAGAACTGACTTTTTGGTTTTATCGCAAATGTTGCGCTTAGCAAGAGTCACCACCGACTTTTCTTTTATCCAATATTTAGGAAAGGTTAAAAGAACAGGAAAGACCTTTGATAGATTTTGAGTTCGGGGGTAAGTTATGAAAAGGGAAGGTGTTAACACCCTTTTCATTCGTAGTTATCTACGGGCTCTTAATTGCTTAGCTCACTTTTAAAAAAAAACTTGCTTTATATGTGTGATTTGTTTGAAAATATTTTGAAATGCCAATGTAAGGCTAACTTTGTAATAATTCTTGTATCAGTCCTCAAGAATGTATATAAAGTGTTTTTGAAAATATTTGTTTTGAAAGTGTAGTGTGGAAAATGTTTTGTTTGTGAGCAAGCATTTAAGAGTCTTACCCACTAAGTCTTTCTTATTCTTTTCATTCTCCTTTGGAGATAGTAATATCCATACCATTAGTTAGTAGGTAATCTTATCTATTAGATGTGAAGGGACATGCGTAGGGTCATCCTATGGTCATCGAAGACAACATGTGAGGATACTTTAGCAATTGTATCAAAGAGACTATCATCATTTTGCTCGTAGGGTCATCGAAGGGACTACATCATTTTGTAGGCAACTCGAAGGGTCATCGAGGGACTATGATCTTTATTCTAAAGAGACCATGATGATATTGTTAAATCTAGGGTATTTTGTTAAAGTATCCCCAATTTCGAGGGACATGACCAATGTTCGTAAGACAACAAGAGAGGTTACTCTAGAGGTGAAGTGTGCAAAGTGTTTGTATTCAGTTATCTTATCTTGAAAATTAGGGTTTTCTATATTGCTTTTAGTCTTGCCAGACAAACCCTAATTACTAACAGTTAAAAATATAATGTACGAAATGTAAAACCTAAGCTATTACATCCTATGAGCAGTTACATAATTAGAAAAAAAAATGTGGAAATGTAAATCTACACTATTACAATTGAGAGTGTGACCTATATAGTTTTTCTAGGAATTGAAATAGAGAAAAGAAATAAAAAATGTTTAAATGTTTTTTGTGTTTTTTTTGTTGTAGAAAATAATTTAAATTAATAAATAGTAATTAAAATCTAATTATTTATAATTAATTTTAATTAATAAAAAGGCTAACTAAATTAATTAATTAATAAATAAAAATATGTCTAAAACATTATTTACTAACTAGAAAACACTAATCATAATTTGTTATAGTTTTAAAAAAGTTTAAAGTTAATGGTTAATTAGAAAATAATTAGCTAAGAAAATAGAATGAAAATAGGGTTAGTAAAATAAGAAAACAAAATGCATGGGGTGAGACTTGAACCCACGCCATTCCCTTCACAGGTCATTCCCTTTACCACTGCGCCATATTGTTCTTTGTGTTATGGAATGGGAAATAATCCATTTGGTATTAACCTATGTTAAAACCTGAAAAACAAAATTATTTGACAAAAGTTGGGATCAAACCCACGCCCTTTGCAATACCAGTAACGCTTCTTACCATCAGGCCAATTGTGTTACGCGCTAGTATAATCATCATCATTCAATATAATATAAATTGAAATCAAAAATCGGAAGTCAAACAAAATTGAATACGTGCATTGTGGTGGGGTCAGATTTTTTGAATGGACCAAATATATTGAGAGGATTAGCCATGCAACTTCTGACCGGAGTCAAACAAAATCAGAGACGTCGGAGTCAAACTCCGATCGTCTTCTCCGGAAAGATCAAATGCCAAACCTTCAAAAATGGAAGATTTGAAGCAAACCAAAAGGCCTATCCTATAAAAAATTGCATCCTGAACTCGAATCTGGGCTCAAAACATGAAAAGGTTAGCGTATCATGAGATTCGAACGTAAACTCAGATAGTGCGCTAACAATGGTGTTTTGTTGTTCCTACACAAAAGCTTACAAACGATGATTCTAAACAAGTCTAAACATAATTATAAACAAGTATATATGCATAGAATCAATCAACAATGCATGAATTGTGAGTTTGAATTCAAGAAATTTCAACAAACTAGTGTAAATGAGATATGTTATTTTGGCGTGCTTCAAGCTTCAGGGACGATTGGAATGAGTTCCTAGAGTCTTTAGGAAGCTTTCTTGATGCTTGGAATGGACTAAAAACGGTTGGAGATAAGGGTTTGAGTTTCCCTAGTTCTTGAAAAAAATTGAGATTTTTAGGGTTTGTTCTTGAGGCAGCCTTGCGTGTTTCTCCTTGGTCTGAATGTTGTGTATTTATAGAGAAGAAATTTAGGTCAACAAAATTGAATCGAATCTTTGTAATCATAGATTTGTAACCCAAAATTTTCCCTCTCATTTATCAAGAATTTTTCCACAAGATCTCCTTTGACTCAAGACTGCATTAGGGTTGATCAACTCAAGACACCTCTTTAAGCACTGATGACCAAAATTAGGGTTTGATATTGCACAAGGATATTTGAACTTCCAATTCCCCATATGACTTTAATGGATCATTATTGTAACACCCCAGTTTCAATTATTTGATTTATTTAAATTGGGAAATTATTTTATTAGAATTAATAAAATAAAAAGGAATTATCTATTTTGGAATATTTGAAGAAAATAAAAGAAATAAGAAAATATTGGGTTTTTAAGTTATTGGGCTTGGATGTCGTTAGTAAAGAGTGGGGGTGCAAAAGAAATAAGGATATATTTTGGAACTCAAGTTATTTTCTCATTATTCACGATAACACAGAATTTGGGAAATTTGGGAAGTTGAGCTCTGAAGGTGCGAAGAATGAAGAACATCGCTCAAAGAACAAAAGCTGCAATTTGATAAGGTAAGGGGGGCTACTACTCAATTTATATTTGCTTATGGGTTTAGATGCAATTGGTTGGGTAATCGTAGGATAACCCCATTTTCTCTGATGTTCTTAGTGATCGATAACTTTAGGGTCGAATTTCGTTAGAAAAGATTAGGTTCCCTAAAGGTTGTGAATCGATTAAGAAATTAATCCCCATTGTTGATTTAGATCGAAATTGTATGATCGTGAGTTTACCTTAGGTGTTCTAGGGATAACCTCAATGTTGTTAGGATTTCCCGAAAGGACGGGTAATATGTAACTTAAGGTCAACTTTAATAAAACTTGTTGTTGATGAAAGAATTGTTGATAAAATAGGATGTTTTAAAAATGAAAATTCTGAGTTTTGATTGATTTTGGAAAATGAGACCTTAAGTGAAATAATGCTGTCCTTAAGATTGGAAATTGACTAACGTAGAATGGAATTATGTTTCCAATTGATGTGTTGCTTTGAGTTATGCATAATTGATGTTGTTATGTACCGCAATGCACGTTTTGGCCGGCATTTTCGCGTTTGGTTGCTGTTCTGAGCCTGCTGCAGGTACAGGAAAAATATGTACGCGCTCATCAACACGGGCCGTGTTGATTCACACGGGCACCCGTGTTGATCTGCTGGATGGGAGAAAAAAATGTGTTTCTAGACACATTTCAACACGGGCCGTGTTGATTCACACGGGTACCCGTGTTGATCCCCTGTATTGGCAAAATAACGTGTTTCTTGACACATTTCCACACGGGCAGTGTTGATTCACACGGGTACCCGTGTTGAACCTCCTGTGTTGGTTTCTGAATTTTGTTTTCTGTGCATGCTGTTATGTACGGGATTGATCCTGTTTTGATGTGCAGTGTTTGATATGTTTTGAATATGCTGTTTATTGATTTCCTAGTGTTGATTGATGCTTGTATCGAATAACGATTGTATGTTATGATACCAACACTATGTGGATTTTATTGTCATGCTTTTAGATAATGTTATCAAGCATGAATTATGATATAACTTGATATGATTGGTTGATGTTTAATAGTATGCTGAGTGATTACATGCTATTCATATCGTGTTGTATTTGATATTGTCGATGTTACATGATATGGTTTATTGATGTTCATAGTATGATGAGTGTTACATACTGTACATATCATGTTGCATTTGTTAATTCCCATTGTGTGGAATTAACATGGTGGCCAATATACGTGTCCGAGATTTAATGGAACGTTGAGGTTGTAGCCGTGTCCGCGATATAATGGAACGGTGAGTTATCCGTGACCCGAGATTTAATGGGGCGGTAAAATGGTACCACATGCATGGGTGTGTTGCATTATATTGAGTATAACATGAATGGATGATTTTCCAATGTTGTATTTGATTGATTGTATGCATGTATTGTTGCTGAATTGTTAATGATGTTTGATGTTAATTATAAGTATGAAAAGTAATACATTATGAATATATGAATTGTAAAGGTTTTCGTAAACTATGAAACATGCTAACTGTTTGGGTGATGCTTATGGTTTTTCTGAATTGATTGTTATGAACGTATAATCAAATGTATAGTTGAGATGCTCACCCTTACTGTTGAATATTTCAGATTGAGGAGCTTCGTCCAGGTGCTTGGCGAAGGCTTGTTGTTTCTAGTTTATTTCCGTTTAAGTATTGTCCGGGTCATGCTCTGATAGTTGTAACTCCGGGAACGTTTGTTTGTCGAGCTGCTTTAGTCAGACTCGTTTATTTCCTTATGTTTGTTATAATATGATGTTGATATTTTCCAGGTGTTAATCCCTGATGATTTTGAAAATATTATAACATTGGTTTTGTTAATTAAATTATTCCGCTGTGTAAACATGTATGAGTTGCTTCTATGTTATGCATGACAGGAACTTGTTTTTGTAAAAAGAGAATTGTGACATCCTCGTTAATACATGTACTCTGAAAGTATGATTTTAATTATTTGCGAAATTTTATGCGGGGTTTTAGAGGGTGTTACAATAGTGGTATCGGAGCATAGTCGGTCGTTGCGACCAGAGTCTTGAGTCAGTCATTTCTTTTGTATGCGGCTAGTGTAAGGCAACACTGTCGATACTGTATTCTGATGAGGAGTATGTTTTAATTCTAAGGAATATGGCTGGAAGAGGTAACAGACGAAATGATGCTGCACTCGCTGAGGCTTTGGGGATGTTAGCTGGTGTACTTGCTGGAAATCCAAATGGAGGCGTGATTGGTGCTGATAGGCAATTGGGGAACTTCCAAAGGAACAATCCTCCGTTGTTCAAAGGTACACATGACCCTGAAGGTGCTCAGAAGTGGCTGAAGGAAATCGAAAGGATTTTCCGTGTGATTGATTGTGCTGAAGATCTGAAAGTCAGATATGGTACGCATATGTTGGCAGAAGAGGCCGACGACTGGTGGGTTGCAACAAGGACTGAAATGGTTCAGGATGGAGAGGCACTGACTTTGGCTAACTTCAGAAGGGCTTTTCTGAGGAGGTACTTTCCTGAAGATGTTCGGGGAAGGAAGGAAATTGAATTTTTGGAGCTTAAGCAGGGCAATCTGACTGTTAGTGAGTATGCTACTAAGTTCACTGAGCTGGCAAAGTATTATGCACACTACAACAATGATGAGGCTGGAGAATTCTCTAAGTGTATCAAATTTGAGAATGGTCTCCGAGATGAGATTAAGCAGGGAATCAGGTACCAGCGTATTCGTAGATTTTCTGATCTGGTGGATTGTAGCAGGATCTTGGAAGAAGATATTACCAAGACTAGGTCGTCTCACTCTCGTGGGGCTGTTGATAAAAGAGGAAAGCAACATATGGACCGTGGCAAGCCATATGGTAGAGGTAACCAGAAAGCAGGTGGATGGAAAAGGCCTAGTGGGGGAGATTCTAAGGCTCCTATCAGATGCTACAGGTGTGCTGAGAGGTTGAAACTGGACATATCTGGTATGCGAGTTAGCATGGTTGTTGATACTCCTGCATTGGGTTCAGTGACAACTTCACTTGTATGTAGGAATTGTCCTATTGAGATTTTTGGTAGAGGTTTCGATATGGATTTAGTGTGACTACCGCTTGAACAAATTGATATTATCCTTGGGATGAACTGGTTGGAATTCAACTGGGTTCATCTGAACTGTTTTGCTAAGACGGTGATTTTTCCAGAAGCAGTTGGTGTCGAGAATTTGACTATGACTGCTAGACAGGTACAAGAAGCAATGGAAGACGGTGCTAATGTGTTTATGTTACTTGCTTCGTTAGATGCAACAGGAAAGGTCAGGAGTGATGAATTTCCAGTGGTGCGTGATTTTCCAGAAGTCTTTCCTGATGATGTTGGTGAGTTACCTCCTGAGAGAGAAGTGGAATTTTCTATAGATTTGATTCCTGGTACGAGACCGGTGTCGATGGCACCATATCGTATGTCTGCATTTGAGTTGGCTGAATTGAAGAGTCAGTTGGAAGATTTACTGGAGAAGAAGTTTATTCATCCAAGTATTTCGCCTTGGGGTGCTCCGGTATTGTTGGTCAAGAAGAAAGAAGGTTCTATGAGACTGTGTGTTGATTACAGGCAATTGAACAAGGTAACCATTAAGAATCGATATCCATTACCGAGGATTGATGATTTAATGGATCAGCTAATTGGAGCCGGTGTATTCAGTAAGATTGACTTGAGATCTGGATATCATCAGATTCGTGTGAAAGCGGAAGATATTCAAAAGACTGCTTTTCGAACGAGGTATGGGCATTATGAATATTTTGTTATGCCGTTCGGAGTTACTAATGCACCTGGTGTTTTCATGGAATATATGAACAGGATTTTTCATCCGTATCTGGATAAGTTTGTTGTGGTTTTTATTGATGACATTCTGATTTATTCCAAGAATGACGAAGAGCATGCAGAACATCTCAGAATTGTGTTAGAGTTGTTGAAAGATAAGAAGTTGTATGCAAAGTTGTCCAAATGTGAGTTCTGGCTGAATGAAGTTAGTTTTCTTGGACATGTGATTTCTAAGAATGGTATTGCAGTGGATCCTACAAAAGTAGAAGCAGTATCTCAGTGGGAAGCGCCGAAGACTGTTTCTGAAATCAGAAGTTTTCTTGGTCTTGCAGGTTATTACAAAAAGTTTATCGAAGGATTCTCAAAGTTAGCATTGCCGTTGACGAAGTTGACTCGTAAAGGACAAGCGTTTATTTGGGATTCTGATTGTGAGAAAGGTTTCCAAGAATTGAAGCGGAGATTGACTAGTGCTCCTATTCTGATTTTGCCGAATCCGGTGGAATCTTTTGTGGTTTATTGTGATGCATCTCTGATGGGATTAGGTGGTGTTTTAATGCAGAATCAACAGGTAGTTGCGTATGCTTCGAGACAGTTGAAGGTTCATGAAAGGAACTATCCTACTCATGACTTAGAGTTGGCAGCAGTTGTGTTTGTCTTGAAATTGTGGAGACATTATCTGTATGGTTCGAGATTTGAAGTGTATAGTGATCATAAGAGTTTGAAGTATCTTTTCGATCAAAAAGAGCTCAATATGAGGCAAAGAAGGTGGCTCAAAGATTATGATTTTGGTTTGAATTACCATCCTGGTAAGGCAAATGTGGTTGCAGATGCTTTGAACAGGAAATCCTTGCATATGTCTATGATGATGGTTCGTGAATTGGATTTAATTGAACAATTCCGAGATTTGAGTTTACTTTGTGAAAGTACTCCGAAGTGTGTTCGTTTGGGTATGTTGAAACTTACTAGTGGTATTCTAGAAGAGATCAGGATCGGGCAGAAATCTGATGTTAATTTAGTTGATAAATTGACATTGATCAACCAAGGTCAAGGTGGTGAGTTTAGAATTGATGAAAATGATGTTATGAGATTTGGCGATAGAGTTTGTGTTCCTGATGTTGCAGAAATCAAGAAGAGTATATTAGAGGAAGGACATCGCAGTGGGATGAGTATTCATCCGGGTGCCACGAAAATGTATCATGATTTGAAGAAATTGTTTTGGTGGCCAGGGATGAAAAAGGAAATAGCTGAATTTGTGTATGCATGTTTAATCTGTCAGAAATCAAAGATTGAGCATCAGAATCCGTCTGGATTTATGCAACCGATGTTTATTCCAGAATGGAAGTGGGATAGTATTTCTATGGATTTTGTATCCGGGTTGCCGAGGACTCCTAAGAATTGTGAAGCGATATGGGTTGTGGTGGATAGATTGACTAAGTCTGCTCATTTTATACCGGTGCGAATGGATTACTCAATGGAGAGATTGGCACAGTTATATATTGAGAAAATAGTGAGTTTGCATGGAGTTCCTTCTAGTATTGTGTCAGATAGAGATCCGAGGTTCACTTCGAAATTTTGGGAAGGATTGCAGAAGGCTTTAGGTACTAAATTGAGGTTGAGTTCAGCTTACCATCCTCAGACTGATGGACAGACGGAGAGGACGATTCAATCGTTAGAAGATTTATTGCGTGCTTGTGTTTTAGAGAAGGGTGGAGCTTGGGATAGCTATTTGCCATTGATTGAATTTACTTATAATAATAGTTACCATTCGAGTATTGGTATGGCTCCGTTTGAGGCATTGTATGGTAGACGGTGTAGAACGCCTTTGTGTTGGTATGAATCTGGAGAGAGTTCAATAATTGGGCCAGAGATTGTTCAGCGGACTACTGAAAAGATCAAATTGATTCAAGAAAAGATGAGAGCTTCTCAGAGTCGTCAGAAAAGTTATCATGATAAGAGGAGAAATAATTTAGAATTCAGTGCTGGAGATCATGTGTTTATGAGAGTTACTCCGATGACGGGTATTGGTCGAGCGTTGAAATCTAAGAAGTTGACTCCGCGTTTTATTGGTCCGTTTCAGATTACGGAAAGAGTTGGAGAAGTTGCTTATCGTATTGCTTTACCTCCGAGACTTGCGAATTTGCACGATGTTTTTCATGTTTCTCAGTTGAGGAGATACATTCCAGACCCATCTCATGTAATCCAAATAGATGATGTACAAGTGAGAGATAACCTGACAGTAGAAACATTGCCTATGAGGATAGAAGATCGGGAAGTGAAACAGTTAAGGGGTAAAGAGATAGCATTAGTGAAGGTTGCTTGGGGAGGTCCAGCAGATGGAAATGTTACTTGGGAACTGGAGAGCCAGATGAAAGAGGCTTATCCGGATCTGTTCGTCTAAGGTATGTTTTCGAGGACGAAAACTCTTTTAGTGGGGGAGAGTTGTAACACCCCAGTTTCAATTATTTGATTTATTTAAATTGGGAAATTATTTTATTAGAATTAATAAAATAAAAAGGAATTATCTATTTTGGAATATTTGAAGAAAATAAAAGAAATAAGAAAATATTGGGTTTTTAAGTTATTGGGCTTGGATGTCGTTAGTAAAGAGTGGGGGTGCAAAAGAAATAAGGATATATTTTGGAACTCAAGTTATTTTCTCATTATTCACGATAACACAGAATTTGGGAAATTTGGGAAATTGAGCTCTGAAGGTGCGAAGAACGAAGAACATCGCTCAAAGAACAAAAGCTGCAATTTGATAAGGTAAGGGGGGCTACTACTCAATTTATATTTGCTTATGGGTTTAGATGCAATTGGTTGGGTAATCGTAGGATAACCCCATTTTCTCTGATGTTCTTAGTGATCGATAACTTTAGGGTCGAATTTCGTTAGAAAAGATTAGGTTCCCTAAAGGTTGTGAATCGATTAAGAAATTAATCCCCATTGTTGATTTAGATCGAAATTGTATGATCGTGAGTTTACCTTAGGTGTTCTAGGGATAACCTCAATGTTGTTAGGATTTCCCTAAAGGACGGGTAATATGTAACTTAAGGTCAACTTTAATAAAACTTGTTGTTGATGAAAGAATTGTTGATAAAATAGGATGTTTTAAAAATGAAAATTCTGAGTTTTGATTGATTTTGGAAAATGAGACCTTAAGTGAAATAATGTTGTCCTTAAGATTGGAAATTGACGAACGTAGAAGGGAATTGTGTTTCCAATTGATGTGTTGCTTTGAGTTATGCATAATTGATGTTGTTATGTACCGCAATGCACGTTTTGGCCGGCATTTTCGCGTTTGGTTGCTGTTCTGAGCCTGCTGCAGGTACAGGAAAAATATGTACGCGCTCATCAACACGGGCCGTGTTGATTCACACGGGCACCCGTGTTGATCTGTTGGATGGGAGAAAAAAATGTGTTTCCAGACACATTTCAACACGGGCCGTGTTGATTCACACGGGTACCCGTGTTGATCCCCTGTATTGGCAAAATAACGTGTTTCTGGACACATTTCCACACGGGCAGTGTTGATTCACACGGGTACCCGTGTTGAACCTCCTGTGTTGGTTTCTGAATTTTGTTTTCTGTGCATGCTGTTATGTACGGGATTGATCCTGTTTTGATGTGCAGTGTTTGATATGTTTTGAATATGCTATTTATTGAATTCCTAGTGTTGATTGATGCTTGTATCGAATAACGATTGTATGTTATGATACCAACACGATGTGGATTTTATTGTCATGCTTTTAGATAATGTTATCAAGCATGAATTATGATATAACTTGATATGATTGGTTGATGTTTAATAGTATGCTGAATGATTACATGCTATTCATATCGTGTTGTATTTGATATTGTCGATGTTACATGATATGGTTTATTGATGTTAATAGTATGCTGAGTGTTACATACTGTACATATCATGTTGCATTTGTTAATTCCCATTGTGTGGAATTAACATGGTGGCCAATATACGTGTCCGCGATTTAATGGAACGTTGAGGTGGTAGCCGTGTCCGCGATATAATGGAACGGTCAGTTATCCGTGACCCGAGATTTAATGGGGCGGTAAAATGGTACCACATGCATGGGTGTGTTGCATTATATTGAGTATAACATGAATGGATGATTTTCCAATGTTGTATTTGATTGATTGTATGCATGTATTGTTGCTGAATTGTTAATGATGTTTGATGTTAATTATAAGTATGAAAAGTAATACATTATGAATATATGAATTGTAAAGGTTTTCGTAAACTATGAAACATGCTAACTGTTTGGGTGATGCTTATGGTTTTTCTGAATTGATTGTTGTGAACGTATAATCAAATGTATAGTTGAGATGCTCACCCTTACTGTTGAATATTTCAGATTGAGGAGCTTCGTCCAGGTGCTTGGCGAAGGCTTGTTGTTTCTAGTTTATTTCCGTTTAAGTATTGTCCGGGTCATGCTCTGATAGTTGTAACTCCGGGAACATTTGTTTGTCGAGCTGCTTTAGTCAGACTCGTTTATTTCCTTATGTTTGTTATAATATGATGTTGATATTTTCCAGGTGTTAATCCCTGATGATTTTGAAAATATTATAACATTGGTTTTGTTAATTAAATTATTCCGTTGTGTAAACATGTATGAGTTGCTTCTATGTTATGCATGACAGGAACTTGTTTTTGTAAAAAGAGAATTGTGACATCCTCGTTAATACATGTACTCTGAAAGTATGATTTTAATTATTTGCGAAATTTTATGCGGGGTTTTAGAGGGTGTTACAATTATAGACCCTCAAGATTACTCATGTCAAGTTTCAAGCTTTGGATCACACTTTTGCTTAGTCAATTGAGCAGTTGACCTAAAAATCAGCTGTATTGGGAAAACGTCAACTATGGCCAATTCACAGTAAAACTTCATAATTTTTTATCCATATCAACATTTGAAACTCATATGTATCATTTGATCAAGTTTGGACCATAATTCCTCAAGATATTTGATCAAATCTTCAAAAGGGCAAAATGGTCAAAATTAGGGTTTTGACAAGGAAAGGGAAATTTCTGATTTTTTACCTAGAAAATGATCAATTGGTTTAAGGAATGATCTCAAGAGTCCAATTGCATAATTTTTACCTAATGACATAGCTCAAAACATTTCTCAAGTCCAATGGATTGACAAATGAATTTTCAGTCAACTGATCAAAAGTCAACTGTATACTGAAAAGTCAAACCTTGACTTTTTGGTCAAAATCAAATGCCAAAGATCATAATACATCAAAGAATGTCAAAATATGAAACTTATTCATCAAGAAATCAAAACATTCAAGATTTCATTTTGGAAAGTTAAAATTTCAGCACTTAGAAATTTTTCGAAGTGTTGAAAATTTCTTATTTTTTTCACAACTTTGAACAAAATTTTCACCATGATGCAAGATAATTCAAAAGAAACTTCCAACATGAAAGTTGTAGATCTCCATGAAATATACAACTTTTCTGCACACAACTCCTTCCAAAAGTTCTTGGATCTCAAGTTATAATTTTAAGAATACATGGTCATGAAACAAAAACACTTAGTGAAATTTTGCCCTAATTTGGTCAGGTTTTTGACCTAACTTCATGGCACTTTTTCATATAGTTCCAAGGGTAATTTTCAAAAGTGATTCAAATATGGGTTGTAGAGAACATTGCGAGATTTCCAAAATGTCCAAGAACTCCTTGAGATTATTTTTAAGTAGGGGGAATCGAAGAGATGAAGTTAGAGTTTTATCACTTGAATTACAAGTCATTTTGTGACGAACCAAATTCAAAATTCAAAGTTATGCTGCATAACCTCTACTTTGCAGGCCTCAAACTTGTTAGGCACTCCATAATTAATTTCTTGCACAGCTTTTAAAGGTCTCATTTCATGCATTCAATGCAAGGTCATGCTTTATATCCATTTTGGGAAGAAAGTGCACATTGCCATTTTGATAAAGTGACTTTTTGCACAAAACTTGTTCTTGAGCCTTGCACTTGTTCTTTTATGATCATACATGTCTTATAACTCAAGAGAAACTTGTTAGACACTTACAATCACTCAGCCCATGCTTGTACTTCCCCTTGAAACTTGTTTTCCCATTTTTCTTGAAAATCAAGTAATATAGCAAATAGCTTGTAACTTGTACTTATGACTTTACAAACCACTCAAGACCTTTTGCTTATACATACACAAGCCATTTTCCACAAATCTTATGCATGCTTAAGCCCTAAAAACACCTAGAACACAGAATCACCAAAAACATTTCAAAACTTGTCATTTCTGAGTTTAGAATCCAATCTCCAAATTTGCTCGTGCGTTTCTTGGCCTTTTACTTTCAGAAGCTTCTAAACAACATATACAAATAATCCCTACACATGCAACACCACTGTAACACCTCCGTCATCATCCACCATTTTCAAAAATAGCACCTTGCACCTTGACTTCTCTGGAACTCCTCAGACACTTTCAGCTCAAGCTAAGCATCACATTAACTTCCTGGGAACTTGAGGAAGCTAATCCAATCATTGGAACTCACTTAAAGCTACTCAAACCACAAACTCGATACCCTCTTGCAAGGTAAGTTTTCTGACTTTGGAACTTTTCATACAGACATCATTAATGGGTTATTTGTGAAGGAATAATGTAGATATCATTGCCCTAAAGCTAACCATGTCCATAGTTTTCATTAATTTTTCTTGAGCTTAGAGAATTTTAGGATTGAAGTTTCTGAAATTTTTAGGGTTCAGATTAGGGCCATTAAAATTCATGCTTGTCTTTGATCTATAATTTTATTGTTTGCATTTCTGAAATCGTGAGGAAATTTGCTACAAGTTTCCTGTTTATAATTTTCATTTTTGTTGAGATTTGAACAAGATACAGAGGCTCTGGTTGGGCATGAGGTTGAAGATGAAGTTCAAGCCATGGATTTTTTTACTATCGTATATTTATTGTTTTATTTATATAAATGGGACTATAGCCACCCCAGTGGTAGAAGCGCGCACCTGTGACTGGAGGGACCTGGGTTCAAGCCCCAGTGGTACCCTTTTGGATTTTTTTTTACATTTTTCACACACTCTAATTTTTTTGGACAGGCGCCTGGGCTTCCCTTGGGCCTTATTGTTTTTTTCTTACTGCTAACCCCCATTGCTGGCTATCCACACCCATGGCCCATTTTATTTTCTTTTTCTTTTTTTTATTTATTTGTCTTCTTAAATATTTTTTCTAATACTAAAAAAATTATAAAAAATATAAAAATAGTAGATTTATATTTTGACATAGTTTATTTTTTTTCTTTCTCACGCAAAAATTATTTAATCATACTTTATTTATTTTGACTAATTGTTTTGTAAATTTAATTTAAAAAAACTAGGGTTTTAGTTAATTTTCTTTTACACCATTTAAATATATTATTTTAAAACCTAAAAAGAACAAAAATATTTTATAATACTATAAATTATTTTTAAGACAAAAAAATACCAAAAAAATTCTTCTTTTAAACTTAATTTCTTTTTTTAATCAATTAATAGATTAGGTTTTTATTTGAATTCTTTTCATAGTAAATTTAGGTTTTACTTTTACTATCTTAATTAGTTATTTTCTTTTAGTTAATTAGTTTAAAACCACCCCCCTTTTTTACTAAAAAAATCAAGAAAACATCCATTTACTTTACATTCACATTCTTATACATTTATTCATTTTTGTACACTATTTATTCAATTCTTGTATCAATTCAATATGGTTGTAATAGATAATTAGGTTTATTTTCTTGCAATCCCCATTTGTAATTTGTACACCCCCCTCCCACAAGTATTGTAATAGCGTAGTAATTTTAAATTCCGCAATTTATCGCTTTATATACAAATGCTAGCAATTAGGGTTTGTATGAAAAGACTAAAACCAATCAATTAGAAAAACCTAATCAAAGACAAAATCAAGCATGAAAACAATAAACTTGCACACAAGTACCCCCAAGGGTAAAATCCACTTGGTTGCCTTACAAAATGGCCATATTACGCATGTGAGGTATCTTAGCAAAAACAAGGAAAATACAAGATCATAGTCCCTCAATGACGCTATATATGTTGCCTTTCAAATGATATTAGTCCCTAAAAAGAGAATGCTAAGATACCTTGCAATATTTCTAATCATGGTTATACGATGACTGACGCCCGTCCCGTTTACATCCAAAGATAGGGTTACTTACCAAATCAATGGTGAGATAACAATGTCAAAGGAAAGAGGAAATGAACATGAAAGACTTTTGAGTAGGTAGAATGCTACTAACTACTTTATCAATTTCAAGAACAAAACATCCTTGCTATTTTCAAAAACAAACACCTACACTTTCAAAACATCTTTCAAACTTGAAAACATTTTCAAAAGATTAACATCTTTGTATACATTCTTACGAACGAGAATCATTACAAAGTTTGCCTAAACAATGGCCTCTTTACAAAATACTTTCAAAAACCACACAAAGCACAATTTCAAACAAAATCAAGTGATCTAGAAAGTAACTAAGAGCCCATGGAAAACCATCGATGAAAAGGGTGCTAATACCTTCCCTTTTCATAATCTACCCCCTAAACTCAAGAAACAATCTCAAAGGTCTTTCCTATGCTTGTTCACCTTTCCTTTTGGATAAAAGAAAATTCGGTGGCGACTCTTGCTAAACCGCAACATTTGCGATCAAACGCAAAACACTCAAGTCAGTTCTCCCACCGTATCACAGAACTGGCGACTCTGCTGGGGAAAATTCTAAAAGTGGAGTTACCTTATGGTTAGATCACATTTATTTGCTTCCATTGTTAGACTTGTTTGCTTTACATTATGGTTCTTTGTTTGGATTTGAATCCTCTACCCGGATTTGGGTTACTTTATAGGTAAGTAGCAATACATTGTAAAAACTGTGCGGGGTACACCGACATGGTCTAAGAAATAGCTATGTTGGTGCGACATATTTGTGGGTACCGGTAGCCCTTGAGTTAATCAAGGAGAATATGGAGCCGCTGAGTGATGTCATGAAGCACTAATGATCTTTTAGAACCTTTACTTGACCAACTTGGCCTTTAGGACGTAGTGAGATGACCGACTTTGGTGCAGTCCGAAGTTGCTAGATACTCGATACTACACTCATTGAGGTTTGGTTTTTTGGGATATTTCGGTCGCCATTAAAGAGGCTTGTGTTGAAACAATGACAAAGGAAACAAACAAGTGATATTGAGCTCCTTAGAACCCGGTTACTATTGCTAGGACAGGTTTTAAGCCGACTAAACTTCAAGAGGGTACTTACTTATAAAACTCCATGCAAGCCTAAACCTAAGGACCTGTTTGCTTTGTTTGTATATATTTACTAGTACATAACATCATGAACATCATAACATCATATTCATTCACTAACCATTTCAAGGATCTTGGGATTTATCTTTGTTCTGTTTTGTAGGACATGGATTCTATTCGCAGGAAAACCATTCAAGTCAATCTTGTAAGGATCCCTCCTCAACTTACGGAGCTAGCTTCAAGGATTCCAGAAAATTATCCATTCACCGAGAGACATGGTCACCTACTAAAATTGGTCACCTCCAACACTGATGAAGACATGATGAAGGTGCTCTTTCAGTTCTTTGATCCTTTACACCATTGCTTCACATTTCCCGATTATTAACTTGTGTCAACTTTAGAATATTTCTCCCAACTCTTGAGGATTCCCATTCTCAATCAACTACCTTTCAATGGTACGGAAAGAGATCCAAAGCCAGAAGATATTGCTCAAGCTCTACACTTGCAATCATCTGATATCAAGACCAATTGGGAAACAACGAGTGGTGTCAAGGGTTTCCTAGCAAAGTTCTTGTTTGAGAAAGCCCAAAACTGTTGGAACTCTTTGGATTTGCAAGCTTTTGAAGAAATTGTGTCTCTCCTCATCTATGGGATGATTTTTTTTCCAAATCCTAACCAACTCATAGATGTGAACCCCGTCAAGATCTTCATGTCTCATAACCCGGTGCCTACTTTGCTAGGGGACATCCTACATTCTTTTCACACTCGCACTATGAGGAAAAGAGGTATCCTTATGTGTTGCACTCCACTCTTGGCAAGATGGTTTATTTCGCATCTTCCCCAATCTGTATTGAAGAATGAGCAAGGTTCAAGGTGGTCACAAAGGTTGATGACGCTCAAACATTCATACATTCATTGGTGTTCCCGATCCATAGAGAATGTTACTATTGTCGACTATTGTGTAGAATTCACTAATGTCCCTTTACTTGGTATTAGGGGAGGTATCACCTACAACCCCTGCTTAGCCTTAAGACAGTTTGGTTCCGCCCGAAGGGATGGCCCACATGAGGATCTCATTCAAGGTTTGGTATTTGACTACGAGAACGACGATCAAGGTCTTCGCTAGAGATTCATCCGAGCTTGGAGGATGTTGAACAAGGTAGATAGCAAGACATTGGGGCATAATAATTCCATCCCTCTTGAGCCTTACCTCAAATGGGTATGAAATCGCGCTTAAAATCTTATGATGCCTTATCCCTCCATCCTCCGAGTAATCATTGAGTCTGTTATAGAAGGAGATGTTCCATACACTATCCTACATCCTGGCATGCCCACCTCTCTTGAAGACTTACAAAGAGATTGGATACAACTCAAGGGGGAGTGAGATACTTTCGAGGCCCAATTCTACGCTAGCAAGAAGAAGGTTTTGGAACTCACTAAGCAACTTCATGAGGAGCGGGCTCTGAACGCCTACATCGCACCAAAAAGTATGCGTACAACCTTTCTATCTTAGAGTTTTTGTATTTGTTTTTCCCAAAGAAGAATTGATGTACTCAAGTTTTAATTTATTAATATAGCGTGTGTTTCCTTTTTGTCTAAAACAAATTTGAATCTTTAAAATCCTTGAAATCATTGCATATGCATTTACCATTCATCATAACATAAGCAGGTTTCTTGCAACAAGTCTCCTCATATTTTTACATGTTATTTCAGTAAGATGGATCTCGAGCAAACGGTGAAGGACCTCCAAGCACAAAATGTTCAGTTTCAACAGATGTTCTTAACTCTAGCCAAAGGATAAGAAGAGTTGAAGACCTTGTTGGTTGAAGAGAAAAAGAAGAAGACAAAGAAAATAACCAGAGTTCTAAATATGGGAAGAAGATTCCAAGGTCAAGCAAGAAGGACCTTAGACTTTGCAATGTCATCTGGTGAGAAAGACAATCAAGATTGGAAAGGCAGGGAAGAAGTTGTCCAGCCAGATTCAGAAGAGGAATAGGAAGAAGAAGATTATTCTGAAGAATAATATCCTCCAGCCGACGACAAGTATAGGCATCTGGAAGAACGGTTAAGTGCAATGGAAATTCAAAAAGTGCCTGGATTGGACTTTGAGGAGTTGAGGTTTGTATTTGGGATTGTCATTCCTCCAAAATTCAAAGCACCGGTGTTCTCCAAATATGACAGAGTTCCATGTCCCAAAATGCATCTCTGGTCCTATTTGAGGAAAATCCAGCTTAATATCGCTGACAAGGATTTATGGGTACACTTCTTTCAAGACAGTCTGTCCGGAACTCAACTTGATTGGTTTTACCAGCTAGAAAGAGCCAATGTTCATAATTGGGAAGATCTGGCCGCTGCCTTTTACAAACAATACCAATACAACGCTGATCTTGCTCCCACCCATACTCAACTCCAGAGTATAGCCATGGTTTCAAGTGAAGGCTTTGAAGACTATGCGCAAAAATGGAGGGACTTAGCAGGAAGAGTCCAGCCTCCCCTATCTGAAAGAGAGTTAGTAGATATGTTTTTGGGCACCTTGTCCGGTCCTTTCTTCAATTACTTAATTGGGAGTTCATCGGCAGGTTTTATCGATTTGATATTGATCGGAGAAAGGGTGGAAGCCGGGATAAAGAATGGGAAGATTCAAAAAGATGCATCCTCTGCTTCTGTAAGGAAACCATTCATTAGAAAGAAATAAGTTGTTTCTGTATATCCTCAGAGAAATCAAGATTGGGCTAAACGCCGTCCAATGGTGGGGGTTGTCATGATTCCTAAATCCGCACCTGCTCAACAAAGAAGCAACCAGCCAAGAACGGAAAGACTAGTCAGACAGTTCACCCGAATTAGCATGACACTATCTCAAGTATTGCCACATTTGTTGAGATCTAATCTAGTGACTTTGAAAGAAGCTCCAAAGAATCCTAACACAACCTCTCCTTATTATCATCCTAATGCCTGCTGTATATACCATTCTGAGAGTCTCGGCCATGACACTAACAACTGTTGGGCTTTGAAAAACAAAGTACAAGACCTTCTTGAAGCCAAAGAGTTTAAATTCGACGCGGCAGAAATTCCCAATGTAATCACTTCCCCTATGCCCAAGCACGGTCGTGATGTCAATGCCGTTGAGGAAGATATGTTTGTTACTTTGGTTGATGAACTTGTGACCCCACTCCTAACTATCAAAAAGAACTTGTTAAATGTCGGTGTATTCCCAGGCTGTGATGAAAGTTGTCATTTCTGTTTATCCTCACCAACCAGATGTCATTTGTTAAAATCAGACGTTCAATGCCTGATAGATAAAAAGGAGATTTTGTTCGAGAAGACTTCTATTCCAACTGTTTCTTATAATGATGTTTCCATAGTTACCATTTCCGACAACTCTTCCAGGGTCTCCACCAAAAGACCTATTAGAATTACATTAGTTCCTAAAGTAGCTCCGTTGATAATTACAATGCCTGGACAAATCCCATATTCGTCAGACAAAACCGTCCCATGGAATTATGGAGGTGATGTCTACTACCACGGTATCAAGAAATATTGGCCAGCTGCTGAAGATTCAAGTTCTGATAAAGTTGACTTTGATATCAGTAATATCGCAGGGACTAGCAAGATAACCCGAAGCGGAAGGGTATTCTCTCCAGAAATTTCTCCCCCAAAATCTATTTCTGGACCTGTAATCATTCTTCTTGTTGTTGCTCCTCCAAAAGCTATTCCCAGTCCTGCAATCATCTCTGTTAATACTCCTATTGACAAAATTGTTACAATCCCTGTTATCACCCCTACTAACATTCCTGCTACCGAGTCAACCGAGACTCGAAGTAAAGGTATTCTGGTTGAGCCTGTCCAGATGAAGGAACAATTAGTAGCTATCCCTGAGACCTCCCAAAAAGAGATGGGGCAAATTCTAAAGATCATAAAAAGAAGCGACTACAACATAGTCGAGCAACTGGGGAAAACTCCATCAAAAATTTCCATGTTGGCTTTATTATTATGTTCTGAGGCTCATGCAAAGGCCTTGGTAAAATTCCTTAAAACTTCCCATGTACCCCAAGAAACATCTGCCGATCAGTTCAAAGACTGTAGCCAGCTTGACTGCAGATAATGGTTTAGGTTTCTCAGATGATGATTTAACGCCAAGGGGGAGGAAGCATAACAAGGCATTGAATGTGTCAGTTGAATGCAGGGGCACGACTTTCGCTCATGTTTTGGTTGACACTGGTTCGTCTCTGAATATGTTGCCTAAAAAGGCTCTTGATAGGCTTGACTGTGAAGGATTGACGTTGAAACCTAGTAACATAGTAGTGAGGGCCTTCGACGGCTCAAAAAGAATGGTGCATGGGGAAGTGGACATCCCCATAAAAGTTGGAACCCAAACTTTTGATTCAACTTTTTATGTAATGGATATTCTCCCTTCATATTCCTGCTTATTAGGCCGTCCGTGGATTCACAATGTTGGTGTTGTTACCTCTATGTTGCATCAAATGCTGAAATATCCAATTCTAGCGAAAATCATCACTGTTCATGGAGAAGAAGAGTATACGGTTAATCATCTAAATTCCTTCAGGTATGTGGAATTAGATGGTGAATTTATTGAAACTCCATTTCAGCACTTTGAAGAAGTCCCGCAGACTGTGGCAGTAACCAAGGTTGTGTCTCAAGTCCCCAAGATTACAAGGCCTCCGCTCAAGATGTCGTCTTTGAAAGATGCCAAGGCGGTGATAGAAGAAGATGGGTGCACTATTTGGGGCCAACTCCCAGATATCCCATACAAATCTGAAAAATTTGGTTTGGGTTTCACTTCAGGAGCCCAGAAGGTTATACATCGCGCTCGTGCCGGAGGACCACCCTTGAAGATCAGCAACCACCAAGTCAGCACCGTGGAGGATGGTGAAGATAGTTATAACCTGGAGGATTGGATTTTCCCAACTGTCAGTGGAGGGCTCAACAACTGGGAGGCTAGACAATTTGTCCCGATCACATTTATCCAACAGTAATTTGTCTTAAAATTTTGTCGGATCTATAATATTAAAACAATTCAGACTCTTAAAACCTTGTTTCTTACCCGAGGCACAATGGTCCATTTGTAAGGGTTATTATCTCATTTCCATATGACATTAATGAATCATGGACGTTTTTTACATACAAACTTTGTGCTCATTATTTTTCTTTTTTACATTTTCATTTCTTTCAAAGATAGTTATACTCTTACACACATTCACACTCACAATGCAGATCTACATCCACTCAGGATCCCATGGGTAACGGTTCTACTATGGCCTTTTGTGACTCTAAAAATCTAATCTACCAAGCCGAAGACGAAGGTGTGAAAGATTGTGAAGTTCCAGGGGAAATCGCCAGGTTATTACAACAAGAAGAGAGGACCATTCAGCCCCATGAAGAACCAGTGGACACAATTAACCTAGGTACCAAAGAAGACAAAAGAGAAGTCAAGGCGGGTGCCAATCTGGAACCCAGTGTCAAAGAGCGTTTTATTCAATTACTACACGATTATGTTGAGGTCTTTGCCTGGTCGTATGAAGACATGCCAGGACTTGATGTAGATATCGTGGTACATCGTCTACCTACAAAAGAGGACTGCCCACCAGTAAAGCAAAAGGTATGTCGCATGCGACCAGACATGTCAGAGAAGATCAAAGCAGAAGTCATGAAACAATTCAACATCGGATTCTTGGTGATCACCTCCTATCCGCAATGGGTTACCAATGTTGTTCCCATGCCTAAAAAGGACGGCAAGGTACGAATGTGCATGGACTATAGAGATTTAAATAGGGAAAGCTCTAAGGATGATTTCCCACTTCCCCACATTGATATTCTAGTTGACAATACGACACAGCACAAAGTGTTTTCCTTCATGGACGGTTTCTCAGGCTACAACCAAATCAAAATGGCGCCTGAGGACATGAAGAAAACAACCTTTGTCACACAGTGGGGCACATTCTGCTACAAGGTTATGCCATTCGGGCTGAAGAATGCTGGGGAAACCTATCAACATGCCATGGTAGCTCTATTTCACGACATGATACATCACGAAATAGAGGTCTATATGGACGACATGATAGCTAGATCTCAAACAGAAGAAGAGCATCTTGATAATTTACAGAAACTGTTTGAGAGGCTAAAGAAGTACAAGCTGAGGTTGAACCCAAACAAATGCACATTTGGCGTGAGGTCCGATAAACTCCTAGGCTTTGTCGTCAGCGGAAAAGGTATTGAAGTCGATTCTGCCAAGGTGAAAGCGATATAAGATATGCCTGCTCCTCGTACCGAGAAGGAAGTCAGAGGATTCTTGGGACGGTTAAACTACATTGCCAGATTCATTTCTCACCTGACAACTACTTATGAACCAATCTTCAAATTATTGAAGAAAGATCAAGTAGTCAAATGGAATGACGAGTGCCAAACTTCCTTCGACAAGATCAAAGAGTACCTGCAAGAGCCTCCTGTTTTGATGCCACCAGCCGAGGGAAGACCCTTGATCATGTATCTAACTGTTTTGGAAAATTCAATGGGGTGTGTGTTGGGGCAGCATGACAAGTCTGTCCGAAAAGAGCATGCTATTTATTACTTGAGCAAAAAGTTTACCGACTGTGAAACAAGATATTCACTACTCGAGAAAATTTGTTGTGCTCTGGCATGGGCTGCTCGCCGGCTAAGACAATATATGTTGACCCATACTACCTTATTGATATCTAAAATGGATCCAATAAAATACATCTTTGGGAAACATGCCCTCTCTGGGAGAATAGCAAGATGGCAGATGATCCTGACAGAATATGACATATAGAATACTACCCAGAAAGTAATAAAGGGCATTGTACTAACTTATCACCTTGCTCATCAAGCTGTGGATGACTACCAGTCCATGAAGTTTGAATTCCAAGATGAAGACATCATGATGGTAAACAATTGTGAAGAATTCAGACCATATGACGGACCTGAACAAGGATCCTGATGGACCCTGGTTTTTGATGGAGCGTCCAACGCACTCGGCAATGGTATTGGTGTTGTACTCATATCTCCTGAAGGATGGCATACTCCCTTTACATCAAGACTCTGCTCATAAGGTTAGGGTGTTTGGTATTCAGAGATTCAGCTTTGGTCATCAGCCAGATCAAAGGAGAATGGGACACCAAACACCCTAACCTTATCCCCTACAAAGAACATGTGCTGACATTGATCCCACATTTTGAGAAGATTACCTTCGAGCATTTCCCGCGAGAAGAAAATCAGCTAGCAGACGCACTAGCCACAATGTCATCCATGTTTAAACTTAAATGAGATAACGAGGCTCCCCATATCACAATTGAACGAATGGATGAACCATCTCACTGTCACGAGATTAATACTGAAGAAGTAGTGGACCATCCTTGGTTTCACGAAGTCAAGAGGTATCTCGAGGCTCAAGAATATCCGGAAGGAGCTTCAATCAATGATAAGAAGTTCTTTAGGAGATTCTCTGGTAAGTTCTTCCTTAGTAATGGCATTCTCTACAAAGCAACCATGACTCTGTTTTGCTCCGTTGCATAGAAAAGGTTGAGGCAGAAAGGATCATGGCTGATCTACATGAGGGAACTTTTGGCACACATTCCAGTGGGCATACGATGGCAAAGAAAATCCTACGGGCAGGTTATTACTGGTCTACCATGGAAGCATATTTCTATCATTATTCTCGAACCTGCCACAAGTGTCAGATCTATGCTGACAAGGTGCACATACCTCTGGTTCCTCTGAACATCTTGACGGCTCCTTAGCCCTTTACTATGTGGGGCATCGATATGATTGGGGAAATCAAGCCAAAAACCTCTAATGGACACCGCTTCATCTTGGTGGCCATTGACTATTTCACAAAGTGGGTTGAGGCAACTTCTTTCACTTTCGTTACCAAGAATGTTGTCGCCCGGTTCATCAAGCAAAATCTCATCTGTCGGTACGATATCCCGGAGAGGATCATCACAGACAATGGTACGAATCTAAACAATACTATTGTCGAATGGTGTTGTCGAAGATCCAGCATCACAATTCAAGATCCAGCATCACAATTCTTCCCCTTACCAGCCCAAGATGAATGGTGCTGTCGAAGCTGCAAATAAGAACATCAAAAAGATCATACAGAAAATGACAGTCACGTACAAAGACTGGCATGAGATGCTAACATTCGCTCTCCACGGTTATCATACCACGACACGCACATCAACCGGGGCAACACCCTACTCTCTGGTATACGGCATTGAAGATGTCTTGCCTATTGAGGTTCAGATCCCCTCTCTAAGAATTATGAAGGATACAGGGCTGAACAAATACGATTGGATCCAGACTCGACTTGATCAACTGAGCTTGATTGATGAAAAAAGGCTCACTGTTGTGTGTCATGGTCAAATGTATCAAAAACGGATGATCAAGGCTTTCAACAAAAAGGTCAGACGCCAAGTGTATCAAGTCGAGGATTTGGTGATCAAACGTATCATACTGCCGCAAGGTGATCCCAGGGGAAAATGGACTCCTACATATGAAGGACCGTTTGTAATAAAAAGCATATTATCTGGTGGAGCAATGATCTTGACCACGATGGATGGCGACGACCTGTCGCACCCCGTGAACGCGAACATAGTCAAAAGATACTACGCATAAGAGACCCACTAGGTTGACACACCTAGGAAAAACAAGGGCATCCCGGCGAACCAAAAAGGTTCGGGCAAAAATTAGGGATAAAATATAAAAAAATTTGTACACCCGGCAAGCTAAAAACCCGAAAGGGCGGCTTGGGCAAAAAAAAGTATCCCGGTGGACTGAAAACCCGAAAGGGCGATCCAGGAAAAAGTTAAGGAATTAAAGCGTATGACTATGTCCTGTTGGATCACCTTACGGACAACCTACAAACTCGACGATTCTGATTAATTCAATTAGCTTCGGACAAGGCAACAAAGAGATAAGATGCTCAGAGACACGGAGGCTATAGCATAATGGGAACCCCATGGGATTATTTCACATAGCTATCTTTTATTTGTATCAAATTTTAATTTTTTTACTACGGCATTCTCTTACTAGAATGGTTGTCTCATTGTACAAAAATACTTACTCAAAGTCAATACAAATATATCCCTTTGAAAGTGCAAAACTATCTGTTTTTCTTTACTCTTGTGTTTGTTTACGAAAACGTCCAATGATTTATTTTTGAACATATGCATTTGAACATAACTACCATTTACAAATGAACAAAATAGAAAGACAATCACTAATGGCTTTAAGAGATAGGGCAATATCTTTAAGCTATTCCATAAAATCCCCCGCAGTGTGCAGTTTAATCCCCAGCGGAACAAAACTTCCAGTTATCACTCCCCATTAAAGTCGCCAAATTTCTCAGGATTTCCCAACAGGATTTCACAAGCAGTATGCGGAGTTTCCCTTACAATAGAGTTTATTTCTATAAGCGGGAATTCATCAACACTTAAAAACATGAAGACTTACACTTTGTATCCTCAGCTGTAGTCAGGGATTTATTTTCCTCAAATTCAAGAAAGCAGTACAGCAGATTAGCTCACATACGCATACATCACATCCATATATCATAAACATTGATAACACGAATGCATGTATCATAATCTCATTATACCATACATTTCATACAACATTACATTGCATATTAGCTAAAATTTTACCCTTTTCAGGATAAGGTTAATCAATAGTTACCATTAACAATGTTCAAAGGCCTTTCAGATATAGTTTAGATACGCTCTAGACACGGATGCCATCCTGATACTCATTCAGATTCAATCTTCAAATACAGTTCAGATACGCTCCAGACACGGATGCCATTCTGATACTCATTCAGATTTCAATCTTCAGATACAGTTTAGATATGCTCCAGACAAGGATGCCATTCTGATACTCATTCATATTCAATCTTCAGATACAATTTAGATACGCTCCAAACACGGATGCCATCCTGATACTCATTCAGATTTAATCTTCAGATATGCTCCAGACACGGATTCCATCCTGATACTCATTCATATTCAACTTTCAGATATGCTCCTGTTGTACCCCAAAATTTTCCCTCTCATTTATTAGGACTTTTCTCACAAGACCTCTTGGACTCAAGACAGGATTAGGGTTTGGTCAGCTCAAGACATCTCATCTTTCACTAATCACCCAAAATTAGGGTTTGAGTTTGCACAAGGATTTTTGGACCATCAATGCTTCATGTGACTTTCATACTTCATGTTGGACCCCTAAGATTTCTCATACTAAGTTTCAAGCCTTGAACCACATTTTTGACCAGTCAATTGTACAGTTGACCTAAAAATCAGTTGTATTGGGGAAAAAAGTCAACCATGGCCAATTTACAGTCAAACTTCATAATTTTTTATTCACAACAACATTTTAGACTCATATGTATCATCTTATCAAGTTTGGATCACAAATCCTCAAGAAATTTGATCAAATCATCAAAAGGGCAAAATGGTCAAAATTAGGGTTTTGACAAAGAAAAGGCAATTTCTGATTTTTTACGTGGCCAAGGGCCAATTCGGTTCAAAAATGATTTCAAGGGTTCAATGGAATCATCTTGACCTAATCACATGGTTCAAAATATCTCAAGTTCTTTGGATTGACAGATGAATTTTGCAGTCAACTGATCAAAAGTCAATTGTACACTGAAAAGTCAAACTTTGACTTTTTGGTCAAAATCAAATGCCAAGGGTCATAATTCATCAAGATATGTCAAAATATGAAACTTGTTGACCAAGAAAACGAATTTTGAAAATTAGGGTTTTGAATTTGAAAAAATTTCATAACTTAGAATTTTTTTAAGTATGGAAATTTTCTTATTTTTTCCCAACTTTTCACCACTTTTTAACCATGATGCAATTTGAATCAAAGAAAACTTCCAACATGAAAGTTGTAGTCCTCCATGAAATCTACAACTTTTCTTCACAAACGTTTCCCAAAAGATGCTCAGATCTCAAGTTATGAATTTATGAATAGGGGTCCATGAACTAAATAACTTAGTGAAAATTTGCCCTAATTTAGGCAGTTTTTTGACCCAACTTCATGGACATTTTTCACATAGTTCCAAGAGGTATCTCAAAATGCATTTCAAATATGGATTATAGAACACATTGCAAGCTTTCCAAAATGTCCAAGAACTCTCCAAGATCATTTTTTGTTAGGGAGAATCGAAGAAGGGAAGTTGGTATTTTATCACTTTTGTTCATGCCATTTTTACAAAGTGTCAAGTTGCAAATCTGATATTGGATGCTTGTAACTTGCATTACAGGTCCTAAACTCATTCTACACTCCATAATTTAATTCTAATTCAGAAGACAAAGGCTTTATTTTCACTTTTGAAGCATTGTACAAGAGATAATTCCATTAATGGCATAAAGGGCACATTGCCATTTTCATAAAGGCAAGCTTTTGCAACTTTATCATTCTTGAGCCTTGGACCTGTTTCTTTGAGGCAAGCAATCTCCACAGATCCTAAGCAATATGTATCAATTCCTATCATCTCACAAGCAAGTAGTACAAGCATGTTTAGCATGGTCACTTCAACTTTTCTTCAAATGCAAGAAAAGTTGGCCAAAAGTTCAGAACTTGTATAGCTGCTAGAGAGTGGACTTTGTATCCATTCTATACATATTCACCAAGTGATTACCGACAAAAACACGAATGCTTAGCATCCAAAACTCTCCAAAACACAAAAACTCCATATTTTTATCCAAAGCAAAGCAATTCTGCAAAACCAAGGCCAACTGATTTTTGGCTCGTGCGTTTTGCCTTTTAACCTTTGAAACACTTCATAAACAATATACCAAAGCAGTCCAAGCATTCATCATGCACCTGTAAGCTCTGTTTCAGCCATTTCCATTTTCAAGTTTGGAGGTTGCAGCTTGACTTCTACAGAGACTTCTAGCCATCCACAAAGCAAGCTAGGCATTGGAATAGCTTGAAGGAACTTCAAGGAAGCTCACACAATCCTCAGGCCTCACTCAAAGTCACCACATTGCCATATCCAAATCCAGCTGAAGGAGTTATTTTTCAAAACTCTATCTCTCTATTTAGACATCCTCAAGCCACGATTTGTGAAGCAAAAATGTAGTCCTTAACATGGTTAAGCTGTACATATGCATACTTGTCATTTATATTAACTGAGCTAAGAGAATTTGAATGTTGAACATGCTGAAATAATTAGGTCACGAATTAGGGCTGATTAAATTCTCTCTGGTCTTTGAGAGTTAGATTACAAATTTTATATCATTGGAATCGTGAGATTGAATGCTACAAGTTTCATGTTATAAGTTTTCGTTTTTGTGCAAGCATCTGAGAGTTGCAGGTTTGAACTAAGCGCGCGAAGGAGAAGGAACCAAGGACAGGGACGAAGCTGCTGTCTTGGGCTTTTTGGCTTTTGGGCCTTTTTGCTTTTACTTTTCACACCTCTTGAATTACTGCTACACCCCTTTTACTAACTTTGTTGTATTTTTTTATTTATTTTATATTTTCACATTTTTATACTTTCATTTGTTTTTTCTGAATAATAAAAATCATAAAAAATAATTTCTTTATTTTTTGCATTTTTATTTTATTTTTTCTATTATTTTTTGCATAAAAAAATAGTTTATTAGGAAAATATACTTTATTTTCTTAAATTAAATTTGTAAATATATTTAAAAATATTATACATTTTTATCATATTATTTACACATAAAATATTTATTTTCATACATATTTTAATTTTTAATATTTGTACATATTATTATTTATTATTTTCTTGTACAAAAATGGACAAAATAAATAATAGGAAACATATATTTCTTTAATCAAAAAATTAGGGTTTCACCCTTTTAAAAATAATAATATTATTTTTCCTTATTTTCTAGGGTTAGATAAATTATTTTCTCATACAAAAATCAAATACAAAACATTTTTGCATAAATCATTTGCATTGCATATTTAAATATTTGTATATTTATTTATTTCGCACAATATTCAATTGGGTTGCAATAGTATTTTTAGGGTTTATTTTGTGCAATATCCCCATTAAAAAACTTATATCCCCCCTCCCATAATAATTGTTGTAATAGCTTAGTTTACATTTACGCAATTTACCGCTTTATATACTTGTGTAGTAAATTAGGGTTTTGCATGATAAGACCAAAAATCAAACAAATAGAAAAGACTTAATTGCAAGACAAATGCATGTAAAATGACACACTTTGCACACAAGCAGCCTTAGGGTTTCACCCACTTGGTTGCCTAAATAAAAATGGCCATGTTACGCATGTGAAGTATCTTGGCAAAACAAAACAAAATAAGATCATAGTCCCTCGACGACGCTATCAAAAGGTTGCCTAAACAAAGATGATCTTGGTTCCTAAACTTGCTAAGATACTTGGCAATATTGCTATCACGGTCATACGATGACCCACACCCGTCCCGTTTACATCCAAAGATATGGTTGTTTACCAAATCAAGGGCAAATCAACAATGTCAAAGGAATAAAAATGCACAAGAAAGACATTTGAGTAGGTAGATAGCTTCTAGTTACTTGATCAGTTTCAAAACAATCCTTGCTATTTTAAAAAAAAACAAACACATACACATTTCAAAACATTTCCAAACATCTTTCAAAACATTGAAACATTTTTTTCAAAAGACAAACATCTTTGTATACATTCTTACGAACGAAAATCATTACAAAGATCGCCCAAACAATGGCCTCCTTTCAAAATACTTTCAAAACCACGCAAAGCACCATTTCAAACAATTTCAAAGCAAAGCAAGTGATCTAAACAAGTAACTAAGAGCCCATGGAAAACCATGGATGAAAAGGGTGCTATCACCTTCCATTTTCATAATCTACCCTCTGAACTCAAGAAAACATCTCAAAGGTCTTTCCTATGCTTTTTTACCTTTCCTTTTGGATAAAAGAAAAGTCGGTGGCGACTCTTGCTAACCGCAACATTTGCAAACACAAACGCAAAACCTCAAGTCAGTTCTCCCACCGTATCACAGAACTGGCGACTCTGCTGGGGAGAATTCTAAAAGTGGGGTTACCTTAGGGTTTAGATCACCTTTATTTGCTTACAATTGTTTGACTTGTTTGCTTTATATTTTGGTTCTATTATTTGGGTTTGAATCCTCCACCCAGATTTGGGAAACATTATAGGTAAATAGCAATACATTGTGGAAAATGTGCGGCGTATACCGACATGGTCTAAGCAATAGCTTTATTAGTGTGACATATTTGTGGGTACCGGTAGCCTTTGAGTCAATCAAAGAGAATACGGGGCCGCTGAGTGATGTCATGAAGCACTAATGAACTTCTAGAACCCTTTACTTGACCAACTTGGCCTTTTAGGATGTAGTGAGATGACCAGCTTTGGTGCAGTCCGAAGTTGGTAGATACTCGATAATACACTCATTGAGGGTTGGTTTCTTGGAATATTTTGGTCGCCAGTGAAGAGGCTTGAACTGAAACAATGAACAAGGAAACAATCCAGTGATATTGAGCTCCTTAGAACCTGGTTACTATTTATAGGACAGGTTGAGCCAACTAAACTTTAAGAGGGTATTTACCTATGAAACCCCATGCAAGCCTAAACTAGGAACTTGTGTGATTTGCTTGTACATATATACTTGTGCATAACATCATCGACATCATGAACATCATGTGCATCCACTAACCATTTCAAGGATTTTGGAGATTCATCTTTGTTCTTGTTTTGTAGGTTATGGATTCACTTCGCAGGAAAACTGTCCAAATCAACCTTGTAAGAATTCCTCCACAACTCAAGGAGCTAGCTTCAAGGATTCCTGAGAATTCTCCATTCACCGAGAGACATGGTCGTCTACTCAACTTGGTCACTTCCAACACAGAGGAGGATATGATGAAAGTTCTTTTCCAGTTCTTTGACCCTTTGCATCATTGCTTCACATTTCCTGACTACCAGCTTGTGCCTACTTTGGAAGAATTCTCTCAACTTCTGAGGATTCCTATTCTCAATCAACTACCCTTCAACGGTACAGAAAGAGATCTAAAGCCAGAAGAGATTGCTCAAGCCCTGCACTTGCACTCATCTGATGTCACAACTCATTGGGAAACTAGAAGTGGTGTCAAAGGCTTCTTGTCAAAGTTTTTGTTTGAGAAGGCCCAAAGCTGTTGGAATTCCCTAGACTTGCAAGCTTTTGAGGAGATTGTAGATCTTCTCATCTATGGGATGGTCTTGTTCCCTAACCCTGACCAACTTATAGATGAGAGCGCTATCAAAATCTTCATGTCTCGCAACCCGGTGCCTACATTGCTTGGGGATATCCTCCACTCTTTTCACACTCGTACAATGAGGAAAAGAGGTGTTCTTATGTGTTGCACTCCCCTCCTGGCAAGATGGTTTATTTCTCATCTTCCCCAATCAGTCTTGAAGAATGAGCAAGGTTTGAGGTGGTCACAAAGGTTAATGACACTTAACCATTCAGATATTCATTGGTGTTCTCGATCCAAAGAGAATGTCATTATTGTTGACTGTTGTTGGGAATTCCCTAATGTCCCTCTACTTGGCATTAGGGGAGGCATCACCTACAACCCCTGCTTAGCTCTGAGACAGTTTGGTTATGCCCGAAGGGATGGCCCATATGATATGCTGATTCAAGGATTGGTTTTCGACTACGACAACAACGACCAAGGACTCCGTCAGAGATTCATCTGAGCTTGGAGGATGCCCAACAAGGTGGATAGCAAGACTCTGGGACACAAGAATTCCATCCCTCTTGAGCCTTATCTCAAGTGGGTACGAACCCGCGCACAAAGTCTTATGATGCCTTATCCCTCCATTCTCCCAGTGATTATAGAGCTTGTTAAGGAAGGAGAGGTTCTATACACCGTCCTACATCCTGACGTGCCAACATCACTCGAAGATATACAAAGGAGTTGGATACAGCTCAAGGGAGAGCGTGATACTTTCGAAGCCCAATTCTACGCAAGCGAGAAGAAGGTTTTGGAACTCACTCGGCTACTTCATGAAGAGCAGACTCTCAACACCTACATTGCACCAAAGAGGATACACAACGTCTTTTTACCTTAGAATTCTGTATTATTTTGCCCAAGGGGCATTGATGTACTAACAAATTCTATCTTATTAATATGACGTGTGTTTCTTTTTTTGTTTAAAACAAATTTAAATTTCGGAATCCTTGAAAGCATTGCATGAATACATATCATTCATCATAATCATAAACAGGTCTTCACACCAAGTTTCCTCATCTCTCTGATGTTTATTTCAGCAAGATGGATATCGAACAAACAGTCAAAGATCTGCAAGCTCAGAATTCACAATTTCAAAAGTTGCTCATGACCTTAGCCAAGGGGCAGGAGGAACTGAAGACTCTTCTAGAGAAAGAGAAAAAGAAAAAGAAGAAGAAGCCAGCTGGTGTGGTTATCATGGGAAGAAGATTCCAGGGACAAGCTGGAATTCCCAACAACATCTGAAGAAGGGGAAGGAAAAGGAAAAGGAGTGGCAGTACCATCTGATTCTGAAGCAGAAGAAGAGGAAGAAGAGGACTACTCTGAACAACAATACCCTCTGGCCGGTGACAAATATAAACACCTTGAAGAGCGACTAAGCGCTATGGAAATCCAGAGAGTACCGGGGCTAGATTTTGAGGAGTTAGGGCTGGTGTCAGGAATAGTAATCCCTCCAAAGTTTAAAGTGCCACTGTTTGCCAAGTATGATGGGGTGTCTTGTCCCAAAATGCACCTCATATCCTATGTCGGGAAGATTCAACCATATTCTGCTGACAAAGACCTGTAGGTCCACTTTTTCCAAGACAGTTTATCAGGAACGCAACTTGATTGGTTCTACCAGTTGGAGAGAGAAGATGTCCATAATTGGGAAGACTTGGCAGCAGCCTTCTATAAACAGTATCAATATAACACCAACTTGGTGTCGACCCGTACTCAGCTACAAAGTATGGCTATGGCTACCAATGAGGGCTTCAAAGACTACGCCCAAAAGTGGAGGGATCTAGCCGGAAGGGTGCAACCACCTTTATCTGAAAGGGAGCTAGTGGACATGTTCCTAGGGACTCTGTCAGGCCCTTTCTTTAATCATCTGATTGGAAGCTCCTCTGCAGGGTTTACCGAATTGATTCTAACTGGCGAAAGAGTGGAGGCTGGTATAAGAAATGGGAAGATTCAGAAGGACGCGTCTGCCTCAACAGCTGTAAAAAACCCTTCACTGGAAGAAAGGAAGTATCTGCTGTTTATTCATAGAGAAATCAGGGAAGAACCGAGCATCGACCAACAGTAGGGGCCGTTATGATTCTAAAGCTTGCATCAGACCAGCCAAGAACTAATCAACAAAGGGTAGAAAGGCCAGTTCGGCAATTTACCAAGATTAACATGACTCAAGCCCAAGTCCTATCACATCTCTTGAAGTTAAATCTGGCCACTTTGAGGGAGGCCCTAAAAAATCCTAATACTGCTTCTCCACATTACCATCCCAACGCCAGATGCGCGTACCATTCTGAAAGTCCAGGGCACGACACCAACAACTGTTGGGCTCTGAAGAATAAGATTCAAGATCTGATAGATGCAAAGGAAGTTGAATTTGAGGCGCCTGAGAAACCGAATGTTATTTCTTCTCCAATGTCGAGGCATGGTCACAATGCCAATGCTATTGAGGAAGATCTATTTGTTGCTACTGTGGATAAACTGTTAACTCCGCTCCTGACCATCAAATTGAATTTGTTAAAAGCTGACATCTTCCCAGGTTGTGACAAAGACTGCCATGTTTGCCTGTCCTCCTCATTTGACGGCCCTCTGTTGAAGAAAGGAATCCAACAACTGATTGATAACCAAGAAATTTTGTTTGAGAAAGCTCCTGTTTCACCCGTTCCAGTGAAAGAAGTTTCAATAATAACCATCTACGCCAATCCTTCCAGGGCCCCTAAAAGACCCGTTAGGATTATACCTGCTCCAAAGACTGCTCCTCTTAAGATAACAATGCTCGGGCCTACCCCATACAAATCAGATAAATCAGTACCATGGAACTATGGTGGAGAAATCTACTACCATGGTATTAAACAGATTGAACAGACTGTCTAAGAAGAAAGCTCCGAAGAGGATAATTCCGACATCAGTAACATTGCCGGAACAAGCAAGGTTACCCGTAGTGGAAGAATCTTTTCTCCAGAGATTGCTCCTCCAACAGCAGTCTTTGGACCCGTGGCCATTCCGAAGATTACATCTGTACCAGTGACTGTACCTGCAAGCGTACCCACCGACAAAGACAATACAATTCCTATTCCTATTTCCGCTGCTGAGAATAAAGGAAAGAACGTTCAAGAGGAGCCTGTCCTGACGAAGGTTCAATCACTAGCTATTCATGAAACATCCAAGAAGGAGATGGAAGAAATCCTGAGGATCATTAAGAAAAGTGATTATGATGTGGTTGAACAATTGGGGAAGACCCCTTCCAAGATATCTATGCTAGCCCTGCTGTTGTGCTCTGAAGCACACGCCAAAGCTCTGGTAAAATTTATGAAGACAGCTCATGTGTCGCAAGAGACGTCTGCTGACCAGTTCGAGGACTGTGTGGCCAGTTTGACAGCTGATAATGGCTTGGGCTTCTCCGATGCTGACTTAACACCCCGAGCGAGAAAACACAGCGATGCACTACATGTCTCAGTGGAGTGCAGAGGAACAACCCTAGCTCATGTCTTGGTCGATACCGGTTCATCTCTGAACGTCTTGCCAAAGAAAGCCCTTGATAGGTTGGATTGCGAGGGGCTGACTCTAAAACCCAACAACATAGTGGTGCGAGATTTTGATGGATCGAAGAGGATGGTCTATGGGGAGGTGGACATCCCGATCAAGGTGGGAACTCAGGTCTTCAACTCAACATTCTATGTGATGGACATTCGTCCTTCTTATTCCTGTCTGTTGGGACGCCCCTGGATCCACAATGCCGGAGCTGTCACCTCCACCTTGCATCAGATGCTCAAGTACCCCGTCCAAGGGAAGATCATAATTGTCCATGGGGAGGAAGAGTATATGATTAGTCATCTGAATTCCTTCCGTTATATGGAGTTAGATGGAGAGTTCATAGAGACCCCTTTCCAACATTTTGAAGAAGTCTCTAAAGAAATAGCGGTGTCCAAGGCAGTATCCTCAATTCCTAAGATCACAAGACCTCCACCTCAGATGTCATCTCTAAAGGATGCAAGGGAAGTAGTGGAAGAAGGGGGTGCACCATCTGGGGGAAGCTTCCAGACATTCCTTACAAATTAGACAAGTTTGGCTTAGGATTTACTTCGACTGGTCAGAAGGCTGTGTGCCGTGCCCATGTTGGGGGGCCACCTGTGAATATTACCAATCAAAGCGTCAATGCAGTGGAAGACAATGAAGAGGAGGGAAGCTTGGAAGATTGGATATTTCCTACTGTCAGCGGAGGACTTTGCAACTGGGAAGCCAGAGACTTCGTTCCGACAACTTTCATACCGTAGTAATTTATCTTTTACATTTCTGTTAGACTGTAATAATTCACAAACAATTTGCACTTTAAAAACCTTGTGTCTTACCCGAGGCACAATGGTCCATTTTAAGGGTTTTTTATTTCATCTACATATGTCATTCAATGAATCATGGACGCTTTTTCACATATAAACCTTTTATGCTCATTGTCTTTCTTTTACATTTTATTATTTTAAGATGGCTATACCCTCACACACACCCACACTCACAAATGCAGGTACCCTTCCATTCCGGATCCCATGGGTAACGATACAGCTATAGCCTTCAGTGACTCTGAAGATTTGATCTACTAAGCCGAATACGAAGGTGAGGAAGATTGTGGGGTGCCAGGGGAATTGGCCAGACTATTACAACAAGAGGAAAGAGCAATTCAGCCTCATGAGGAGCAGTTGGATACAATCAACTTGGGTACTGAGGATGATAAGAAGGAAATCAAGATATGTGCCAATCTAGAGCTGAGTGTCAAGGAGCGCCTAATTCAGCTATTGAATGATTATGTTGAGATCTTTGCCTGGTCATATGAAGACATGCCGGGACTCGATACAGACATTGTGGTACACCACCTACCCACAAGAGAAGACTGTCCACCAGTAAAACAAAAGGTCCATCACATGAGACCTGACATGTCCGAGAAGATCAAAGCAGAAGTTATGAAACAGTTCAATGCTGGATTTCTGGCTTTTACTTCCTATCCTCAATGGGTGGCCAACATTGTTCCCGTGCCTAAAAAGGACGGAAAAGTGAGAATGTGCGTGGATTATAGAGATTTAAACAGGGCCAGCCCTAAGGATGACTTTCCACTTCCACACATTGACATCCTGGTTGACAACACAACTCAGCATAAGGTATTTTCTTTCATGGACGGATTCTCAGGCTATAACCAGATCAAAATGGCACCTGAGGACATGGAGAAAACTACATTTGTCACACAGTGGGGTACGTTCTGCTACAAAGTGATGCCATTCGGACTGAAGAATGTCGGGGCAACCTATCAACGCGCCATGGTAGCTTTGTTTCATGATATGATACATCATGAGATAGAGGTCTACGTAGATGACATGATAGCCCGATCACAAACTGAAGAAGAACACCTGGATCACTTGCAAAAGCTGTTTGTCAGGTTGAAGGAGTACAAGCTCAGATTGAACCCAAACAAGTGTACATTCAGAGTATGGTCCGGTAAACTCTTAGGTTTCATTGTCAGCAACAAAGGCATCGAGGTTGATCCTGCCAAAGTCAAAGCTATACGAGAAATGCCTGCTCCTCGCACTGAGAAGGAAATCAGAGGTTTCTTGGGACGCCTAAACTATATTGCCAGATTCATCTCTCACCTAACGCCTACTTGTGAGCCAATCTTCAAGCTGTTGAAGAAAGATCAAGTATTCAGATGGAACGATGAATGTCAGATTGCTTTCGATAAAATCAAAGAGTATTTGCTAGAACCTCTTGTCCTGATGCCACCCGTCGAAGGAAGACCGCTAATCATGTATCTGACCATCTTAGAGAATTCAATGGGGTGCGTACTGGGGCAGCATGACGAGTCTGGCCGAAAAGAGCATGCCATTTATTACCTTAGCAAAAAGTTTACCGACTGTGAAACCAGATATTCATTGCTCAAGAAAACTTGTTGTGCTTTGGTATGGGCTGCTCGCCGACTAAGGTAGTATATGTTGACTCATACCACTTTGCTGATATCTAAGATGGATCCGATAAAGTACATCTTTGAGAAGCCTTTTTTATCTGGGAGGATAGCTAGATGGCAGATTATCCTAACAGAATACGACATACAGTACACGACCCAAAAATCTATAAAGGGAAGTGTGTTAGCTGATCATCTGGCTCATCAAGCCGTAGAAGATAATCAATCCATGAAGTTTGACTTCCTCGACGAAGACATCATGATAGTAGACAACATGGCAGACTCCGGAAGGATGCCATACTCCTTTCACTGCCCGACTTTGCTTCAACTGTACGAACAACATGGCAGAGTACAAGGCATGCATATTTGGACTCAAGGCTGCCATAGACTTGGGAATCAAATCCTTAGATGTGTTTGGGGACTCAGCTTTGGTCATCAGTCAGATCAAAGGAGAGTGGGACACTAAGCATCCAAACCTCATCCCTTACAAAGAACATGTTTTGACATTGTTACCACATTTCGAGCAGATTACCTTCGAGCATTTCCCGCGAGAAGAAAATCAGCTAGCAGATGCTCTAGCTACAATGTCATCTATGTTTAAACTTGATTGGGATAATGAGGCTCCCCAGATCTCCATTGAACGGATGAACGAACTAGCACACTGTCACGAGATTAATACCGAAGAAGTAGTGGACCAGCCATGGTTTCATGAAGTCAAAAGGTATCTCGAGGCTCAAGAATACCCAAAAGGAGCTTTAGCCAACGACAAAAAGTTCTTAAGGAGATTCTCAGCTAAGTTCTTCCTAAGTAATGGCATCCTATACAAGCGTAATCATGATTCTATTCTGCTCCGTTGTGTGGACAAGATTGAAGCTGAAAAGATCATGACTGAATTGCATGAAGGTACCTTCGGCACTCACTCTAGCGGGCATACGATGGCGAAGAAGATTCTACGGGCAGGCTATTATTGGTTTACCATGGAACCTGACTGCTATCAACACTCCCGGACCTGCCATAAATGTCAAATCTATGCAGATAAGGTGCACGTGCCTCTAGTTCCTCTAAATGTCTTAACAGCTCCTTGGCCCTTCGCTATGTGGGGAATCGACATGATTGGAGGGATCAAGCCTTCAGCCTCCAATGGACACCGTTTCATTTTGGTGGCCATTGATTACTTCACCAGGTGGGTCAAAGCAACTTCCTTCGCATCTGTGACTAAGAATGTTGTTGCCCGCATCATCAAGCAGAATCTTATATGCCAGTACGGTATCCCCGAAAGGATCATCACTGATAACGGTACAAACCTTAACAATACTATGATCACCGCCTTGTGCGAGCAGTTCAAAATTCAACATCACAATTCATCCTCCTATCGGCCAAAGATGAATGGTGCAGTTGAAGCTGCTAACAAAAATATCAAAAAGATCATACAAAAAATGACAGTCACCTACAAGGACTGGCATGAGATGCTACCGTTTGCTCTCCACGGGTACCGTACCACGGCTTGCACATCAACTGGGGCAACACCCTATTCTTTGGTTTACGGCATGGAGGTTGTTTTACCTATCGAGGTTCAGATTCCCTCTTTGAGAATCATGAAGGATGCTGGTTTAAGTGAAGACGATTGGGTCCAGACCCGATTTGATCAACTGAACTTAATTGACAAAAAGAGACTTATTGTTGTTTTCCATGGTCAGACGTATCAAAAACGGATGATCAAGGCTTTCAACAAGAAAGTTAGACGCCAGGTATATCAAGTTGGGGACTTAGTGATCAAGCGTATCATCTTGCCACAAAGTGATCCCAGGGGGAAATGGACTCCTACCTATGAAGGACCATTTGTAATCAAGAACATCTTTTCTGGTGGAGCAATGATCTTAACCACCATGGACGGTGACGACCTGCCACACCCTGCGAACGCAGACATAGTCAAAAGATACTACGCGTAAGAGACCCGCTAGGTTGACACACATAGGCAAAACAAGGGCATCCCGGCGAACCAAAAAGGTTCGGGCAAAAATTAGGGATAAAATAAAAAAATGTGTACACCCGGCAAGTTGAAAACCCAAAAAGGCGACTTAGGCAAAAAAGGGTTTCCCAGTGGACTGAAAACCCGAAAGGGCGGTCCAGGAAAAAGTTAGGGAATTAAAGCGTATGACTATGTCTCGTTGGATCACTTTAAGGATAATCTCTTCACATACAAACTCTGAACGTTTGATCAATCCAATCATATTCGGACAAAGCAACGGACATACAAGATATTCGGAGATACGGAGGCTATAGTGGAATGGGAACCCCATGGGATTATTACACACATAGCTATCTTTCTTTGTATAAATTTTTCTTACTTTTATGACACCATCCTCTTACTAGGATGTTTGTCTCCTTTGTACAAAATACTTATTCAAAGTAAATACAAAGATATCTCTTTCAAAGTACAAAAAACTATTTGTCTTTTTCTTTTTACAACTTGTGTTTTATTTGCAAAAACGTCCAATGATTCGTTGATGAACATATGCATTTGAACATAATTACTGTTTACAAATAAACAGAAAGGAAAAGATCAATTACTGTCAGACTGAAAGGATGGGAAAATGTCTTTAGGCTATTCCATGAGAAATCCCTGCAGTACATCATCTAGATCCCCAGCGGAGCTAAAATTTCAAACCCTTAATCCCCATAAGAGTTAAAACTTCAAACTCTCAATCCTCAGCGGAGCCAAAACTTCAAACTCTCAATCCTCAGTGGAGCCAAAACTTCAAACTCTCAATCCTCAGTGGAGCCAAAACTTTAAACTATCAATCCCCAGCGGAAACCATCCAGTTTCTCTGAATTCCCCAGCAAGTTATCTTGAAGCCTAAAAACTAGTCAACAACTTCTGATAACTCCCCGGTAGAATGGAAGACAACCCAAACTCCTGAACCTACTTCCCAGCAGTAAGCCCTCTTCCCCACAGAGTTTTCATTGCTCTCCAACAGAATGAAGATTCTCATTCTTAATTCCCCACAGAAGTCATCAGAGTTTTCTCTATTCCCCAGCAGAATAAGGATTCCCATTGTGTAACCCCCAGTAGAAGTCATCAAAGTTCTCTGGACTCCCTAGGCTGATTACTCAAGCAGTATATGGCACCTCTCACCATAGAATTTTTGTCAATACTCCAACTTCAAGACATGAAGGATCCCTATATACCCAGAGAAGTCGCCAAGGATTTCTTATTCTCAGTAATCAAGGATTTTTAATCCCCAGCAGTCGCCAAGGATTTCTTATCCTCAACAGTCAAGGATTTATTTCCCCCGGCAGCAGTCAAGGATTTATTTTCCTCAGCAATACAGCACATCAGCTTACATGCGCATAAATTACATCCATATATCATAAACATTAACAAAACACATATATTGCATCATACATTTCATGCAACATAACTTCGTGTTTCAGCTAACATTTTATCCTTTTTAGGATAAGATTAACGGCTACCATTGACAATTTTTAAAGATTTCATGATACAGTTCAGATACACTCCAGACACGGAAGTCATTCTGTTAATCATTCAGATTCAGGTTTCATAATGCAGTTCAGATACGCTCCGGACACAAATGCCATTTTGGCCCTTATTCAGATCTCAGATACAGTACGGATACACTCCAGATACAGAAGTCATTCTGTTACTCATTCGGATTTCAATTATCAGGTTTCAAGTTCATATACACTCCAGACACGGAAGTCATTCTGTCACTTATTCAGAAACAGTTCAGATACACTCCAGACACGGAAGTCATTTTGTCACTTATTCAGATCCTAGTTCAGATACGCTCCAGACACGGATTCCATTCTGGCTCTTATTCAAATTTCAAGTTCAGATACAGTTTAGATACGCTCCAGACACGGATGCTATTCTATTACTCATTCAGACCTCAACTTCAAGATACAGTTCAGATATGCTCTAGACACAGAAGTCATTATGTCGCTTATTCAAATTCAGATTTCACACTCTTGATACAGTACAAATATGGATTATAGAACACATTGCAAGCTTTCCAAAATGTCCAAGAACTCTCCAAGATCATTTTTGGTTATGGAGAATCGAAGAAGGGAAGTTGGCATTTTATCACTTTTGTTCATGGCATTTTTACAAAGTGTCAAGTTGCAAATCTGATCTTGGATGCTTATACCTTGCATTACAGGTCCTAAACTCATTCTACACTCCATAGTTTAATTCTAATTCAGAAGACAAAGGCTTTATTTTCACTTTTGAAGCATTGTACAAGAGATAATTCCATTAATGGCATAAAGGGCACATTGCCATTTTCATAAAGGTAAGCTTTTGCAACTTTATCATTCTTGAGCCTTGGACCTGTTTCTTTGAGGCAAGCAATCTCCACAGATCCTAAGCAATATGTACCAACTCCTATCAGCTCACAAGCAAGCAGTACAAGCATGTTTAGCATGGTCACTTCAACTTTTCTTCAAATGCAAGAAAAGTTGGCCAAAAGTTCAGAACTTATACAGCTGCTAGAGAGTGGACTTTGTATCCATTCTATACATATTCACCAAGTGATTACCAACAAAAACACGAATGCTTAACATCCAAAACTCTCCAAAACACAAAAACTCCATTTTTTTTGTCCAAAGCATAACAGTTTTGCAAAACCAAGGCCAACTGATTTTTGGCTCGTGCGTTTTTCCTTTTAACCTTTGAAACACTTTGTGATGCGGTGGGAGAACTGAATTTTAGGTTTTGCGTTTGTGTTCGCAAATGTTTCGATTTAGCAAGAGTCGCCACCGACTTTTTATTTTATCCAAAGGAAAGGTCAAAAAGCACAGGAAAGACCTTTGAGATATTTTCTTGGGTTCGGGGATTAGATTATGAAAAGGGAAGGTGTTAGCACCCTTTTCATCCATGGTTATCCATGGGCTCTTAGTTACTTGTTAAGATCACTTGCTTTTGTTTTCAATTGTTTGAAATGGTGCTTTGTGTGTGGTTTTGAAAATGCTTTGAAAAAAAGGCCTTGTCTAGGCAACCTTTGTAATGATTCTTGTTTGAATATATATACAAAGGTGTATTGTCTTTTGAAAATATTTTTAATGTTTGAAAGTTTGATTTGGGAAATGTTTTGAAATTATGTTGTGAAGTGTGTTTGAAAATAGCAAGGATGTTTTGCAAGTTTTGATCAAGTAACTGAGTTGTCTACCCTATTTTACTCAAAGATCTTTCCTACACATTTTTAACCCTTTTGACAGTGTTGTTTTACCATTGTATTTGGTAAACAAACCTGTATTAGGATGTTAAACGGGACAGGCACGGGTCATCGTATTGACCATAATAGCAATTGTGCTAAGTATCTTTAGCAATTCTTGAGGGACTAGATCATTTTATTTTAGGAAACCAAGATAGCGTCATCGAGGGACTATGATCTTTTGTTTTGTTTTTGTTTTGCCAAGATACCTAGCATGCATACCATGGCCATTTGTTTAGGCAACCAAGTGGAGATACCTTAAGGGTGTTTGTGTGCAAGTGTGTTTTATTGCATGCATGATTTTATCTTGAATTAGGATTTTCTATTTCATTGATTTTTTATCTTACCATACAAATCCTAATTACTAGCATTTACATTTGAAAGCAATAAAAATGCGGAAATGTAAAATCCTACGCTATTACAATATTTAGGGGATGGGGGATACACACGTGTACATGGGGGGTGGTTCAACGAGAAAAATAGATAAAAAAAGAAAATAACAAGGGGAAGAAAAAGAGAAAGAGAGAGAGGGATAGCGCGCTGCTGAGAGAAAGTCAGAAGTTATGACCCAGGCCTACTGCAGGTTATCAACCTGTTAGTGAAAATGTATGAGTCAGAACTTCTGACTCTGGTGCCCTGCAAAACAGAAACCTGTTAGTGGGGAGGTCAGAAGTTCTGAATCCCATGCGCTGCAAGACAAAAGTTTGTTAGCGGGGAAGTCAGAAGTTCTGACCCTGCTGGAAACACAATAATTTTCAGAAGTTCTGATATTATTGACAGCAAAATAGGCCTCAGAAGTGCTGGCGTCAAAGTCAGAGCTTGGTTTCCCCCTATGCTAGCCAAAACATCTGCAGTTTTATTATTTTTCCACAACATAGAAGGCATGCCTAGGACAATCTCAGCAGGTGTCAAAGTGTTTCAGAAGACAGAACCAAAGAGGTCACAAACAGGTTCTACACTGATTCACTTCCTACTTAAGCATTCAGAGGCATAAAAAATCCTCAAAACACATACAACAGCAACATGATATCTACATTGTGTTTATTGAGCATGCAAAGCTGATGATGCTTAGCAGCGTGATGAGAGTCAGTTGGTGCTTACCTTGCTATTGGAAGAAAATATGTGAGTTAGAGCTAGCTTTAGCTCTGATGGTGTTCTGGACAGGTTCTTTTCAGAATGGGTGGATGGAGAAGATATATGTATGTATGGTCAGGAACTGTATGGGCATTCTCAATTCAGGAAGCTAACTGGGTATCAATGAAGCATGGAGGCAGGAAGTTCAAAGTTATGAAACACTAGGGATTTTGGCAGAGTTTCACAATGTTTTCTTACTAGAGCTTTCTGTTCCTCTTCTAGCAATTTTTCTGGATTTTCTTTCATCTCCTTTTTTTAACGGACAATGGTGTCCTATTTATAGGCCAGGCTTTGTGAATTTTGAATGTTAAATGGCGCCAATATTATGCAGTAGAGGCTAACTTGTTCTTGAAAGAAGTTCATGAAAAGTTGTGATGATGGACAGCTTTTCAGCCTAGGTTGGAACATTAAGCGAGGATTAAGGAGAAGTGACACCCATAGGTGAAAAGTGGCGCATAGACCCATGCTTAAGCCTGTACAAGTGTGTTACCAAGCCACACGTGGAGAGACCCCTTGGATGAATGCTCAAAAGTGGCTGTGAGCATTAATGAGCATTAAATGGTGATGAGATTTGTCAAAATCCAAAATCTTGTAATAGGAGATTTTGTATCATTACCTAAAACCTGAGCGAGCAGTTCTGCTTCACCAAAAAGAATAACGTAAACCATGCTCTGACCTTGGCCTTTTGCTGCCTCAGCAAATTCTGAGAGTTTTCCAGACTTCCCAGCATGCTCCTTTGATCTGCCTTTAAAAACTCTGGACTTAGTAATTCTGCTTCAGTATTTTACCCAATCTGCTGATCCCATTACCTTCTGATCCCAGTATGTTCTGAAGGAGTTTCAGGCTTTGTTGCCTTCTTTACACTTCTCTAGCAAACTCTGGCTGAACTTGCATAACTGCTGAAAGAGCCAGGTTCTGTTTAAAGATCACGTGCTGAACCACGTTTACAATTCTTGACTGAGTTGGTGTAGCTGCTGAAGAGCCACCTTCTGACTGAATGTTATGTGTTGAGCTCGATTTGCAACTTCTGACCGTTTCTACCCGAAGGTTGGTTCAGAAGTTCTGAAGTGCCATTTTCTTCTTAAACACTTTTCTTTTAGAAAAAATTCTACGTATTTAGAATTTAACTTTTCCAAGGTAAAAATTTTGACTTTTGAGCTTGCAGATGACCATTCTGCTCTTGTAAATGGTTTACTTGGAAAGGAATGATAATTAAGGGCTTGGATTTGTTTAAGAGAAAATCTGAGAATTCAGGATGAATTCCTGAAGGATGAGAGGGCAAATTTTGGGGTACAACAGCTACCCCTATTCAATCTTCTTGAACCTGAAGAGTTAGATTGGCGAGTTTGCCTTTTGTGACTCGAAGGTAAAAGAGGATTGGACACTAGAGTGCCCGTAAATTTGCGCTCGTCAAAGTGCAGCGGAGGGAATAGGCTTAAAGATGCCATTTGGAGATGGTAGAATCTTGCTGGAGATGGGCTTAAAGATGCCATCCAAGATTTGTTTGTTGAGAATCAGGAGAATGAACATCAGATTGGTGTCTGTATTTGGAGCGTATCTGAGTTGTTTATGGATTTAATTCTTGAATGAATATCAGAATGACTGTCGTGTCTGGAGTGTATTTGCATTTTATCTAAATTCTGAATGGGCGACAGAAAAACATCCGTGTAAGGAGCATCTCTGGGCAGGGGATAAATTCTGAATGAGTGACAGAATGGCAGCCGTGTCTGGTGCATATCTGGACTGTATCTGAAATTGAGATCCGTATAAGTAGCAGAATAACTTGTGTCTGCAGTGTATCCGCATTTTATCTGAATTCTGAATGGGCGACAGAAAAACATCCGTGTAAGAAGCATCTCTGGGCAGGGGATAAATTCTGAATGAGTGACAGAATGGCAGCCGTGTCTGGTGCGTATCTGGATTGTATCTGAAATTGAGATTCGTATGAGTAGCAGAATGACTTCAGTGTCTGGAGTGTATCTGTACTATAACTGGGATCTGGATGAGTAATAGAATGACCTTCATGTCTGGGGTGTATCCAAACTGTATCTGAATAAGAGATCTGAATGAGTAATAGAATGACCTCCGTGTCTGGGGTGTATCCATACTGTAACTGGGATCTGGACAAGTGGCAGAATGACTTCCGTGTCTGGAGTATATCTGAACCTGAAGTTGATAGTTGAATCTAAATGAGAAATGGAATGGCTTCCGTGTCTGGAGCGTATCTAGTCTGTATCTGATTGCGGAATTCTGAATGAGTAATAGAATAACCTCTGTGTCTGGGTGTATCCATATTGTATCTGAAATCTTTGAATGCTTGTTAAAGGTAGCTTTTAATCTTATCCTGAAAAGAGTAAAATGTTAGCTAAAACATAAGGTTATGTTGCATGACATGTATGATGCAACATAATGTGTTTTATTAATGCTTATGATATATGAATGTAATATATGCGCATGTAAGCTGATTAGTTGTCTTGCTGAGGAAACTATATCCTTAATAGCTAGAGATAATGAAATCTTTGACTGCTGCCGGGGAAAATAAATCCTGGACCGTTGTCGGAGATAGAAAAATCCTTGGTGACTTGTGGGAATTAACGAGAACCTTGACAAATTTTGTAGGGATGTAGGAATCATTAAGTCTGCTTGAGAAACCTGCTTGGGGAATCCAGAGAACTTTGATGACCATAGCTAGGGGGTACACCAATGGGAATCCTTACTCGGCTGGGGAATAGGGAAACTCTAAAGACCTCTATTGGGAGATTGAAACCTTGGAGGCTTCCACTGGAGAAATGAGAACAAGAATCTTCGTTCTGCTGGGAAATAACTCCGTGGGGGGGAAATAAATCGATGACCACTGCTGGAGATTCACGATTTTTGATATCCTCCGTGGGGAGAAGTCAAACTGCTGGGGGAAATAGGAGTTTGGGTTGTAGGCCAATCTAATGGGGACTTCAAGAATGAAAATCTTCGTTCCGTTAGGGGGTATCAGGGGAAAACTGAATAGTTTCTGGTGGGGATCTCAATGGCGTGGCGATTTGATCGTGGAGACTTCACCGGGGAAGAATAACTCTCTGGGGAATTACCTAGTTTTAAAGTGACTCTTCAGGGACAAAGGAGGAAACCGGATGATCTCCACCGGGGTTTAAAGGTTGAAGTTTTGGACTCCGTTGGGGAAGAAAGTTTCATCATCACTGAGGGTTTGCAGTTCAAAGTTTTTTGGCTCCGCTGGGGATTGGGAGTTTGGAAACTCAAATCTGATGGGGATTTTGAAACTTAACTCCGCTGGGGGGATGAATTCCAAGGCTTTAGCTCTGCCGAGGATCCGGATGATGTATTTCAGCGGATTTTCTCATGGAATAGCCTAAAGACATTTTCCTATACTTTCATCCTAACAATAATTATTCTTTCTCATTTTGTTCTATTTGTAAGCAGTGATTATATTCAAATGCATATGCTCATTTAATAAATCATTGGACGTTCTCAAATAAAACACAAGTGTAAAAAAGAAAAGGAAAACAATTTTTTTTGGCACTTTGAAGTATCTTTGTATTAACTTTGTGTAAGTATTTTGGTACATAGGAGACAGACACCCTATTAAGAGAATGTTGTCATAAAATTGAGAAAAAATTTATACAAAGCAAGATGGCTATGTGTAACAACTCCATGGGGTTCCCATTCTGCTATAGCCTTCGATACTCTGAGTATCTTGTCCATTCATTGCTTCGTCCGCAGATGATTGGATTGATCAGAAGCTTGGAGCTTGCCCGTGAAGAGGTTGTCCTTAAAGTATCCGACGAGACATAGTCATACGCTTTAATTCCCTAACTTTTTCCTGGATCGCCCTTTCAGGTTTTTGATCCACCGGGAAACCCTTTTTTTCCCAAGTCGCCCTTTCGGGTTTTCAACTTACCGGGTGTATAAATTATTTTTGTTTATCCCTAATTTTTGCCTGAACCGCCCTTTCGGGTTTTCGATTCACTGGGATGCCCACTTTTTCCCAAGTCGCCCTTTCGGGTTTTGAACCTGCCGGGTCATTCATGCGTAGTATATTTTGACTATGTCTGCGTTCGCAGGATGCGGCAGGTCATCACCGTCCATGGTGGTTAAGATCATTTCCCCACCAGAAAAGATGTTTTTGATCACAAATGGTCCTTCATAAGTAGGAGTCCATTTGCCCCTGGGATCACTTTGCGGAAAGATGATTCGCTTGATTACAAGGTCCCCGACTTGATATACTCGTCTCTTGACTTTCTTGTTGAAAGCCTTGATCATACGTTTCTGATACGCCTGACCATGGCAAACAGCAGTAAGTCACTTCTCGTCAATCAAGTTAAGTTGATCAAACCGGGTCTGAATCCAATCGTCTTCACTCAAACCAACAACTTTCATGATTCTCAAGGAGGGAATTTGAACCTCGATAGGTAAAACAGCTTCCATGCCGTATACCAAAGAATAGGGTGTTGCCCCAGTTGAAGTGTGTGTCGTGGTATGGTACCTGTGTAGAGCAAACGGTAACATCTCATGCCAGTCCTTGTAGGTGAATGTCATCTTTTGAATGATCTTCTTGATATTTTTGTTCGCAGCTTCGACAACACCGTTCATCTTAAGCCGATAGGGAGATGAATTGTGATGTTGAATCTTGAACTGCTCGCACAGAGCGGTGATCATAGTGTTGTTCAGGTTTGTACCGTTGTCCGTGATGATACGGTCAGGGATACCGTACCGGTAAATGAGGTTCTGCTTAATGAAGCAGGCAACCACATTCTTTGTAACGGAGGCGAAGGAAGCTGCTTCAACCCACTTGGTAAAGTAATCAATAGCCATCAGGATGAAACAGTGTCCATTGGATGTTATAGGTTTGATCTCTCCAATCATGTCTATTCCCCACATCGTGAATGGCCAAGGAGCTTTTAAGACATTGAGAGGAACTGGAGGAATATGTACCTTGGCAGCATAGATTTGGCATTTGTGACAAGCACGAGAATGTTGATGACAATCAGCTTCCATGGTAGACCAGTAGTAGTCTGCCCATAGAATCTTCTTAGCCATCGTATGACCGCTTGAGTGGGTGCCAAAGGTGCCATTATGTATTTCAGCCATGATCTGCGGCTTCAACCTTGTCCACACAACAGAGTAGGACACAATCAAAATTGCGTTTGTATAGGATACCGTTGCTCAGAAAGAACTTGGTCGTGAACCTCCTTAAGAACTTTTTGTCGTTGACTGAAGCTCCCTCAGGGTATTCTTGTGCTTCGAGATACCTTTTGATTTCATGAAACCAAGGTCGGTCCACTACTTCTTCGATATTAATCTCGTGACAATGTGCAGGTTCGTCCATTCGCTCGACGGTGATTTGAGGTGCCTCATTATCCCAGTTAAGTTTAAACATGGAGGACATTGTAGCTAGTGCATCTACTAGTTGATTCTCTTCTCGCGGGAAGTGCTCGAAGGTAATCTTATCGAAGTGTGGTAACAATGTCAAGACATGTTCTTTGTATGGGATGAGATTAGGATGTTTAGTGTCCCACTCTCCTTTGATTTGACTGATAACCAAAGCTGAGTCCCCAAATACAATCAAAGATTTGATTCCCAAGTCAATAGCAGCCTTGAGACCAAAGATGCAAGCTTCATACTTGGCCATGTTGTTGGTGCAGTTAAAGCAAAGTCTGGCGGTGAAAGGTGTATGGCAGCCTTCTGGAGAGATAAGTACCGCGCCAATACCGTTCCCAAGTGCGTTGGAGGCACCATCAAAGTAGAGTCCATCGGGATCCTTGTTCAGGTTTGTCATACGGTCCATTACCTTCAATGTTGTCCAATGTCATAATGTCCTCGTCAGGGAAGTCGAATCTCATAGATTGGTAATCTTCGACGGCTTGGTGGGCCAGATGATCGGCTAGCACACTCCCCTTTATGGCTTTTTGGGTCGTGTACTGTATATCATATTCGGTGAGGATCATCTGCCATCTAGCGATTCTTCCGGATAAAGCAGGCTTCTCGAAGATGTACTTGATCGGATCCATTTTAGAAATCAGCAAAGTGGTATGTGTCAACATATACTGCCTTAGCCGGCGAGCAGCCCATACTAAAGCGCAACAAGTTTTCTCGAGCAGTGAGTATCGGGTCTCACAATCGGTAAACTTTTTGCTAAGGTAATAAATGGAATGCTCTTTTCGGCCAGACTCGTCATGTTGGCCCAATACGCACCCCATTGAATTATCCAAAATAGTCATATACATGATTAATGGCCTTCCTTCGACGGGAGGCATCAAGATAGGAGGTTCCAGCAAATATTCCTTGATCTTATCGAAAGCATCTTGACAGTCATCATCCCATTTAACCACCTGATCTTTCTTCAACAGCTTAAAGATTGGTTCACAAGTAGATGTTAGGTGAGAGATGAACCTTGCAATGTAGTTTAGGCATCCCAAGAAACCTCTGACCTCCTTTTCAGTGCGAGGGGCAGGCATTTCTTGTATAGCTTTGACTTTGGCAGGAACAACTTTGATGCCTTTGTTGCTGACGATGAATCCCAAGAGTTTACCTGACTTGACTCCGAAAGTTCACTTGTTAAGGTTCAGTCTGAGCTTATACTCTTTCAACCTAACAAACAGCTTTTGCAGATGGTCGAGGTGTTCTTCTTCTATTTGGGAACAGGCTATCATGTCGTCTACGTAGACTTCAATCTCATGATGTATCTGTCATACCCCAATTTTTAACCTAAGATCCCATTTTCATTTTTGCATTTTTATACAAAAGTCAAGGTCACTAAATACAGTTGGTTTTAACCTCTCACCTTCGAGCATTGATTATGCAGAAATTGTCAAGTGTTTTGAACATTCTTAGCCTATGTATCACTAACTTCTAATCAAGCACGAAATGTGTGTTTTTTGTTTCTTTGATTTCATGTGCTGACAGGTCTCCTTCGATTCAGCCTGCTTCGACTGGACAAGTTTACTGCCTACAAGCCTGCTTCGACTGGACAAGTTTACTGCCTGCAAACATGCTTCGATTGGGCAACATTGCTTCTTTCGATCCACATGCTTCAATTGGGCAACATTGCTTCCTTCGAACACGGGCTTTCGATTGGGCAATATGTTTGTTTCGATCCACATGCTTCGATTGGGAAACATTGCTTCCTTCGAACACGGGCTTTCGATTGGGAAATATGTTTGTTTCGATCCACATGCTTCGATTGGGCAACATTGCTTCCTTCGAACACGAGCTTTCGATTGGGCAATATATGTGTTTCGATCCAAGATTCGTTTGGGCAGGTGGCTCCCTTTGTGCAAGTCTTTGTTTGAGCATTGACCTTTTTGTGTGCTTGCTTAGGAGTCACAAAGTTTAGACCTCCTCCATGCAGGCTTCGACTATGTTTGTACTAGCTTCGACTGGACAACATTTCTCTTTAGTATGCTGCATTTCCATCCTTGACAAACTTCAGCACATGGTTGATGGCCCCTTCAAAAGACATATAGTGGTGGACTTGAAGGGCATACATATGAGTCCCTGTCGAAGGGTACACCTTACTAGTCCATTCGAAGGACACATTTGGCCCCTTCAAACGATGCACAAAGATGATTCGTTCGAAGGACACTTATTGGAGGAAAGTCAAACAATGTGTTGGAAGAAGAATCTGGTCGAAGGATGGTCAAAATGAAAGGATAAAATATTCAAAGATGCTTGCTGCCGAGTTCAGACATGGTACACTGGCCAAAACTGCTGCACAGCAGTCCTGAAACACTGCCCCATTCTTGCACCAAAATAGCATACAAGCACTGTCCCTCGAAGGCTGCAAAGAGCAGTTTACCCAAATTGTTCAAATTATTTTGTTTTCCCTCCAAAAGCTTCAGCCCACTTTGCCTATAAATAAGAGGCTCCAACACATGTTTAGAAGAGGATCTTTGGACCAGAGGAACGAATCCCCCAAATTTTCTCAAACACAATAAATCTCTCAAGTCCCTTCAACACTTGTGGAAAAAAACCCAGAATCATATACTTACTTCCTTCGATTCTGAAGAACAAATACTCTTCAGTGTCCTTCGAATCTAGTTTGGAAAGAAACATAAGACTTGTTTCTTTCCTTCCTTCGAATCCAGCATTGCAAGCACAGTTGTTGGCCCTCCTCTTTCAAATCCAGAACCCCGGGCCTCCACTTAAGGTCCCACATCCATTCAAGGCCTGAAGCAAGGTAAGTTATTCTTACCTTTGAACTTTTCGTTTCATGGCATGTAAATAATCTTTTCGTTCGTTTCAAACATGTACATATCACTGTTCCTTTCGTTTCCACCCTTTTTAACATATTTTTTAGAGCTAAGCCTTTCGTTTTGCTTTCTGTTTACCTGAACTTGCTTTAACTATTAAACTGTTTACAAGACAAATACTAGCATGGCCTCAGGCCATGTTGCCATTTAATGCTTGAAATGAAAGAAACAGGAGACAGGAGTATGAAACGAAGCCTTTGGTTTCCACACTGACTTCCAGGCCCAGCCAGAGACACGCTCACACTGATTTCATTGGCCCAGTCGAATAAGGTAACAAGGCAGAAAGGCCCAGCCAGAGGCACACTTGCAATAAGTCCAGGCTCAGACGAAAGGCACTCCCATGCTGGTGCCAGCCTCCATTCGAAGTACATGACCTGACTGGTGCCAAAGCCCAATCGAAGGCCATGACCTCACTGGTTCGAACTCCCAATCGAAGGAGGCCAATAGGATGCAAATCGAAGGCTGCTACTACCTGGGTCGAAAGACACTCATTTTTCTTACTTTTATTTTATTTTTTCCTTCATATTTTTTATGCCTTTCGATACGGTTGTAATAGCGTAGGATTTTATCTTTCTGCATTTTATTTACTTTGTACAAATACTAGTAATTAGGCGTGTATGGCAAGATAAAATCAACAAGTAAACAAACCAAAAAAATCCAAAAACACTCTTTAATCCTTACTTGAATATATCTTAAAACCCGCAAAACACTCAACAAATCAAAGCTCCCCCCAAGGGCATGTTATCTCCGTTCTACCGCGATACCGGACGTGCCTATTGCTAGAATGCGTGCGTTAATATCGCCCACTAAAAAACACAAACAAATCAACTTTTTTCTAGAGGAACTACGGTGTTTTGATTCCTTCATTGGATACGTAGGCAAAGGGTCGCGAAACCCTCACGAACACAATAATAAAAACTCATTTTCTTCCCCTTAAGCAAACATAGTTGTAGATAAATACACCCTTGTATATAACAAACAATTTTAACCAAAAATAGATATTCCAAAAGGTTCCTGCGGAGTACCGCAGATGCATTGGGTGCTAATACCTTCCCATTGTATAACCAACCCCCGAACTCTCGATCTCTTTCAAAAAATGCATTGTATTTTCATTACTTTTAAGTATTATTTTACATTGCATGTTTTAGGGTTTTATTTTGCTCTTTTCCCTTTTCCCTTAGAAATAATAAAGCGCGATGGTGACTCTTGCTATTTGCGAGTCAAGTTAATCAATAGCTTGATCTCTGATTTTCACGGCTACAGTATCATGTCATGAAACAAAGCTACCATGGCTCGCTGATAGGTTGCGCCGACATTCTTCAGTCCGAATGGAATTACTTTATAACAGAAGGTACCCCACTGCGTAACAAAAGTAGTCTTCTCCATGTCTTCGGGGGCCATTTTGATCTGATTATACCCTGAAATTCCATCCATGAAAGAAAATACCTTATGTTGAGCTGTATTATCAACCAGGATGTCAATGTGTGGTAGTGGAAAGTCATCTTTAGGGCTAGCCCTGTTTAAATCTTTGTAATCCACACACATTATAACTTTGCCGTCCTTCTTAGGCACGGGCACAATGTTAGCAACCCATTATGGATAGGAAGTAACTGCAAGAAATCCAGCATTGAACTGCTTCATCACTTCAGCTTTTATCTTTTCGGACATGTCGGGTCTCATTCGGCGGACTTTCTATTTAATTGGTGGACAGTCTTCTCTTGTAGGGAGACGGTGAACCATAATATCTGTATCCAATCCCGGCATATCTTCATAGGACCAGGCGAAGATCTCAACATACTCATTCAACAGCTAAACTAAGTGCTCCTTGACACTTGGCTCCAGGTTGGCACCCACTTTAACCTATTTTCTGTCTTCAACAGTACCTAAATTGATAGTCTCTAACAACTCTTCATGGGGCAGAATAGCCCTTTCTTCCTGTTGCAAAAGTCTAGCCAACTCTCCAGGCACTTCACAGTCTTTATCACCTTCGTATTCAGCATGATTGACTAGATCTTCAGAGTCACTGAAGGCCATAGCAGGATTGTTACCCATGGAATCCGGAGTGGATGGGTACCTGCATTTTGTGAGTGTGGGTGTGTGTAAGGGATAGCCATCCTCAGACAAATAAAATGTAAAAGAAAGAAAATGAACACAAAAGTTTATGTATGAAAACGTCCATGATTCATTAAAAATGGCATATGAAAATGAAGAATCAAAACCCTTACAAATGGACCTATATGCCCCGGGTAAGGCATAAGGCAAAAAGAGTGTACGAATTGTTTAATAATTATTATAGACCAAACAGAAATTTTCAAAAGATAAATTACTGATTGATGGAACTAATGGGAACGAAGTCTTTCGCCTCCCAGTTGTTCAGTCCTCCTTCAATGGTCGGGAAAATCCAATCTTCAAAATTGCTCTCATCTTCAACATCTTCCAAAGCATGAACTCCGTGATGAGTGATTTTTAATGGTGGTCCTCCAGCCCGGGAGCGACGCACAGCCTTCTGACCAGCAGCAGTGAAACCCAAACCGAACTTATCTGTCTTGAAAGGAAAATCTGGTAGCTGGCCCCATATTGTGCTTCCTCCTTCCTTGACTACAGCCTCTGCATCTTTAAGGGACAACATCCGGGACACATGTTTGGTAATGATGGGCACCTCAGTCATTGTCTTGGCTACCGCAACTTCAGGAGAAACCTCTTCAAAGTGTTGGAAAGGTGTTTCTATGAATTCACCATCTAACTCCACGTAGAGGAAATAGTTAAGGTGGCTTATCATATACTCCTCCTCACCATGAACTATTATGATCTTACCCTGGACTGGGTATTTGAGCATCTGGTGTAGAGAAGAAGTGACTGCCCCAACATTGTGGATCCATGGTCTTCCCAACAAGCATGAATATGAAGGAAGGATGTCCATCACATAAAATGTAGAGCTGAAAATTTTCGTATCCACCTTAATTGGGATGTCCACCTCTCCGTGAACCATCCGCTTAGAACCGTTGAAGGCTCTAACAATGATATTATTGGGCTTTAAGGTCAAACTTTCACAGACTAGTCTATCCAATGCTTTCTTTGGTAGGACATTTAAAGATGAACCGGTATCAACCAGAACGTGAGCAAGTGTGGTCCCTATGCACTCTACCGAAACATGCAGTGCATCATTATGCTTTCTTCCCTTAGATGTTAGATCGGCATCAGAAAAGCCAAGACCATTGTCGGCTGTAAGGCTAGCTACACACTCTTGAAACTGATCCGCAGAAGTTTCTTGAGGCACGTGCGCCGTCTTTAGGAATTTGATCAATGTTTTGGCATGAGCCTCGGAGCAGAGCAATAGAGCCAGCATAGAGATTTTTGAAGGGGTTTTCCCCAGTTGTACTACGACATCATAGTCGCTTTTCTTAATTATCTTTAAAATCTCCTCCATTTCCTTTTGGGTGGTCTCGGGATAACCAAAGTCTGAGCCCTCGTCCTGACGGGCGCTTCTTGGATCCCCTTACCTTTATCAGTAGTAACGACAGAGGGTATAGCTTCGGGAGTAACAACTTCTTCAATCACTGGACTTCGCACAGATATCTTGACAGGTACAGGAGCACTTGAGGGTCCGAATATTGCCCTTGGAGGATCAATCTCCGGAGAGAAGATTCTTCCACTACGAGTGATCTTACTTGTCCCCGCAATAGTTCCTATGTCAGGAGTTTCTTCATCGGAATTTCCTTCAACTGATTTGATCTGTTTTACACCGTGATAGAAGATCTCTCCTCCATAATTCCACGGTATTGTCTTATTGGACTTATATGGGATAGGCCCCGACATAGTAATCTTCAGAGGTACACACTTTGGATCAGGTGTAATCTTAACAGGTCTTTTGGAGACCTTGGAAAGATTGTCGGAAATGGTGATTATAGCAACATCATTGATTGGAGTAACAGGGGTTACAGGAGTTTTCTTGAAGAGGATTTCTTGAGTATCCATCAGGCGTTGGATGCCTGACTTCAACAACGGACAGTCGGATTGCAAGGTCGGACAAAGGTAACAATCTTTTTCACAGCCTAGGAAAATCCCAGCTTTCAACAGATTCATCTTGATCATTGGCAACAGAGTCATTAAGTTATCAACAGCAGTAACATGAAGATCTTCTACAATAGCATGGACATTATGACCATGTTTTGGAATAGGAACGGATATCACGTTAGGTTTTTCGGGGGCATCAAACTCCACCTCCTTAGCATCTATTAAATCTTGGATCTTGTTTTTAAGGGCCCAACAGTTGTTGGTGTCGTGCCCCACACTGTCCGAATGATAGGCACACTTTGCATTTGAATGATAATAGGGAGAAGAGGTATTTGGGTTTTTCGGCGCTTCTTTCAAGTTGGTAAGGTTTAACTTTAACAGATGAGGGAGAACCTGAGCAGGTGTCATATTGATCCGAGTGAATTGTCATTGTGGCCTTTCCACCCTGGTTTGGTTAGCTCTGGGTTGACTGCTTCAAGGTTGATCGGCTGAGGAGTTCTGGATCATCACAGCCCCCACCGCTGGTCGGCGCTCCATTCTTCCCTGATTTCTCTGGGTGTAAACAGCAGAAACTTCCTTCTTGGCTGGGAAGGTCTTCTTGACAGCGGCAGAATCAGATGCATCCTTATGAATCTTACCGCTCTTAATGCCAGCTTTGACCCTTTCACTTGTCAGAATCAGCTTGGTGAACCCTGCAGATGAGCTCCCGATCAAGTGATTAAAGAATGGACCTGACAGGGTCCCCAAAAATATATCAACCATCTCTCTTTCATACAATGGTGGTTGCACCCTTCCAGCCAAATCCCGCCACTTCTAGGCATACTCCTTAAAGCCTTCATTAGAGACCATGCCCGTACTCTGTAATTGAGTATGAGTAGGTGCTAAATCTGCGTTATATTGGTAATGTCGGTAGAAAGCAGCAGCCAAATCCTCCCAGTTATGTACATCAGATTTCTCAAGTTGATAGAACCAGTCCAAATGTGTACCCGACAAACTATCTTGAAAAAAGTGGACCCACAGATCCTTATCAGAAGAGTGAGGTTGGATCTTTCTGACGTAAGACCGTAGATGCATCTTCGGACAAGATAAACCATCGTACTTATAAAATGTAGGCACTTTGAATTTAGGGGGAATGACGATCCCAACAACCAACCCTAGTTCTTCAAAATCCAGCCCAGGTACTCTTTGTATCTCTATGGCTGTCAGCCGATCTTCCAGATTCTTATACTTATCGTCTGCGGGAGGGTACTGCTACTCAGAGTAATCTTCCTCCTCTTCTTATTCTTCCTCTTCATCTTCAGACTCGGAGGGCATTGCAACTCCTTTTCCTTTACCAACCCCTTCATTAGACGTCGAGGGGAAATCTAGGACCCTTCTAGCCTGATTCTCAAACCTTCTTCCCAGAGTATCTACACCCGCTCTTTTCTTTTTCTTCTTTTCCTTTTCCTTCTATTTCTCTAATAGTGCTTTAAGGTCCTCTTGACCCTTTGCCAAGGTCATGAGGAGTTGCTGAAATTGCGAATTCTGTGCTTGGAGATCTTTGACCGTCTGCTTTATATCCATCTTGCTGAAATAAACAGCAGAGAGATAAGGAAACCTGGTGTGAAGACCTGTTTATGCATATGATGAATGATATGTATTCATGTAATGCATTCAAGGGTTCAGAAATTCAATTTTGTTTCAAACCAAAAAGAACACACGTCATATTAATAAGAAGAAATTTGTTAGTACATAAATGCCCCATGGGAAAAATATTACAAAATTCTAATGTAAAAAGACGTTGCGCATCCTTTTCGGTGCTATGTAGGTGTTGAGATTCTGCTCATTATGGAGTTGACGGGTAAGTTCCAAAACCTTCTTCTCACTGGCGTAGAAGCTGGCTTCAAAAGTATTTCGTTCTTCCTTTATCCGTATCCAACTTTTTTGCAAATCTTCCAATGATGTTGGCATGTCAGGATGTAGGAGGGTATATGGAACCTCTTCTTCCATAACAGACTCTTTGATCATAGGCAGAATGTAGGGGTAAGGCATCATAAGACTCTGGGCACGGGTTCGTACCCACTTGAGGTAAGGCTCAAGAGGGATGGAATTCTTATGTCCTAGTGTCTTACTATCCATTTTGTTGGGCATCCTCTAAGCTCGGATAAACCTTTGTCGAAGTCCTTGAGCGTCGTTGTCGAAGTCAAAAACCAAGTCTGGAATTAGCATGTCATGAGGGCCATCCCTCCGGGCATACCCAAATTGTCTCAGAGCTAAACAGGGGTTATAGGTAATGCCTCCCCTAATGCCAAGTAGTATGACATTAGGGAATTCCCCACAACGATCAATGATGATGACATTTTCTCTAGACCGAGAACACCAATGAACATCACAATGTGTAAGAGTCATCAATCGTTGTGACCACCTCAAGCCTTGCTCATTCTTCAAGACTGATAGGGTAAGGTGAGAAATAAGCCACCTTGCTAGAAGAGGAGTACAGCACATGAGAACACCTCTTTTCCTTATTGTTCGTGTGTAAAATGAGTGTAGGATGTCCCCAAGCAATGTAGGCACAGGATTCTAAGATATGAAAATTTTGACAGCAATCACATCTATAAGCTGATCAGGGTTTGGGAACAAGACCAACCCATAGATGAGGAGTGCTACAATCTCTTCAAAAGCTTGTAGATCTAGAGAATTCCAGCATTCTTGTGCCTTCTCAAACAGAAACTTTGCCAAGAAACCCTTGACACCACTTCTGGTTTCCCAATGACCTTTGATATTAGATGGTTGCAAGTGTATGGCTTGAGCAACATCTTTAGGCTTTGGTTCTCTTTCCGTACCGTTGTAGGGTAGTTGATGGAGAATAGGAATCCTCAGGAGTTGACCAAATTCCTCCAAAGTAGGCACTAGTTGGTAATCAGGAAATGTGAAGCAATGGTGTAGGGGGTCAAAGAACTGGAAGAGAACTTTCACCATGTCTTCTTCAATGTTGGAGTTGACCAGGTTGAGAATTCTACCATGTCTTTCACTGAAGGGAGAATTCTCTGGAATCTTGGAAGTAAGCTCCTTGAGTTGAGGAGGGATTTTCACAAGGTTGACCTGAATAGTTTTTCTGCGGAGTGATTCCATGACCTACAAAACAGGAACAAAGATGAAGATCCAAACCCTTGAAATGGTTAGTGGATGCATATGATGCTTTATGATGTTCATAATGTATGCACAAGTATATGTACAAGCAAATCACACAAGATCCTAGTTTCAGGCTTGCATGAGATTTCATAGGTAAGTACCCTCTTGAAGTTAGTTGGCTCAACCTGTCCTATAAATAGCAATCGGGTTCTAAGGAGCTCAATATCACTGGATTATTTTCTGTGTTCATTGTTTCAGTTTAGCCACTTAACTGGCGACCGAAATATTCCAAGAAAACAACCCTCAATGAGTGTAGTATCGAGTATCTACCAACTTCGGACTGCACCAAAGTCGGTCATCTCACTACCCCTAATAAGGCCAAGATGGTCAAGTAAAGGTTCTAAAAGTCCATTAGTGCTTCATGACATCACTCAGCGGCCCCGTATTCTCTTTGATTGACTCAAAGGCTACCGGTACCCACAAATATGTCACACTAATATAGCTATTGCTTCGACCATGTCGGTATACCCCGCATAGTTTCCATAACGTATTGCTATTTACCTATGAATGTTTCCCAAATCCGGGTAAAGGATTCAAACCCAAACAATAGAACCAAGTGTAAAGAAATCAAAGCAAACAAGGTAAGCATGTAAAGGTGATCTAAACCCTAAGGTTACTCCACTTTTCAAGTGAGTCCCCAGCAGAGTCGCCAGTTCTGTGATGCGGTGGGAGAACTGACTTTGAGGTTTTACGTTTGTGTTCGCAAATGTTTCGGTTTAGCAAGAGTCGCCACTGAATTTTTATTTTATCCAAAGGAAAGGTCAAAAAGCACAGGAAAGACCTTTGAGATGTTTTCTTGGGTTCGGGGAGTAGATTATGAAAAGGGAAGGTGTTAGCACCCTTTTCATCCATGGGCTCTTAGTTACTTGTTTAGATCACTTGCTTTTTCTTTTCAATTGTTTGAAATGGTGCTTTGTGTGTGGTTTCAAAAATGCTTTAAAAAAGAGGCCTTGTCTAGGCAAACTTTCTAATGATTCTTGTTTGAATATATACAAAGGTGTATTGTCTTTTGAAAAGATTTTTAATGTTTGAAAGTTTGATTTGGGAAATGTTTTGAAATTCTGTTGTGAAGTGTGTTTGAAAATAGCAAGGATGTTTTGCAAGTTTTGATCAAGTAACTAAGAGTTGTCTACCCTATTTTACTCAAAGATCTTTCCTACAAATTTTTAACCCTTTTGACAGTGTTGTTTTACCATTGTATTTGGTAAACAAACTTGTATTAGGATGTTAAACGGGACAGGCGCGGGTCATCGTATTGACCATAATAGCAATTGTGCTAAGTATCTTTAGCAATTCTTGAGGGACTAGATCATTTTATTTTAGGCAACCAAGATAGCGTCATCGAGGGACTATGATCTTTTTTTTTGTTTTTGTTTTGCCAAGATACCTAGCATGCATACCATGGCCATTTGTTTAAGCAACCAAGTGGAGATACCTTATGGGTGTTTGTGTGCAAGTGTGTTTTATTGCATGCATGATTTTATCTTGAATTAGGATTTTCTATTTCATTGATTTTTTATCTTGCCATACACATCCTAATTACTAGCATTTACATTTGAAAGCAATAAAAATGCGGAAATGTAAAATCCTACGCTATTACAATATTTAGGGGATGGGGGATACACACTTGTACATGGGGGGTGGTTCAACGAGAAAAATAGATAAAAAAAGAAAATAACAAGGGGAAGAAAAAGAGAAAGAGAGAGAGACGGCTAGCGCGCTGCTGAGAGGAAGTCAGAAGTTCTGACCCAGGCCTGCTGCAGGTTATCAACCTGTTAGTGAAAATGTATGAGTCAGAACTTCTGACTCTGGTGCCCTGCAAAACAAAAACCTGTTAGTGGGGAGGTCAGAAGTTCTGACTCCCATGCACTGCAAGACAAAAGTTTGTTAGTGGGGAAGTCAGAAGTTCTGACCCTGTTGGAAACACAATAATTTTCAGAAGTTCTGATATTATTGACAGCAAAACAGGCCTCAGAAGTGCTGGAATCAAAGTCAGAGCTTGGTTTCCCCCTATGCTAGCCAGAACATCTGCAGTTTTATTATTTTTCCACAACACATAAGGCATGCCTAGGACAATCTCAGCAGGTGTCAAAGTGTTTCAGAAGACAGAACCAAAGAGGTCACAAACAGGTTCTACACTGATTCACTTCCTACTTAAGCATTCAGAGGCATGAAAATCCTCAGAACATATACAGCAGCAATATGATATCTACATTGTGTTTATTGAGCATGCAAAGTTGATGATTCTTAGCAGCGTGATGAGAGTCAGTCGGTGCTTACCTTGCTGTTGGAAGAAAATCTGTGAGTTGGAGCTAGCTTTAGCTTTGATGGTGTTCTGGACAGGTTCTTTTTAGAATGGGTGGATGGAGAAGATATATGTATGTATGGTCAGGAACTGTATGGGCGTTCTCTAGTCAGGAAGCAAATTGGGTATCAATGAAGTGTGGAGGCAGGAAGTTCAAAGTTATGAAACACTAGGGATTTTGGCAGAGTTTCACAATGTTTTCTTACTAGAGCTTTATGTTCCTCTTCTAGCAATTTTTCTGGATTTTCTTTCGTCTCCTTTTTTTAATGGACAATGGTGTCCTATTTATAGGCCAGGCTTTGTGAATTTTTGAACGTTAAATGGCGCCAATATTATGCAGTAGAGGCTAACTTGTTCTTGAAGGAAGTTCATGAAAATTTGTGATGATGGATAGCTTTTCAGCCTAGGTTGGAACAGTAAGCGAGGATTAAGGAGAAGTGACACCCATAGACGAAAAGTGGCGCATAGACCCATGCCTAAGCCTGCACAAGGGTGTTACCAAGCCACACGTGGAGAGACCCCTTGGATGAATGCTCAAAAGTGGTTGTGAGCATTAATGAGCATTAAATGGTGATGAGATTTGTCAAAATCCAAAATCTTGTAATAGGAGATTTTACATCATTACCTAAAACCTGAGACAGCAATTCTGCTTCACCAAAAAGAACAACGTAAACTATGCTCTGACCTTGGCCTCTTGTTGCCTCAGCAAATTCTGAGAGTTTTCCAGACTTCCCAGCATGATCCTTTGATCTGCTTTTAAAAAATCTGGACTTAGTGATTCTGCTTCAGTATTTTACCCAATCTGCTGATCCCATTACCTTCTGATCCCATTACCTTCTGATCCCAGTATGTTCTGAAGGAGTTTCAGGCTTTGTTTCCTTCTTTACACTTCTCTAGCAAACTCTGGCTGAACTTGCATAATTGCTGAAAGAGCCAGGTTCTGTTTAAAGATCACGTGTTGAACCACGTTTACAATTCCTGACTGACTTGGTGTAGCTGCTGAAGAGCCACCTTCTGACTGAATGTTATGTGATGAGCTCGGTTTGCAACTTCTGACCGTTTCTGCCTGAAGGTTGGTTAAGAAGTTCTGAAGTGCCATTTTCTTCTTAAACACTTTTCTTTTAGAAAAAATTCTACGTATTTAGAATTTAAGTTTTCCAAGGTAAAAATTTTGACTTTTGAGCTTGCAGATGACCATTCTGCTCTTGTAAATGGTTTACTTGGAAAGGAATGATAATTAAGGGCTTTGATTTGTTTAAGAGAAAATCTGAGAATTCATGATGAATTCCTGAAGGATGAGAGGGAAAATTTTGGGGTACAACACACTTCATAAACAATATACCAAAGCAGTTCAAGCATTCATCCTGCACCTGTAAGCTCTGTTTCAGCCATTGCCATTTTCAAGTTTAGAGGTTGCAGCTTGACTTCTACAGAGACTTCTAGCCATCCACAAAGCAAGCTAGGCATAGGAATAGCTTGAAGGAACTTCAAGGAAGCTCACACGATCCTCAGGCCTCACTCAAAGTCCCCACATTGCCATATCCAAATCCAGCTGAAGGAGGTATTTTTCAAAACTCTATCTCTCTATTTAGACATTCTCAAGTCACGATTTGTGAAGCAAAAATGTAGTCCTTAACATGGTGAAGCTGTACATATGCATACTTGTCATTTATATTAACTGAGCTAAGAGAATTTGAATGTTGAACATGCTGAAATAATTAGGTCACGAATTAGGGTTGATTAAATTCTCTCTGGTCTTTGAGAGTTAGATTATAAATTTTATATCATTGGAATCGTGAGATTGAATGCTACAAGTTTCATGTTATAAGTTTTCGTTTTTGTGCAAGCATCTGAGATTTGCAGGTTCGAACTAAGCGCGCGAAGGAGAAGGAACCAAGGACAGGAACGAAGCTGCTGTTTTGGGCTTTTTGGCTTTTGGGCCTTTTTGCTTTTACTTTTCACACCTCTTGAATTACTGCTACACCCCCTTTACTAACTTTGTTGTATTTTTTTATTTATTTTATATTTTCACATTTTTATACTTTCATTTGTTTTTTCTGATTAATAAAAATCATAAAAAATAATTTCTTTATTTTTTGCATTTTTATTTTATTTTTTCTATTATTTTTTGCATAAAAAAATAGTTTATTAGGAAAATATACTTTATTTTCTTAAATTAAATTTGTAAATATATTTAAAAATATTATACATTCTTATTATATTATTTACACATAAAATATTTATTTTCATACATATTTTAATTTTTAATATTTGTACATATTATTATTTATTATTTTCTTGTACAAAAATTGACAAAATAAATAATAGGAAACATATATTTCTTTAATCAAAAAATTAGGGTTTCACCCTTTTAAAAATAATAATATTATTTTTCCTTATTTTCTAGGGTTAGATAAATTATTTTCTCATACAAAAATAAAATACAAAACATTTTTGCATAAATCATTTGCATTGCATATTTAAATATTTGTATATTTATTTATTTCACACAATATTCAATTGGGTTGTAATAGTATTTTTAGGGTTTATTTTGTGCAATATCCCCATTCAAAAACTTGTATCCCCCCTCCCATAATAATTGTTGTAATAGCATAGTTTACATTTACGCAATTTACCGCTTTATATACTTGTGTAGTGAATTAGGTTTTGCATGATAAGACCAAAAATCAAACAAATAGAAAAGACCTAATTGCAAGACAAATGCATGTAAAATGACACACTTTGCACACAAGCATCCTTAGGGTTTCACCCACTTGGTTGCCTAAATAAAAATGGCCATGTTACGCATGCGAAGTATCTTGGCAAAACAAAACAAATAAGATCATAGTCCCTCGATGACGCTATTAAAAGGTTGCCTAAACAAAGATGATCTTGGTCCCTAAAACTTGCTAAGATACTTGGCAATATTTCTATCATGGTCATATGATGACCCACGCCCGTCCCGTTTACATCAAAATATAGGGTTGTTTACCAAATCAATGGTAAATCAACAATGTCAAAGGAATAAAAATGCACAAGAAAGACATTTGAGTAGGTAGATAGCTTCTAGTTACTTGATCAATTTTAAAATAATCCTTGCTATTTTAAAAAAAACAAACACATACACATTTCAAAACATTTCCAAACATCTATCAAAACATTGAAACATTTTTTTCAAAAGACAAACATCTTTGTATACATTCTTACGAACGAGAATCATTACAAAGATCGCCCAAACAATGGCCTCTTTTCAAAATACTTTCAAAACCACACAAAGCACCATTTCAAACAATTTCAAAGCAAAGCAAGTGAACTAAACAAGTAACTAAGAGCCCATGGAAAACCATGGATGAAAAGGGTGCTAGCAACTTCCCTTTTCATAATCAACCCCCTGAACTCAAGAAAACATCCCAAAGGTCTTTCCTGTGCTTTTTTACCTTTCCTTTTGGATAAAAGAAAAGTCGGTGGCGACTCTTGCTAATCGCAACATTTGCAAACACAAACGCAAAACCTCAAGTCAGTTCTCCCACCGTATCACAGCTCCAAACACGGATGCCATCCTGATACTCATTCAGATTCAACTTTCAGATACAGTTCAGATATGCTCCAGACACGGATGCCATCCTGATACTCATTCAGATTCAACTTTTAGATATAGTTCAGATACGCTCCAGACACGGATGCCGTCCTGATACTCATTCAGATTCAATCTTCAGATACAGTTCAGATATGCTCCAGACACGGATGCCATTCTGATACTCATTCAGATTTAGCTTATAAATATGGTTCAGCAATCATTTTTGGATGGCATCTTCAAGCCCATCTTCAACAACTTTCCATCATCCCTCTAAATGGCATCTATAAGCCCATTCCATATACCATCAACCATCGCATCACCGAGTGCAAATTTCTTGGCACTCTAATGTCCAATCATATTCCACCTTCGAGTCACGAATGGAAAAAAATCGCCAATCTAACTCTTCAGGCTTAAGAAGATTGAACAGGGGCAGCTGTTGTACCCCAAAATTTTCCCACTCATTAATCAAGAATTTTCTCACAAGATCTCCTTTGACTCAAGACTGCATTAGGGTTGATCAGCTCAAGACACCTCCTTAAGCATTGATGACCAAAATTAGGGTTTGAGATTGCATAATGATGTTTGAACTTCCAATGCCCATATGACTTTAATGGATCATTATGGACCCTCAATATTACTCATGTCAAGTTTCAAGCTTTCGATCACACTTTTGCTCAGTCAATTGAGCAGTTGACCTAAAAATTAGTTGTACTAGGGAAAAAGTCAACTATGGCCAATTCACAATCAAACTTCATAATTTTTTATCCATATCAACATTTTAAACTCATATGTATCATTTGATCAAGTTTGGACCATAATTCCTCAATAAATTTGATCAAATCTTCAAAAGGGCAAAATGGTTAAAATTAGGATTTTGACTGGGAAAGGGCAATTTCTGATTTTTGACCTAGCAAATGATCAATTGGTTTAAGGCATGATATCAAGAGTCCAATTGCATCATTTTGACCTAATGGCATGGCTCAAAATATTGCTCAAGTCCAATGGATTGACAGATGAATTTTCAGTCAACTGATCAAAAGTCAACTGTATACTGAAAAGTCAAACCTTGACTTTTTGGTCAAAATCAAATGCCAAAGATCATAATTCATCAAAGCATGTCATAATATGAAACTTATTCATCAAGAAATCAAAACATTCAAGATTTCATTTTGGAAAGTTAAAATTTCAACACTTAGAAATTTTTCTAAGTGTTGAAAATTTCTTATTTTTTCACAACTTTGAACAAAATTTTCACCATGATGCAAGATGATTCAAAAGAAACTTCCAAAATTAAAGTTGTAGATCTCCATGAAATCTACAACTTTTCTTCACACAATCCCTTCCAAAAGTGCTTGGATCTCAAGTTATAATTTTAAGAATACATGGTCATGAAACAAAAACACTTAGTGAAATTTTGCCCTAATTTGGTCAGGTTGTTGACCTAACTTCATGGCACTTTTTAATATAGTTACAAGGGGAATTTTCAAAATTGATTCAAATATGGGTTATAGAGCACATTGTAAGCTTTCTAAGATGTCTAGGAAACACCTTGAGATCATTTTTGAGTAGGGAGAATCAAAGAGATTAAGTTAGGGTTTTATCACTTGAATTACAAGTCATTTTGTGATGAACCAAATTCAAAATTCAAAGTTATGTTGCATAAACTCTACTTTACAGGCCTCAAATTTGTTAGGAACTCCATAATTAATTGCTTGCACAACTGTTAGAGGTCTGAATTCAAGCATTCAATGCAAGGTCATGCTTTATATCCATTTTGGGAAGAAAGTGCACATTGCCATTTTGATAAAGTGACTTTCTGCAAAAAAAACTTGTTCTTGAGCCTTGTACTTGTTCTTTTCTGATCACACATATCTTATAACTCAAGAGAAACTTGTTAGACACTTACAATCACCCAGCCCATCCTTGTACTTCCCCTTGAAACTTGTTTTCCCATTTTTCTTGAAAATCAAGTAACATAGCAAATAGCTTGTAACTTGTACTTCTGACTTTCAAAACCACTCAAGACCTTTGGCTTATACATACACAAGCCATTTGCCACAAATACCATGCATGCTTAAGCCCTGAAAACACCTAGAACACAGAATCACCAAACACATTTCAAAACTTGTCATTTCTAAGTTTTGAATCCAATCTCCAAATTTGCTCGTGCGTTTCTTGGCCTTTTACTTTTAGAAGCTTCTAAACAACATATACAAACAATCCCAATACATGTAGCACCACTGTAACACCTCCATCATCATCCACCATTTTCAAAAACAGCACCTTGCACCTTGACTTCTCCAGAACTCCTCAAGAACTTTCAGCTCAAGCTAAGCATCCCATTAGCTTCCTGGGAACTTGAGGAAGCTAACCCAATCATTGGAACTCACTGAAAGCTACTCAAACTCCAAACCCGACACCCTCTTGCAAGGTAAGTTTTCTGACTTTGGAACTTTTCATACAGGCATCATTAATGGTTTATTTTTGATGGAAAAATGTAGATTTCATTGCCCTAAAGCTAACCATGTCCATAGTTTTCATTAATTTTGCTTGAGCTTAGAGAATTTTAGGATTGAAGTTTCTGAAAATTTTAGGGTTCAGATTAGGGTCATTAAAATTCATGCTTGTCTTTGATCTATAATTTTATTGCTTTGCATTTCTGAAATCGTGAGGAAATTTGCTACAAGTTTCCTGTTTACAATTTTCATTTTTGTTGAGATTTGAACAAGATACAGAGGCTCTGGCTGGGCGTGAGGTTGAAGATGAAGTTCAGGCTATGGATTTGTTTACTATCATATATTTAATGTTTTATTTATATAAATGGATGTATAGCCACCCCAGTGGTAGAAGCGCGCGCTTGTGACTGGAGGGACCTGGGTTCGAGCCCTAGTGGTACCCTTTTGGATTTTTTTTTTGCATTTTTCACACGCTCTGCTTTTTTTGGACAGGCGCCTAGGCCTCCCTTGGGCCTTATTGTTTTTTTCTTACTGCTAACCCCCCTTGCTGGCTATCCACACCCCTGGCCCATTTTATTTTCTTTTTCTTATTTTTATTTATTTGTCTTCTTAAATATTTTTTCTAATACTAAAAAAATCATTAAAAAAATATAAAAATATTAGGTTTATATTTTGACATAGTTTTTTTTTCTTTCTCACACAAAAATTATTTAATCATACTTTATTTATTTTGAATAATTATTTTGTAAATTTAATTTTTTAAAAACTAGGGTTTTAGTTATTTTTATTTTACATCATTTAAATATATTATTTTAAAACCTAAAAAGACCAAAAATATTTTATAATACTATAAATTATTTTTAAGACAAAAAAATACCAAAAATATTCTTCTTTTAAACTTAATTTCTTTTTTTAATCAATTAATAGATTAGGTTTTTATTTGAATTCTTTTCCTAGTAAATTTAGGTTTTACTTTTACTATCTTAATTAGTTATTTTCTTTTAGTTAATTAGTTTAAAACCACCCCCTTTTTTACTAAAAAAAATCAAGAAAACATCCATTTACTTTACATTTACATTCTTATACATTTATTCATTTTTGTACATTATTTATTCAGTTCTTGTACCAATTCAATATAGTTGTAATAGATAATTAGGTTTATTTTCTAGCAATCCCCATTTGTAATTTGTACACCCCCTCCCACAAGTATTATAATAGCGTAGTAATTTTAAATTCCGCAATTTATTGCTTTATATACAAATGCTAGCAATTAGGGTTTGTATGGAAAGACTAAAACCAATCAATTAGAAAAACCTAATCAAAGACAAAATCAAGCATGAAAACAATACACTTGCACACAAGCGCCCCCTAGGGTAAAATCCACTTGGTTGCCTTACCAAATGGTCATATTACGCATGTGAGGTATATTAGCAAAAACAAGCAAAATACAAGATCATAGTCCCTCGATGACGCTATCTATGTTGCCTTTCAAATTATCTTAGTCCCTAAAAAGAGAATGCTAAGATACCTTGCAATATTTCTAATCATGGTTATACGATGACCCACTCCTGTCCCGTTTACATCTAAAGATAGGGTTACTTACCAAATCAATGGTGAGATAACAATGCCAAAGAAAAGAGGAAATGAACGTGAAAGACTTTTGAGTAGGTAGAATGCTCCTAATTACTTGCTAAATTTCAAGAAAAAAACATCGTTGCTATTTTCAAAAACAAACACCTACACTTTCAAAACATCTTTCAAACTTGAAAATATTTTCAAAATATTAACATCTTTGTATACATTCTTACGAACGAGAATCATTACAAAGTTTGCCTAAACAATGGCCTCTTTACAAAATACTTTAAAAAACCACATAAAGCATAATTTCAAACAAAAGTAAGTGATCTAACAAGTAACTAAGAGCCCATGGAAAATCATGGATGAAAAGGGTGCCAATACCTTCCCTTTTCATAATCTACCCCCCGAACTCAAGAAATTTTCTTATTTTTTCCCAACTTTTCACCACTTTTTCACCATGATGCAATTTGATTCAAAGAAAACTTCCAACATGAAAGTTGTAGTCCTCCATGAAATCTACAACTTTTCTTCACAAACGTTTCCCAAAAGATGCTTGGATCTCAAGTTATGAATTTATGAATAGGGGTCCATGAACTAAATAACTTAGTGAAAAATTGCCCTAATTTAGGCAGTTTTTTGACCCAACTTCATGGACATTTTTCACCTAGTTCCAAGAGGTATCTCAAAATTCATTTAAAAGATGGATTATAGAACACATTGCAAGATTTCCAAAATGTCCAAGAACTCTCCAAGATGATTTTTGGTTATGGAGAATCGAAGAAGGGTAGTTGGCATTTTATCACTTTTGTTCATGTCATTTTTACAAAGTGTCAAGTTGCAAATCTGATCTTGGATGCTTATACCTTGCATTACAAGACCTAAACTCATTCTACACTCCATAATTTAATACTAATTCAGAAGACCAAGGCTTTATTTTCACTTTTGAAGCATTGTACAAGAGATAATTTCATTAATGGCATAAAGGGCACATTGCCATTTTCATAAAGGCAAGCTTTTGCAACTTTATCATTCTTGAGCCTTGGACCTGTTTCTTTGAGGAAAGCAATCTCCACAGATCCTAAGCAATATGTACCAACTCCTATCAGCTCACAAGCAAGCAGTACAAGCATGTTTAGCATGCTCACTTCAACTTTTCTTCAAATGCAAGAAAAGTTGGCCAAAACTTCAAAACTTGTACAGCTGCTAGAGAGTGGACTTTGTATCAATTCTATACATATTCACCAAGTGATTACCAACAAAAACACGAATGCTTAACATCCAAAACTCTCCAAAACACAAAAACTCCCTTTTTTTTGTCCAAAGCATAGCAGTTCTGCAAAACCAAGGCCAACTGATTTTTGGCTCGTGCGTTTTGCCTTTTAACCTTTGAAACACTTCAAAAACAATATACCAAAGCAGTCCAAGCATTCATCCTGCACCTGTAAGGTCTATTTCAACCATTTCCATTTTCAAGTCTGGAGGTTGCAGCTTGACTTCTACAGAGACTTCTAGCCATCCACAAAGCAAGCTAGGCATTGGAATAGCTTGAAGGAACTTCAAGGAAACTCACACGATCCTCAGGCCTCACTCAAAGTCCCCACATTGCCATATCCAAATTCAGCTGAAGGAGGTATTTTTCAAAACTCTATCTCTCTATTTAGACATTCTCAAGCCACGATTTGTGAAGCAAAAATGTAGTCCTTAACATGGTGAAGCTGTACATATGCATACTTGTCATTTATATTAACTGAGCTAAGAGAATTTGAATGTTGAACATGCTGAAATAATTAGGTCACGAATTAGGGCTGATTAAATTCTCTCTGGTCTTTGAGAGTTAGATTACAAATTTTATATCATTGGAATCGTGAGATTGAATGCTACAAGTTTCATGTTATAAGTTTTCGTTTTTGTGCAAGCATCTGAGAGTTGTAGGTTTGAACTAAGCGCGCGAAGGAGAAGGAACCAAGGACAGGGATGAAGCTGTTGTCTTGGGCTTTTTGGCTTTTGGGCCTTTTTGCTTTTACTTTTCACACCTCTTGAATTACTGCTACACCCCCTTTACTAACTTTGTTGTATTTTATTTATTTATTTTATATTTTCACATTTTTATACTTTCATTTGTTTTTTCTGAATAATAAAAATCATAAAAAATAATTTCTTTATTTTTTGCATTTTTATTTTATTTTTTGCATAAAAAAAATAGTTTATTAGGAAAATATACTTTATTTTCTTAAATTAAATTTGTAAATATATTTAAAAATATTATACATTTTTATTATATTATTTACACATAAAATATTTATTTTTCATACATATTTTAATTTTTAATATTTGTACATATTATTATTTATTATTTTCTTGTAAAAAAATTGACAAAATAAATAATAGGAAACATATATTTCTTTAATCAAAAAATTAGGATTTCACCCTTTTAAAAATAATAATATTATTTTTCCTTATTTTCTAGGGTTAGATAAATTATTTTCTCATAAAAAAATCAAATACAAAACATTTTTGCATAAATCATTTGCATTGCATATTTAAATATTTGTATATTTATTTATTTTGCACAATATTCAATTGGGTTGTAATAGTATTTTTAGGGTTTATTTTGTGCAATATCCCCATTCAAAAACTTGTATCCCCCCTCCCATAATAATTGTTGTAATAGCTTAGTTTACATTTACGCAATTTACCGCTTTATATACGTGTGTAGTAAATTAGGGTTTTGCATGATAAGACCAAAAATCAAACAAATAGAAAAGACCTAATTGCAAGACAAAAGCATGTAAAATGACACACTTTGCACACAAGCACCCTTAGGGTTTCACCCACTTGGTTGCCTAAATAAAAATGGCCATGTTACGAATGCGAAGTATCTTGGCGAAACAAAACAAAATAAGATCATAGTCCCTCGATGACGCTATCAAAAGGTTGCCTAAACAAAGATGATCTTGGTCCCTAAAACTTGCTAAGATACTTGGCAATATTGCTATCGTGGTCATACGATGACCCACGCCCGTCCTGTTTACATCCAAAGAAAGTGTTGTTTACCAAATCAATAGTAAATCAACAATGTCAAAGGAATAAAAATGCACAAGAAAGACATTTGAGTAGGTAGATAGCTTCTAGTTACTTGATCAATTTCAAAACAATCCTTGCTATTTTAAAAAAACACAAACACATACACATTTCAAAACATTTCCAAACATCTATCAAAACATTGAAACATTTTTTTCAAAAGACAAACATCTTTGTATTAATTCTTACGAACGAGAATCATTATAAAGATCGCCCAAACAATGGCCTCTTTTCAAAATACTTTCAAAACCACACAAATCACCATTTCAAACAATTTCAAAGCAAAGCAAGTGATCTAAACAAGTAACTAAGAGCCCATGGAAAACCATGGATGAAAAGGGTGCTAGCACCTTCCCTTTTCATAATCTACCCCCCGAACTCAAGAAAACATCCCAAAGGTCTTTCCTGTGCTTTTTTACCTTTCCTTTTGGATAAAAGAAAAGTCGGTGGCGACTCTTTCTAACCGCAACATTTGCGAACACAAACGTAAAACCTCAAGTCAGTTCTCCCACCGTATCACAGCTCCAAACACGGATGCCATCCTGATACTCATTCAGATTCAACTTTCAGATACAGTTCAGATATGCTCCAGACACAGATGTCATCCTGATACTCATTCAGATTCAACTTTTAGATACAGTTCAGATACGCTCCAGACATGGATGCCATCCTGATACTCACTCAGATTCAATCTTCAGATAAAGTTCAGATATGCTCCAGACACGGATGCCATTTTGATACTCATTCAGATTTAGCTTACAAATATGGTTCAGCAATCATTTTTGGATGGAATCTTTAAGCCCATCTTCAACAACTTTCCATCATCCCTCCAAATGTCATCTTTAAGCCCATTCGCTATACCATCAACCATCACATTACCGAGTGCAAATTTCTTGGCACTCTAATGTCCAATCATCTTCCACCATCGAGTCACGAATGGAAAAAACTCGCCAATCTAACACTTCAGGCTTAAGAAGATTGAACAGGGGCAGCTGTTGTACCCCAAAATTTTCCCACTCATTAATCAAGAATTTTCTCACAAGATCTCCTTTGACTCAAGACTGCATTAGGGTTGATCAGCTCAAGCCACCTCCTTAAGCACTGATGACCAAAATTAGGGTTTGAGATTGCACAAGGGTGTTTGAACTTACAATTCCCCATATGACTTTAATGGATCATTATAAACCCTCAACATTACTCATGTCAAGTTTCAAGCTTTCGATCACACTTTTGCTCAGTCAATTGAGCAGTTGACCTAAAAATTAGTTGTATTGGGGAAAAGTCAACTATGGCCAATTCACAGTCAAACTTCATAATTTTTTATCCATATCAACATTTTAAACTCATATGTATCAATTGATCAAGTTTGGACCATAATTCCTCAATAAATTTGATCAAATCTTCAAAAGGGCAAAATGGTCAAAATTAGGGTTTTGACTGGGAAAGGGCAATTTCTGATTTTTGACCTAGCAAATGATCATTTGGTTTAAGGCATGATATCAAGAGTCCAATTGCATAATTTTGACCTAATGACATGGCTCAAAATATTGCTCAAGTCCAATGGATTGACAGATGAATTTTCAGTCAACTGATCAAAAGTCAACTGTATACTGAAAAGTCAAACCTTGATTTTTTGGTCAAAATCAAATGCCAAAGATCATAATTTATCAAAGCATGTCATAATATTAAACTTATTCATCAAGAAATCAAAACATTCAAGATTTCATTTTGGAAAGTTAAAATTTCAACACTTGGAAATTTTTCTAAGTGTTGAAAATTTCTTATTTTTTCACAACTTTGAACAAAATTTTCACCATGATGCAAGATGATTCAAAAGAAACTTCCAAAATTAAAGTTGTAGATCTCCATGAAATCTACAAATTTTCTTCACACAACTCCTTCCAAAAGTGCTTGGATCTCAAGTTATAATTTTAAGAATACATGGTCATGAAACAAAAACACTTAGTGAAATTTTGCCCTAATTTGGTCAGGTTGTTGACCTAACTTCATGGCACTTTTTAATATAGTTACAAGGGGAATTTTCAAAATTGATTCAGATATGGGTTATAGAGCACATTGTAAGCTTTCCAAAATGTCCAAGAACACCTTGAGATCATTTTTGAGTAGGGAGAATCAAAGAGATGAAGTTAGGGTTTTATCACTTGAATTACAAGTCATTTTGTGATGAACCAAATTCAAAATTCAAAGTTATGTTGCATAAACTCTACTTTACAGGCCTTAAACTTGTTAGGAACTCCATAATTAATTGCTTGCACAGCTGTTAGAGGTCTGAATTCAAGCATTCAATGCAAGGTCATGCTTTATATCCATTTTGGGAAGAAAGTGCACATTGCCATTTTGATAAAGTGACTTTCTGCAAAAAAAACTTGTTCTTGAGCCTTGTACTTGTTCTTTTCTGATCACACATGTCTTATAACTCAATAGAAACTTGTTAGACACTTACAATCACCCAGCTCATGCTTGTACTTCCCCTTGAAACTTGTTTTCCCATTTTTCTTGAAAATCAAGTAACATAGCAAATAGCTTGTAACTTGTACTTCTGACTTTCAAAACCACTCAAGACCTTTCGCTTATACATACACAAGCCATTTACCAGAAATACCATGCATGCTTAAGCCCTGAAAACACCTAGAATACAGAATCACCAAAAACATTTCAAAACTTGTCATTTCTGAGGTTTGAATCTAATCTCCAAATTTGCTCGTGCGTTTCTTGGCCTTTTACTTTTAGAAGCTTCTAAACAACATATACAAACAATCCTAACACATGTAGCACCACTGTAACACCTCCATCATCATCCACCATTTTCAAAAACAGCACCTTGCACCTTGACTTCTCCAGAACTCCTCAGGAACTTTCAGCTCAAGCTAAGCATCCCATTAGCTTCCTGGGAACTTGAGGAAGCTAACCCAATCATTGGAACTCACTGAAAGCTACTCAAACTCCAAACCCGACACCCTCTTGCAAGGTAAGTTTTCTGACTTTGGAACTTTTCATACAGGCATGATTAATGGTTTATTTCTGAAGGAAAAATGTAGATATCATTGCCCTAAAGCTAACCATGTCCATAGTTTTCATTAATTTTGCTTGAGCTTAGAGAATTTTAGGATTGAAGTTTCTGAAATTTTTAGGGTTTAGATTAGGGCCATTAAAATTCATGCTTGTCTTTGATCTATAATTTTATTGCTTTGCATTTCTGAAATCGCGAGGAAATTTGCTACAAGTTTCCTGTTTACAGTTTTCATTTTTTTTGAGATTTGAACAAGATACAGAGGCTCTGGCTGGGCGTGAGGTTGAAGATGAAGTTCAGGCTATGGATTTGTTTACTATCATATATTTATTGTTTTATTTATATAAACGGATGGATAGCCACCCCAGTGGTAGAAGCGCGCGCTTGTGACTGGAGGGACCTGGGTTCGAGCCCTAGTGGTACCCTTTTGGATTTTTTTTTGCATTTTTCACACACTCTGCTTTTTTTGGACATGCGCCTGGGCCTCCCTTGGGCCTTATTGTTTTTTTCTTACTGCTAAACCCCCTGCTGGCTATCCACACCCCTGGCCCATTTTATTTTCTTTTTCTTATTTTTATTTATTTGTCTTCTTAAATATTTTTTCTAATACTAAAAAAATCATAAAAAATATAAAAATATTAGATTTATATTTATATTTTGACATAGTTTATTTTTTTTCTTTCTCACACAAAAATTATTTAATCATACTTTATTTATTTTGACTAATTGTTTTATAAATTTAATTTTAAAAAAACTAGGGTTTTAGTTACTTTTCTTTTACACCATTTAAATATATTATTTTAAAACCTAAAAAGACCAAAAATATTTTATAATACTATAAATTATTTTTAAGACAAAAAAATACCAAAAATATTCTTCTTTTAAACTTAATTTCTTTTTTTAATCAATTAATAGATTAGGTTTTTATTTGAATTCTTTTCCTAGTAAATTTAGGTTTTACTTTTACTATCTTAATTAGTTATTTTCTTTTAGTTAATTAGTTTAAAACCACCCTCTTTTTTACTAAAAAAAAAATCAAGAAAACATCCATTTACTTTACATTTACATTCTTATACATTTATTCATTTTTGTACATTATTTATTCAGTTCTTGTAGCAATTCAATATGGTTGTAATAGATAATTAGGTTTAATTTCTAGTAATCCCCATTTGTAATTTGTACACCCCCTCCCACAAGTATTGTAATAGCGTAGTAATTTTAAATTCCGCAATTTATCGCTTTATATACAAATGCTAGCAATTAGGGTTTGTATGGAAAGACTAAAACCAATCAATTAGAAAAAGCTAATCAAAGACAAAATCAAGCATGAAAATAATACACTTGCACACAAGCGCCCCCTAGGGTAAAATCCACTTGGTTGCCTTACCAAATGGTCATATTACGCATATGAGGTATATTAGCAAAAACAAGCAAAATACAAGATCATAGTCCCTCGATGACGCTATCTATGTTTCCTTTCAAATGATCTTAGTCCCTAAAAATGGAATGCTATGATACCTTGCAATATTTCTAATCATGGTTATACGATGACCCACGCCCGTCCCGTTTACATCCAAAGATAGGGTTACTTACCAAATCAATGGTGAGATAACCATGTCAAAGGAAAGAGGAAATGAACGTGAAAGAATTTTGAGTAGGTAGAATGCTCCTAATTACTTGCTCAATTTCAAGAACAAAACATCCTTGCTATTTTCAAAAACAAACACCTACACTTTCAAAACATCTTTCAAACTTGAAAATATTTTCAAAATATTAACATCTTTGTATACATTCTTACGAACGAGAATCATTACAAAGTTTTCCTAAACAATGACCTCTTTACAAAATACTTTAAAAAACCACACAAAGCATAATTTCAAACAAAAGCAAGTGATCTAGCAAGTAACTAAGAGCCCATGGAAAACCATGGATGAAAAGGGTGCTAATACCTTCCCTTTTCATAATCTACCCCCCGAACTCAAGAAACAATCTTAAAGGTCTTTCCTGTGCTTTGTCACCTTTCCTTTTGGATAAAAGAAAAGTCGGTGGCGACTCTTGCTAAATCACCACATTTACGATCAAACGCAGAACACCCAAGTCAGTTCTCCCACCATATCACACATAGTATAATATTTGATTTGGAATTTTACATGAAAAACTTCTATTTTAGTCCAATCTTATGCCAATCATCTTTACACGGTTTTTCTAGGTTATCATGAGCTTTTTGGGCTTCAAATCTGATCAAAACAAGAGTCCACACATCAAAGTCCAATGCTTTCATATTTTATTTGATTTAATTTACATTTAAATGAATAAAATCCAAATAATGGAAATAAAAATAATAAAAAATATGTGAATCGATTTATAGGTCTAATATGAGGCCATGAACACGTTTGAACCTAAAAACTTGGGCCCATTAGCCCAAAAATTCAACTTTGCTCAATTTGAACTTCATGCATTTTCTTAAAATTGCTTAATTTACACCAACCATAACTCTCAATTTTTGTCATATGAAGATGATCTTTGATTTTTTGGAAACCTCAAGACGTCTCCTACAACTTTCATGTTGGTCATTTTTCATTTGAAGTCTTTATCTTTATGTAAATTGGTTTGACAAAAAATATCTTTTTGTTGACTTTAAAAATGACCTGTAATGTCTTGGATCATATCTCTCAAATGAAGCATTTTTGGCCTTGAGCTTAGAGACAAAGTTGTAGAGAATTGGATTTCCTTCAAGATGAGCATTGGTTGATAAATTTCTGATGAAGTATGTGAAAGTTATGCTTGGTCAAAGTTCAGTTGACTTCTCCTTAAGAAAACTCTAATTTAGTAACTTTTGACTTTTGATGAGTCTTAAGTTTTCTTGATGAATCATGATCAACCCTTGATAAAATGATGAATATGACTTCAAAATTTTGATATTGACCAAAAATCTTGAAGTTTGACTGTAGATTGTCAAAGTTGACTTTTTGTCCAATACAATTGATTTTTAATCATCTGACTAATTGACTGAGCAAACTTGTGATGTAAGTCTTGAAATTTGGTATAAGGATACTTTGAGGCATGTGAGAAACCATGAAATCCACTTGAAGCATTAGAAACTTAATTTCCTTTGAGATAAGAAAAACCCTAGTTGTAGGTCAATTGCTTAGGATGGGAGTTTGTTTTGTCAACCCTTGAGTAGTCTTGAGTGTTTGAGACTTTCATGAGCATGAAGAGGTTTCTTGAATCAATTTGTCTCAAACTTGGGAGGAAAAAATTTGGGATGCAACACCTGCTCATGTTATGAGTACTAGAAACCTCCAGAATCTCATGTTTTTCAATCAAATCTTCAAGGAAATAATCTAGTTGTACTGTCATGATGTTCTGTTACAACATCTAATAGAACATATGTCAAATAAGTAGCAGCAGACTCTACTATATCAGCTGGTCAAGATGGTATGACATCTTGTTTAATCATTAGGCTGCAATACATGTTTTCCCAATGAAACGTGTTTTGATAAAATTGTTGTCAACTACTTGTTTTACCAAAAAAATTGCCAACCATAAAATCACAGACCTAACAACAGGTACTTCTTCTTCTCATAGTTAGCGACCATGACTAATATCATTTCTACGTTGAACCTATTGATGTAGGATCACATCGACTTTTATTTCCCTTGTCTGGTGGATTTCATGCTTTCCAATGACTTAGGTTGCCTTCTTGACACTATAAAGTACACAGAAGGAATCTCTTTCTAGTTCCAATACTTTCAATGAATTTGGACCTTGTGAAGTGCTTGTTTTACATACACTTGACGTTGTCGAGAATTAAACCCATGTTAGCGGAAGTTTGAGATCCATTAGAAAAGATAAAGGTGAGACACTACGATCCTACCTCTAGAGTTTCAATGGATAAGCGATAGTAGTCATTGGCACCTACGAGAAATTGAAGTAGTACATGTTAAATCTAAGACTCCAGCAAAGGTCCAAATTTGCCGAAATTATCGGAATAAAGGCCAAAATATTCATACAATATGAAGTAACGTTGGCCATCAACAAGACAATTTATGAAAGAGGGTTTGAGAAGGAAGCAACAAGCATAATAGGAAAAAAAGAAACCAAACAAGGAAACAAAAAGAGGTGGTGACAAAGCCAAGAAATATTCCCGCATCAACCAAGAGGCCAAGGGAGCACTGCCACCCGATACAGAGTTTATACGTTATTGAACATATCAAGAGAATGCATTTTCCAAGAATGCATCAACACGAAGTTTAGAGAAGAACAAGTTGAAACACCAAAACCACTTTGAGAACGTCCAGGAGTGGATAAATCTTGATATTGTCACTTCCACGTGTGTAACGTTCATAACAAAAAAGTATTCATATAATATGAGGATGTTGTCGAATATTTAATTAAGAATGGAAATGTGTCCAAATTTTCCCCCAAAACAAAATCAAATCTAAGAAAAAGAGGCAGGAAGAAAATATCCACTAAATGAGAATGAGTGACATAGTCCAACTGACTAAAAAATTAGAGACATTCGGACCATTGAGAAGGAAATAAATCACTAATTGCATACACCATCGCAGGGAAGACATTCAGCGAATTAGAAGGACTAATCATCTTAATGGTTATTGATGAGGAGCCACAATAATTATGGGAGAAACTACCTATCAACATCAATACATACTCAATATGTGCAGATGGGGAAAATATTAGAAGTGACCAACTAAATGAGACCCTGCATGAAAAAATCACGTTGGTCGTGACTGGGGTAGTTTCAGAAGGGTTCCCTCATAAAAATTTTAATATATTAAATTAGACTAAAATACTTAACAAGACATTGAAGAGTAGCTTATAAAAGAAACATTAAAATATAGATTTTAATCCAAAGAGGAGAGATAATGTAATTTATTCATCTTTTAGGGAGGATGGTGCAGTTTTTTCTAATATGTTTTGTCGAAGAATGGATGTGAATGAATAATTTGTTCACCTTTAAGGGATATTTGATTGCATGAGTGCGCGTTCAAAACCCCAACGTCTTACTTATTCACTTTTAAAGAGTTGGTAAAATTCTAACAACTAGACTACTAGACCCAAAAAAATATGAGAAGAAGATAATGTAAGATGATCATCTCTCATGAGAGAAAAATATAACAGGGGAGAGAATGTGTATTTTAACACAAAAGTGAATGATAACGTAATATGAATATCTATCCAAAGATAAGAATGTAATATATTTTGCATAAGAGTGGAGAAAAATATATATTTTAACTCAAGATGGAACGGTATTGTAATATAAATATCTCTCATAAAAGAAAAGTACAATTTACTCAATGTTTTATATGATATTTTTTAATTAATAATTTTTTGTTTTAAAACTAGTGTTTCTTTTGTAAAACAAACTTACTTTAAAATAAGTGTATTTTCATTTTATCAGCACATCATTAATTAATTTTACTTTTAAATGTATAGTATATGATAGTACAACTTCAAGGATACTAGGGTTTCGTACAACCCATCCATACACATATTTTTCAAATAATCTTTATGAATACACTAAAGTATGAATATCACCTAACATCATTTTGGAAACAATTAGAGATGTCAATAGGGGCGGGGGATACATTTTCATTTCAATTCTCTCCCTCGAATTTATTTCTCATTCCCGTATCAGATCTCCGCCACGGGGAATTTTATCCCCCATCTCTGTCCCCACGAATCCCTACGGTTTTTGCGGATATCTATAAACATAAATTTTTATTTATTATTTTTAATTAAATTAATAGAAAAAATTCAAAAACTAATTACAAGAAATTAATAAATTAATGATCTATGATAAATATATTATTTTAACAATATTTAATCTTGAGATTCATTAACACAAAATTTTAAAACTTTAAAAAAATTAAAATAGTCATTTAGATCTCTCTCTTTTACTAACATTACATATATGTTTTACATTTGTTTATTAAAAAGTTATTTGAAATGATAAGTAAACTTACATAGAAATGTTAAATTATATATTAATTAATGATATTATGGAATTCTAGTGCGGGTCGGAGACTCCACAGGACGGGGGATATGTTCGACATTCTCATCCTCAAAGTGCCTTCGGAAAAACATTATTCCCCGTTTCCGCGGGAAAAAAATTCTCCATCTTTAGAATCCCAAACGGAAAATTCCTGCAGAAATTCTCACTAACAGATACAAATTGACATCCCTAGAAACAACTCTTGCAAAATGCTAAGAACTCTTACTATGTGTAGTTATACAAAACATCATCAAATTTCTAAATGAAATCATTTAAAAAAAGAGAAAAGTTATACAAAACATCATCAAAATTCTAAATGAAATTGTTTAAGAAAGGAGAAAAGTTCTTAGTGACAATGAATGTTTTCCCTTTAGGTTTTAAACTTTATCATTCTATTTTGAACCTCAATATTTTTTTAGGTAGTGTTTTAAAATTGAATGAATTCAGATTTAAATCTTGAACGAAATACTTTTTTTATAGTATTTCAAGCACTCTCGAGTATCTCAGACTTTTGATGGAAGAATATCCAGGATAATTCAGTCTTCTCGAATTTGTACAAGACGGATAAAAACTCAAATGTATTGAAGAGTATCTGGAATTTACTCTAGAGGATATGCGTTTTTTGTTGTTGAATTTCTGAATCTGGAATAAAGTATTTATAGGCCACATTAGTATTGTTGCACATGGTAGCGACCCTTGGTGAAACAATTTCTTTTTAATAATGTAATTTTCTTATAATTTCAACAATCGAGTTTTTGGCCCGTTTGTTTTGATTTTTTTTTAAAATGATTTTTACAGTATTATATAATTTTGTATAAAAAAATTTATAAAAAAAACTTTTCATAAAAGCTTCAAATAAAAATTTGTTTGAATAGTTATTTTTAAATGTAAATTTAGATATTTCAATATTTTATTGAAATTTTTTTGGATATCAAAATTTAAAAAAAAAAATCATTTAATTTTAAAACTATTTCAAATAGTTTTTCATAAAAATTATTTTGAAATACAACTTTTTAAAAATATAACAATTTCGATTATATTTTGATCTTAAATAATGTATGTTTATGTTATAGAATGTCAAAATTTGTCTTTTAATTTAAAAAAAAAATTAATATAATTTTTTTTAATATTTTAAAAAATAATATTATAAAATTCATTTTTTAAAATGAAAAAATCTATTTTTAATTATATTCTTAAAATATAGCATGTAATGGTCATTCGATATGATTTATATATTCTTTCTTGAAAAGAACTATTGTGGTTCTTCAAATAACTAGAAACTATATTTTAGATTAAAGAAATTATCAAACATCTTTATCACATTTTGGAAACATTCTCAACTCATTTTAAAAGCATGTCCTAATTTAACTCTTAAATGACTAAATAGATGGATGACTAATTGTTCTTACAATTAGCCAAATATTAAAGATATTTATTGTACAATATGTATTATCAAATCAAACTCTTCTCTATTCTTATTTTATATATCTTGTATGATGGTCGCTATAAACAGTTTCTAAGGTTCCAATTTCATGTTTAACTACAATATTCTTAGTTCTCCAATGACTAAAACTAAATCATTCATCTTGATTTTCTTTCTTTGTGCACAAATTCTATTTGTTATTACAATTGAATCGTCTAAAGATGGAAATCAATGTATGTATATAATTTGTAAGCGCCATTACTTTCTTACTTTATTATGTTTAATACAAAGTATTTGTTAATTTGTAGATGGCGCAATAGAAGAATCTAAAAGAAAAATTGGGATGGGTGGTTGGGGAGGCTGGAAAGTCATGGGAAGAAGAAAAAATGATAATGGAGGAGAGAAAGAAGATGGAAAGGGCGAAGAAGTGCACGAAGAAGGTGAAAAAGACGGCGAAAGTGGAAGAGATGAAGAAAGTGAAAAAGACAATGAAAATGAACAAAGTCCTGGGGGTGCAGGAAGTTGGGGTTGGGGAGGTAACATTAAAAATGGATATGGACAAAGTGGTGGGCGTCCGGGAAGTTGGGGTTGGGGAGGTTTATTTGACAGTAAATATTGATCAACATTACTCATTATATCACGTATATTTAGGGGTGTTTAAAACTAAATTGGCCCAATAAAAAATCGCATAATTGAATCGAACTAAATTGAAATCACAAAAAACAGTATTTGATTCAAATGTGTTTGAGTCATTTTTTAACAGAACTGTGCGATTCGGTTCAGTTTACCGTTTGTATTTTACAAATCAAATTAAACCAAACAAAAATGTATTATATTATAAAATTTTACTAACCAATATTTTTTTTTTATTTCTTTAGAGAAATCAATATGTATTATGTGTATGTTTTATCATATTTTATATGATATTTATTTTAATTTATAAATCATAAAAAATAAAATATTATTTATTTATAAATACTATTTTCACAATATATTTTATCGTACTCTTTGTATAATATTTATTTAAGAATACAATCTTGTCTATATCATTTTTTAGATTTAGATGAAATTATAATACACGATTTTATGTATCAAATTATAAATTTATTTTGACAATTATAAATATTTTTATAGTAATGTATGAACAATTAAACACAAAATTATATTTTTCTCTATAAATGTATGTATGGCTTAATAATTTTTTTGTAAAAAATTGAACTATCCGAACTAATCTAAATCGCATTAGTTCGGTTCAGTTTATTCGGATTTATTTTTAAAAGCCAATCAAATCAAACCAAACTGCATATTTTTTTCTTCTTGCAGTTTGGGTAAAATAATTTCTTCAAAACCATCTAAATCACACCGTAAACATCTCTATTTATATTACTCATAAAATCATACACATGTTGTGTATGGATTTTGATCTTACCGGATCAGAGTTGGACCGTCACAGTTGGCTTCGGGCTGAACTTGAATGAGATGGGGGATACCTGCAAGACACTCTGATGGTAAAGTGAGAAGCGAAATGAGCAAGGAAGTATGAGTTTGAGATGTGTGAATCAATACCTGACCCTCTTGTGAGAGGGTATTTATAGCCCCCAGCATTGAGCCAAGGTCCCCACTATTGAGCCATGCAAAGGCCCAATAACGGGAACTGCCAGGGTTTACCTGTGTATGGAGTCCAGCAAGTGGACTCCCCCCTGGTCAACTGCTCTGCGAGAATAGAGCTGGACCCGAGATTCCCGGAGGGCAGTTTGGGATGTCTGTCAAGAGGTCGTGGGCCACGTCCCCCAACGGTTGGATGTGGAGTTGCCCCACAGTCCCTAACTTGGGTTGTCTTTGGGCTTCTCGCTCGTAGGGAAAATATAGGCCCAGTCCACATCAGGAGCCCCCCAAGTTATTGTCCTCGAGCTAGAGGGCGATGACTTGAGTTCAGCTATCGCTACCGAAGACTTGGTCGAGATAGAGGGCCAAAGTCCCCGAAGGAAGCGGGTCGTTGCCCGCGGGGGGGGGGGGGGGGGGGGGGGGGCAGGCTCGAATACGTCGGGGAATATCATGGATAAACGGGGATCAGGATCGAAGGGTTCAACCGCTTGCTCGAGAGGACATATTGGTGGCGGGGAGCCTCTGTGAGGTTCCCTTTGATATGCCCGTCTCATGGGTGTTGTTAGTTTGTCGAGCATTTCCTCGTCCTCGAGATGGTTAAATAGATGTGCCCCTTCGTGCACTCTAGTGCCGAGCACTTCCTCGGGTAAGTGTTTTCCCCGCACGTTTGGGGGTGACATGTAGGAGTCGGGCGCATGCTCGCTAGTCCAGAAGAGACTTCGTGGTTGATAGTTGAGCCACGTGGCTAGTGCTTTGGGGTGTCACCCCTTCAAGGATAAAGCAAAAGGGGCCAATGAGGTGATGACCCTTCATGTGGGATCCCTTGGGGCGTGGGTCGCCTATAAAAAGGGGCCCCTTGGGACTCATTTGTCACCTTCTCAAGTTTCCTCTTAATCTTTTCTTTGCTCGTGGCGTGAAGTGGTTCTCTCAACCTCTCAGTTTTTCTTCGCTTGTGGCGTGAGGCGATTCTCTCAACTTTTCATTTTTTTCCCTCCAAGTTCTTCATCCAAGTAAGTTATAATCTCCCAACACCATGTTTCTTGAGCTTTCCTAGATTAAATGTCAAAAATTTGTCTTGATTGGATGAACATTCATGAGTTTTGTGATGAATGTTCTAGAATGTTCATCTAAGTTCATGGGTTCCGTGTCGAGAACTCATGAATGTGCCGGGCACCTATGAACAAACATTCATGAGTTTTATGAATATTCATTAATGTTCATCTGAGTTCATGGGTTCCGTGTCGAGCACTCATGAATGTGTCGGGCACCTATGAACATTCATGTTATAGTGTCGGGAGGATTCCTTAGGTTAGTATGTATCCAGGTTTTTGCTCGGCGAGTGATTCCCCGACTACAATGTCCTCGGAATGTAATGGTCCGCTTTAGCATGTCGAAGGCTTGGGTCGAGTTCATCGCCCTTTCACTTGATCTGCGGTGGAAGGGTGGATTTGATAATGTCGAATTCACTAACTTCCCCTGCTTTTCAGGTACAATGGCACGCTGCCGACGGGGAGACATTCTGGCCGCCCATCACGAAGACAAACCCCGTAGCTATGAGGACCCTTTGGCTTGGGTTGCTCCGGAGCCCGGGGATAAACGGTCGTGCTTTTTGCAGGATGCGACGGACGCGTTCAACTGTCCGGAGGAACACACAGAAAGGGCTCCGGCCAACTGGATGCTTCAAATTCCCCATCGGGACCGAAGGATATGCTCGACGTATTCGGGAAAATGGTTCCCCATGTGCAAATTTTCTTTTAAAGAGGCGGGGATGCGCCTGCCCTTCAACGATTTCCAGGTCGGGGTTTTCCAATGGCTTCAGTTGGCGCCTTCCCAACTCCATCCAAACGCGCTGGCGTTTATGCGGGCGCTCGAGCTCGTCTGCCAAATACCTAGGGATAGGCGCCACGCTTCCCCTTTTCTTCCATATCTTTCATCTGCAAAGACAATCTGTCCAAGGGAGACAGGCGTGGGTATCCTTCAAGCAGTTCGGGAAACTCTTTCGGCCTTATCTGGAGTCCGTCTGAAATTTTAAAGAGAGGTACTTCGTCGTGAAGCCTCTGACGAACGCGACCATAGATTCTCTCTATACCCGCGTGGAAGAGGTGGAGAACAGGCGGCCAGTTACTCGACTTATGGCCCGATTCCCGCTCGAATGGCAGTGGAGGCATTACGAGCAAAGGCCCGAATACTATGCGATGAAACCCGAGGACTTGGATGCCCAAGATTAGCTTTCGTACGAGAAGCTGTCGAATTATGTTAAAGGTTTCTCCCCCGCGAAGTGCGTTGATGTGAACGGAGACCTATTGCTTGACGAGGAGGGGGAGTATCTCTTAGTCAATAGGTTGATCAATACTAAGGCCTTGCTCGAGTGCTCCTCGAATGGGGAAGCCATGATGCTTTTGGGTAAGGCGTAGCTGTTTATTTGCTCCTTTTATAAGCAGGAACGTGTCCGCTCTGTTTTTTATTTTTCCAACTCGACTAACGATTCTCTTTGATTGTAGGTCGAATGGCGTCTCTTTCCGAGCATTTGTTGAAAATGAGGCCCAAAAATGCATCCACTTCTGGACCACGAAGCAGAGTCGCCCAACTTCAGGAGCAGGCCAAGTTTATCGGTCGGGGCAGTGGTTCCCCCTCCTCCTCGAAAAATCCAGCTTCTTCTGATCCGGCCCAGATTCTGGTCAACGAGCCCGTGGCCAAGAGGAAGCGTGCATATAACGCTGCGGGTGTATCATTCGAGGGTGACAAAACGTCTGCGGCGGTTTTCGTGGTGCCTCTGTGGTATCTAAACTGCGACCTCTTCCGCGAGGGGGACTCCCTCGGCGTGCACGAGGAGGAGAGGGAGGCCATTTTGACTTAATACAAAGAGCTTCGCCAGAAGCACTTGGCCGAGGACGTGGCTTCTGTGATGAGGGTGCTCGAGACGGCCCTTTCGCTCAACGACGAGTCCTCTAGTGCTCAAGCCGCTCTCGACGCGGCCTACGCTAAAATCCACAAGATGAAGGTCAAGAATGAGAAGTTGAAGGGTGATATCCTCAATCATGAGTCAAGATCCGAGGCCCAAGTTCAGCTTCTCAAGGATTTAAACGAGTTGAGACCTCAGCTGGAGACAGCCACAAGGGAGAACGAGCGTCTGGTCGCTCTTAATTTGGAGCTAGAAGGGGTGACCGCGTCAGCCGAGGATGAGACCGAGACGGAGAAGAACATGGCGACCAGGGTGGATTTGATTGCTCGCATCCACTTGCTCGAGCAAGACGTGGTTGATACTCTTGGATACGGCTTCAACATTGTCGTCGAGCAATTGAGGATCTTGAATCCTGGGGTCGAGTTAGTGGTCGAGGGGGCGGGGCCATTTAACCAAGTTGTTGACGGGAAGATCCTTTATCCCCCGAGTAGCAGCGACGGGGAGGATGAAGTTTGATTGTGTTCAGTTCTGGGCCTACGCGTCCGTTGTTGTTTTAGGGCCTGCGTGCCTGCTATCATTCTTTTAATTTTGAGGCCGTCGTGCCTAAATTGTAAATTTGAACAACGTCAGCCCTTGTGGTCGGCATATTATAAATGTGTTATCTATTAATTGTTTCTTTAAGTAATTGATAACTTTTGGATGTACGTGCCCGACCATTGTTGTGGTCGTTATGAATATTTTCACGAAGTTCGTGTTCGCATGGAGATGCCTGTTTGACCCTAATGTCGGTTCGATACACTTCGAAATGTGTCGAGGTAGCGGAGTGGCTATCCGCGGGACATGCATATGATCGCGATCGGGATCCTACACTCGTGGCGTGAACTGCCCATCGCGAGTTGGGTGTTCTGCCATGTTGGGGTACTTCGATAGCGGAGCTCGATCGAGGTGTCCCTGTCGGGCAAGGATGTTTCTCGTCAATGTGAGCAACATTATGCTTTCGTTGGTTGGTAGGCTGCGTCCGTACCTCGACACGCCTACATGGTCGAGATTTTCCCTTTGTCGACTAAAGGTGAATATTCAACAACGAAAGTCCTCAGCTGGTGAGGGACTTTATCTGTAATATTGTTTCATCTTTCCAGCATTCCAGAGTCGAGGAAGTGGTTCTCCATTTAATTTCTCGAGGTAATATGCTCTGGTGCCCGTAGCTCCCTGGACGCGATAAGGTCTCTCCCAATTTGCGGCCAACTTTCCTTCGCGGGAATCCTTCTGGTTTCTTCACAAGACTAGACTGCCGACCTGAAATTCGCGTCTTATGAATTTGCTGTCATGGCGTAGGGATACCTGTTGTTTCATAGTGGCCTCGCACAGGGCTTCTCCTGACCGGATTTCTTCGACAAGGTCGAGCTCGTCTCTCAGGGCCTTGTCGTTCATCTCTTTGTCGAGGGGAATTTCAGTTCGCCTAGATGGCTCCATGATTTCTACTGGGATGACTGCCTCGGTGCCGTAGGTCAGTCAGAATGGGGCCTCACCAGTCGTCGAATGGGGCATCGTGCGGTAAGCCCATATAATTCTATGTAGCTCTTCGACCCATCCCCTTTTTGCTTTGCCTAACCTGCGCTTGAGTCCTCGCAAGATGACCCTGTTCGCGGCCTCGGCTTGCCCGTTAGTCTGGGGGTGCTCGACTGAGGTAAAATGCTTTTTGGTGCCGAGTTTGGCAATGAAGCTTTGAAAGCCTTGGTCGGTGAATTGGGTACCGTTATCTATGACGAGCGCCTGCGGGATTCCAAACCGGGCAAGCACATTTCGTTTATAGAAGCAGAGGATGTTATGCAAGGTGATTTTCGCGAGGGCTTCGGCCTCTATCCACTTTGTAAAATAATCTACGGCAACGATGAGGAATTTATTTTGGTACGTCCCTTGCATTAATGGTCTGAGGATGTCCATTCCCCACCAGGCAAATGGCCACGGGGATGATAATATGTTTAGCTCGTGTGGTGGGGTGAGGTGCATGTCGGTATGCCTTTGGAACTTGTCACATCTCTTGATATGGTCTTTAGCGTCTTGCTGAATTGTCGGCTAGTAGTACCCCGCTCGCAACGCTTTCCTCGCTAGGGACATACCGCCCATGTGTTGGGCATTAATCCCTATGTGTATTTCTCATAGTATCTCGGGGACCGTGGATTCTTCGATTCACTTCAAAAGTGGGATGAAAAATCCCCTACGATATAGTTTGTGCCCGAGCACCACGTAGAAACATGCTCGTCGTTTGGTCGCGGCTGCTTCTCTTTGGTCCAGGGGGAGTTCCCCCTTCGTTAGGAAGTTGAATACCGGGGTCATCCAGCACGAGGTATCTCCGATGGCGTTTACCTCGGGTAGAGTCGTGTATTTTTCGATGCTCGGGCGAGATAGAGATTCTTGTATGACAGATTTGTTTCCGCCTTTCTTTTTCGTACTTGCGAGCTTCGAAAGTATGTCGGCCCTTGTGTTTTGCTCGCGTGGTATGTGCGTAATTTCTGCCCGGTCAAACTTTTTCATATGTTCCCTGACCAAGTTCAGATATTCGATGAGGCTATTGTTCTTAGCCTGGTATTCCCCTTGAACATGGGACGCGACGAGTTGAGAGCCAGTGAAAATTTTTATCTCACGGGCGCCTAAATCCTCGGCCAGTCTTAAACCTGCGATTAGGGCCTCTATTCCTCCTAGTTGTTAGAGGTTGGAAAGGAGAGGGTGAGTTAATGCTCGATCACTACGCCTTCCTTATTCTCGAGGAGGATCCCCGCACCGCTCCTGGTCGAGCTGGCGGCTCCGTCGAAAAAGATGATCCACTTGTGCTCTTTCCCTGCGGGGGGTTATGAGCGGTCATCTCTGCGACGAAATCGGCCAGAGCCTGTGCCTTTAGGGCCTTCCTGCTCTCGTATTGGACACCAAATTCTGAAAGTTCCAAGGACCACTTCAACATTTGACCCGCCGTGTCTAGTTGACCTAGGAGCTATTTCACGGGCTGGTCTGTTCACACCACGATCGTGTGTGAAAGGAAATAATGTATGAGACTTCTCGCTGTATTGACGAGGGCCAGAGCCACCTTTTCTATCTGTTGGTACCTAACCTCGGGCCCTTGAAGCGCCTTGCTCGTGAAATAAACGGGTTTTTGTCTGTCATGCGTCTCACGAATGAGGGTTGCACTGACGGCTTCGGCCGAGACGGCTAGGTATAGAAACAAGGTTTCCCCGTCGACTGGTCGTGATAACACGGACGGCTGCGAGAGGCTTTGTTTGAGATGGAGCAGGTCTTGCTCCTATTCCTTGGTCCATTCGAAAGTCGCTTCCTTGCGAATGAGCTTGAAGAAAGGGAGTGCGTGTTGAGTGAATTTTGGAACGAAATAGGATAGTGAGGTGAGCATGCCATTCAAGACTTGTATGGATTTTTTCGACGTAGGTGTGGGGAGGTCAGAGAAAGCTCGGTACTTGTCGGGGTTGGCTTCGATTCCTCGTTATGTTAAGTAGAAGCCGAGTAACTTGCTCGCCTTGACCCTGAATGTGCACTTCTCGGTGTTAAACCTCATTTCGCATTGCCTTGCTTGGGCGAAGACTTCCCTGAGATGAGCAGTATGGTCAGTGTCTACTCGGGACTTGACGATCATGTCGTCCATGTATACCTCGATCATATCCCCGATTTGGTTGCAGAAGACTTTATTCATCATCCGTTGATATGTTGCTCATGCATTTTTCAAACCAAATGGCATTACATTGTAGTAATAGTTGCCCGAGCTAGTCATGAAAGCGGTGCAGTGTTTATCGCCTATTGCCATCGGGATTTGGTTGTAGCCCGAATAGGCATCCATAAATAATAGAATTTTATAGTCGTCCGAGTTGTCGACCAACATATCAATATTAGGTAAAGGGAACGCATCTTTGGCGCATACCCGATTAAGATCGGTGTAGTCAATGCATATTCGCCACTTTCCATTATTTTTCTTAACAAGTACAATATTTGACAGCCAAGTTGAATACTGGGCTTCAGAAATAAAATTTTCCTCTAGGAGGTCTTTTACAACTTTTTCAGCAGCCTCCGCTTTCTCCGGAGACTGCCCACATCTATGTTGTACTCCTGTCCTATTGGATGGATCATTGGCGAGTTAATGACAGGAGACCTCAGGGTCGAGACCGGGCATCTCCGCAGCACTCCATGTTGATAGATCCGCATTTTCCCTTAAGCAAGCCTTGATCTGCTTTCTCACCAAGTCGGGGAGTCCGGTTCCAATCTTCACTCCTCTGCTTGGGTCTTCACCGAGGGGGACGAGCTCGAAGTCCCCATCCGGAATTGGACGGAGGGGAACCTGCTCGCCGTTGGGGGGCTCGTCCTGGTCGAAGCAAGTGTTCAGAGAGATCGATTCAACCTTTGGAGGGGCCCTCTGTTCTTCTACTTTGACGGGCTCTGACCGTTGAGGCTCTAATCGTGCAGTTGTAGCTTTCTTGGCGGGCCGTGTGCTGGTGTTGACTATGTTGTGTCCCTTGGACGCCGCATTGAAGCACCTCCAGGCAGCTTCCAGATCTCCTTGAATAGTTGCGACTCGGGCCCTCTTGGTGTAGAACTTCATCTTTAAGTGGACGGTAGAGGGCACCGCGGTCAGCTCTACCAGTGTCGGCCTTCCGAGAATGCAGTTGTAGAGGGACGGGCAGTCGATGACGGGGAAGCGCACCTTGACCTACCTGGTAGCGGTATCCTCGCCGAACGTGACCATAAGCTCGACGTACCACCACGGCTTGGACGTCGAGCCGTTAAAGCCCTGCAGGTCTGACCCCACATACGGTGAAAGGTGAGAGTCATCAAGTTGCAGGGTTCTGAATAGCTGGCTGTACATCATGTTGATGGAACTTCCCTCATCGACGAGGACGCGATGTACGTCGAAGTTGGCAATTCTCTCCCTTATCAGTAGAGGGATGGCCGAATTGGGGGCCCCTCCGGGGAGCTCCTCGAGGTAAAAGGTGATCGACTCTGATCTGCCTTTCACCCTTTCGAAGGTTACCATTTGTGGGGGAGCCACCTCGACCAGCTCATCCAGCTTTCTCTTAGCTGAGTTTATGGTCAAATCATTAAACCCTCCACCATTGATGACCATGGCAGAGGAGAAGTTTTCCCACTTGTTGTTCGTAGCCAGAGGCTCTTGAAGATGTTCGAGAACGTAGAACTCCTCGGGTCTTGTGACGGAGAATACGATTTAGATGGGAACCGAGTCGTCAGATGGTCGGGCATCCTCTTCTACTTCCCTCGTCTCACGGGCATCCCGGCGAGGAGCGTTGTTTCGCCGATATTGTGCAAGTCTTCCCCCTTTTATGAGGGTCTCGATTGCGTCCTTGAGGTGGACGTAGTCTTCGGTCAGTGCCCGTGGCTTCGGTGATACTGGAAGTATTTGCTTCGGTCTACCCCGGGTTTGGCAGGAGCGGGGCGGGGACGCTCGATGCTGCCGTCTTTGAAGTTTGTACTTGTGCACTCCGCTAAGATGCGCTTGTGGTAAGTCGTTAGCGGAGTGTATTCAGTGAACATCCCCGAGGGCCCCCTTTGTTCCCGGGCGTCTCGGGGTTTATCGTCCCTTCTCTTCTCTCCAGTTCATCGAGGATGGGCGATGTCTTGTCGTGGATTACTGCTGGATCCGCGGTTCCTGGGATCTCGGGCTCTGTTGGCCGCTTCTCTCTCCTCGTAGTCCATATAGGCCTGGCCTTCTCGAGGAGGGCATCGAATGTCCGAGGTGGTTCGATTTCTACGACTTTTCTGAATTCGGTTCCCGAGAGGAGCCCCCTCTCGAGCAGGTACCTCTTCATATGGTCCATGCAGGGGACCTGAATGGCTTCTCGGTTGAAGTCGTCAATAAATTCTCTCAAGGTCTCATCGTGTCTCTGAATGATGGCCTTGAGCGCTGCTTCGGTCTTCGGGTGTCGTCGCGAAGCAGTGAACAAGATGATGAACTGGTTCTTCAGGTTTCGCCAAGAGGTAATTGACCCCGTGGCGAGACCTTTGTACCAGTCCATAGCCGCTTTCCTCAAAGTCATGGGGAACAACCGGCACTTGATTGGTCCCCCGATGTTGTGGTAGTGCAACATGGCTTCGAACCCGTTTATATGGTCGACCGGGTCGGCGATGCCTTCGTACTACTTTAAGTGGGGAGACTTCTCCATGCCCAGGGGAATGGGAGCCTCCATGATAGCTTATGACAAGGTACCGCGGGGGTCGTCCTCATCACTCTGTTCGGGAGAGCGAGACGGAGATCCGATGTAGTGGCGGTCACAGTGGCCCTAGTCGCGCGGAGCGTTCCTTGGATGGTATGATCCTTGATGGTTTCCCCCATGCCTGTCTCCGGGGGGTCTTCGTTCTTGCCGCGAGGGGCCGTGGTCGCGCCTTCCTGCATCGACGAGTTGTTCCCTCTCCAAAGGGGGTCGTCGCCCGGGTGGTCGGGGCGACGGGCTTCGAGAGATGTCCTGATTCTGTCTCCGTGGGGGAGATTGGAGATGTTCATCCGCTTATCGAGGAGGAGGAGATTGAGGTCTCCTGTGTCTTCTCGGGGGCCTTCGATTGTCCTCGAGCGCCCTCAGTCTTTCCCCCTGGGCGAAGATTAGATAGTTAGTTTAATTGATTGTCGCGAGCAGTGCCTTGGTCGTGGCGTCTGCCCTGGCAGGGACGGGGACATCGTGAAATTGGACGAGTGGATAGTTCAGGGGAGGTGGTCGATCTTCTTCAAATCGAGGCGACATGGATGAAGATAAAGTGGTGGCTCCGTACCTATATAGTTAGAAGGTCCGGGCATGTTGACGCCAGGGACTGTGTTATGGCCGACGGTACCGTCGTTGTCGAGGCCGGCATTGTTGTCGGCAATGTTGTTGTTAACATCGATGATACGGACGTTCAGGTTGTCTGGAGTCTGGTCAGCCATGACAGTCGAGGATTGTTTAGCTTTGGTCTCAAGTGAATAGAAGACGGAGAAGCTTAGTTTCCCACAGACGACGCCAGTGATCTGGCGGGATCAGTGTTGGACCGTCACAGCTGGCTTCGGGCTGAACTTGAATGAGATGGGGGGTACCCGCAAGACACTCCGATGGTAAAGTGAGAAGCGGAATAAACAAGCAAGTATGAGTTTGAGATGTGTGAATCAATACCTGATCCTCTTGTGAGAGGGTATTTATATCCCCCAGCGCTGGGCCAAGGTCCCCACTATTGGGCCACGCGGAGGCCCAATAACGAAAACTGCCAGGGTTTACGTGTGTATGAAGTCTAGAAAGTGGACTCCTCCCTGGTCAACTACTCCGCGAGAATAGGACTGGACCCGAGATTCTCGGAAGGCAATTTAGGATGTCTGTCAAGAGGTCGTGGACCACGTCCCCCAACGGTTAGATGGGGAGTTGCCCCACAGTCCCTAACTTAGACCGTCTTTGAGCTTCTCCAATGCTTAAATTGATTAGATATTATTTCTATTAAATGTATATATGAATTCTATTTTTGAAGAGATATAAGTGATTTTAAAAATAGGACATGATACTTTACACTCAAGTTTAATTTCCAACTCACTTTTACTTTAACATATCAAAACATAAACCATTTTAGTTCGTTACTTAAAAAAACAATCTTACTTTAACTAAATCTTAAGGAAAAAATATTAATGTTCAAAATTAATTTTTTAGTACCGTAGAAACAAACACACTAATAGCTCTAGATAAAGAGATATTCTTGTCAAGATTGCACAAGTAGTTTAGAGAAATCAATCAAGGAGAGCTATAATAAAATATATATCTTCTGGATGGCCCAATAATTATAGATAGTCCAACTCACTTTTATGTCTGAAACAATTCAATAATTTTGGCTTAATCAATTAGAACATACAAGGGACACTTCTTCCTTCTGCCCCCTCATCTGAAGAGTCGTGGTCAGTGGATTCCCAGGATCAACGAGACTACTCCTGTCTGCTCAAATAGGCTAGTCCTCGTCCTGCCGGCCGCATGAGGATAGTCACCCAAGAACGATCAGAGTCGAGCTTCCCCATGAATACTCCTCAGTCCGTTATAACGACTAGTTTTGAGTATTTATGTCCGTCATAACCGCAAGTTTATGGCAGTTACCTATTTTTTAGGAACCTGATATCTAGGCCCAAAAATAGGAATCAATGGCCATGCGTCGGGGACACAATATAAACCATCACACTTGTGAGGGCCATGTATTCAATATTCACTATAAAACCCTAAAATTTCCCTTGTATCTCTTTGCACTCTTACTTACTTGAGCGTCACAGTGCCTTGCAGGTACACTCCCTTCTCCTTGATTTCAGCCTTGCAGAAGTCATCCATCTTCCTATTATAGGTTCTGATCACCGGTAAGATTAGTGGCGTCATCTATGAGAACATGCTCTCCCCATCTTTATTTCCCCGAAAACTAAAGATCAAAGCGATATTTCAAGACTCAAAGTCATGGCCGATCAAGATGATAGCCACCTTTCTGGAAACATAGTCCTCTCCCTTGTTCGCAAGAGAGAGGAGAATGAAGAGCCACCTCATCTCGAAGATATCCTCATGAAGAGAGACGACCATACTGCGTCTCCATCCTCAGTAGAAGCGGAGGAAGACGACCTCCAGTTCTTGGGTGACACTGGAAAATCCAAGAAAATCCCAGAACAAACACCGACGATCCTCCAACCAGTTCTGATATCAGAAAATGCCGACTCGTCCATCACAACTATGCTCGTTGGGCTTAATCATACTAATGCTTTGATCCTACAATGAAGCAACAAAATTGGATCTTGGGAAAAGAGACACCAATCAAGATCTCCACCTCGGAGACACCGATGACACGACTTCCGCAGTTCGTCACCATCAAAGCATGGTCTCCGTCGCCCAGGAAAAAAGCCAGAAGTTTCGTTTCTCAAGAAACGAGACCGAACTCCTCCCTGTGCAGATCGACGTTCCCCGGCCACCAAGACGACAATGGGTAATCAACAACCAGATAATGAACATTCACCATCACCCAAATTGAAGCACCATCCTAGGGACATATCTCTCCGTCGGGACAACAGTCCTCAACGAGGAAGAGGCCACTACTCTCCGCCCCCATCGCTAAATCAGAGTGACGAAGACGAGCCCAATGGCCCGTTATCCTGAGAAATTATAGAGACTACACTTCCTGTTGGCCTGGAGAAACCCTCAAACTTGAGGATGTACGACGGGACCACGGACCCAGACGAGCACATCGAGAACATCGATGCCCTGCTCGGTTATAGAGGCATCCGAGGAGCAATCAAATGTCGACGATTTCCCACCACTTTTCAGAAGGGCCCATGGCTTGGTACAAAAGCCTCCCTAACCAGTCAATCACATCTTGGAAGAACCTGGGGAAACAATTCTCTAGGAATTTTTACGGCATCTTGTCGGCACCCTAAATCAGAAGCATCATTGGAGGCTATCATTCAGGAGAAGGATGAATCCCTCCGAGCATATATAGAAAGGTTCAACAAAGAATTCGTCCAAGTCTCCAAGATTGACAGGATGAAGAAATATCTCCTCGAGCGAGGATTACGCCCTCGTAGAGACTTTGCCAAGACAGTTGGCATAGAAACCTATGTAACACTAGATGCCCTCCTCACCAAGGCTCAGGCATACATCCAGTATGAAGAGAAAGAGGCTACCAACAGTGTGCGAGACTCGCGACATCGAGAGAATGACAAAGTTTTAAAGAATGATGACCCCCGACGTCTCGTTGGGGAGCTGAAAAAAGAAGGGAGGACAAGCCTCGCGAATCACGGGATTGCAAAGGTCCAGTTGGTCGTTTCCACGACTACACACCTCTAAACACTTCATCCGAGCGTATCCTAAATAATTATGCAAATTCTAAGTTCCATCAGGCCAGAATCTGCTTTCCTCAACAAACATCGTCCAATCCAGAGACGGATAAAACCAAATATTATTGGTTCCACAAGATCCACGAGAATACCACTGAAGACTGCATCCACCTGAAGGATGCCATTGAGATCCTCATCAGAGATGGGAATCTCAAACAATACAAAAATAAAGAGGGTTCTCGCAAGGATGCACCCGATTCCAAGAAAGTCGAGGAGGATAAGCCAACGTCCGACGACATCACGATGACATTAGCCTTGTGCATCTCCTGACTGGAGGATTTCTACATCCCAGATGAAGTCGAGAACCCCCTGTACTTCGCGATGCACAGCCCTTGGGAAACATTCCCCTCCGCCATGGTCATCTCAGGCAGGGAATTCAAAAAAGTCATCATGGGCTCGGTAAAAAGAAAATTTGACCAGCTAATCAACGCAAGCTCCAACAAGAAATTCCATCCTCGACAAGTTTTGAGGAAATTCTTCCCACATCGCATTCTACCGAGAGGAACTCCCTGACGGGTCTTCTAACTCAACCATCATCTACTCGTGAGAGCATAGATGGAGAATTTTGATGTCCGAAGGATATTGGTAGACCAGGGTAGCTCGATCGATGTCATGTACACCCAGCTGTTCACGACCTTGGAGCTCGACAAGATACACCTGACACCTTACGTTGGCTTGAACCTATGAGGTTTTAATGGTGTTGTCACTAAGCCATAGGGCTATGTTGAGCTCATTGTCACCTTTAGAGCGGCAGAGACTGCTAGGTTCATCAAGGTGCAGTTTATGGTAGTTGATTGCTCGTCTCTCTATCAATGTATCTTCGGTAGACCAACTTTGGCTGAGCTCATTACGGTACCTTCCACCGTACACCTCAAGATGAAGTAGTATACTTCAAAGGGGCTCGTCGCCAACCTCCACAGGGATATAGAAGCAGCAAGGAGATGTTTTGAATTTGCTTCAAAAGGGCAGAATTCCATCAGAGGATCGCCCAGAGCAACTAGCGATTCTACTCGGCCCGGTAGCTCAGAAGAGCCAAAACCACTACCACATGTCGATATTATAGACCTTGACATCCATTTTACCAATGAGGACCTGCGGGAGCAGAAAAAGAAAGGGAAAGAAACCAAACTGGCCGCAGAAAGCTCTACATCATCAACAAGCAACGAGGAGCCCACACATCATTTATGCCCGATCCCATATGAGGAGTTCGAAATCATCCCCCTCAGCAGCGATCCCACCAAGGGCGTCAAAATCGGCACCGATCTCCCCGACTTGGTGAGGAAGCAGTTGAAGGCATGCTTAAGGTAAAATGAATATTTGATCGCCTAGTGCGCAGCAGAGATGCTCAGCTTGGATCCAGAGATAGCATGTCACCAGTTGATAATGGATCATGCCCTTAAGGCAGTTGCCCAGCGTAGGTGCAAGCAGTCTTCAGTGAAAATGGAGGTTGTCGAGCAAGCTATAAAAGACCTCATAGAGGAAAATTTCGTTTGCAAAGCCCAGTACACAACTTGGCTATCTAATGTTGTACTTGTAAAGAAATCTAATGGAAAATGGTGAATGTGTGTTGACTATACCGATCTTAATAGGGCTTGTCCCAAAGATGCTTATCATTTGCCTAACATAGATAAATTAGTTAATAATTTTGTTGGATTTAAACTATTATCTTTTATGGACGTGTATTCTAGATACAATTAAATCCCCATGGCAAAGACCGACAAAAAGTACACAGCCTTCATGACCGAATCAGGCAACTATTACTACAACGTAATACCCATCGGTCTGAAGAACGTCAGCGCTACGTATCAACCAAAGATGAACAAGGTCTTCCAAGGAGAGATCGGAGACATGCTCGAGGTAGACATAGACGACATGATCATGAAATCCCAAGAGGAATCTGACCATGCGCTCCACCTAAAGAAAGTCTTCGACCAAGCGAGGAAATGCAGAATACGGTTCAACTCGGAAAAATGCAGCTTCGACGTACGGGCAGACAAATTCCTCGAGTTCTACCTAACAGAATGAGGAATCGAAACCAACCCCGAAAAATGTCGTTCATTTTCTGAGTTTCCAACTCCGAACTCGAAGAAATCAATTTAAACTCTAAACAGAATGCTCACTTCACTATCCCGCTTCGTAATAAAATCTGCCAACATGCACTCTCCCTTTTCAAACTTCTTCGCAAAGAGGCAGCATTTAAGTGGACTGAGAAGTGTGAACGTGCCCTCCTCCATCTCAAGCATGTGTTATCACAGCCGCCGATCCTTTTGCAACCAGACAAAGAAGAAAATCTCTACATTTATCTTGTTGTAGCATCCGAGGCCATCAACGCAACCCTTATTCGGGAAACCCCCGATGGACAGAAACCTATTTATTTTACGAGCAAGTCCCTACAAGATCCCGAGCTCAGGTGTCAGTAGATCAAAAATATAATTTTAGTCCTCATCAATGCAGCAGAAAGACTGAGACACTACTTCCTAACCCACACGAGTGTTACCAAACAGACCAACCAATAAAATAAATACTCGGCCATAGCTATGAAATATAAGTGAACGACTAATAGAAAAAATGAAAGTTATGAAATCTATATATATATAAGCAGTAGGCACATAGAATAAATCATAATTACATAAATAGTGTTATTAAATAAAAAACCAATTATGTACTTCCACTTAAAAGATTTTTTTTTAAATAACTACATTATATGGCATGAGAGTCTTTATGACCAAGTGGTCTATTCTAGAGTTCTTGTTAATGTGCTTCCAATTATGATTGTATAAATAGTGTTACTAGATATAAAACTAATTATGCCTTCCACTTAATAGCTGGATTTTTTGAGATATATGGTTCATGTTATTGTGTCAAAATCTCATGACCAAGTGGTCTACTGTAGAGTTCTCGTTAATTCTCTTGATATTTGTGTAATAATAAGGAATTTATTTTATTATCCAATAATATTTGGTGACTAACTTATATTGACATGATGATACCTTTCCTGCAGGTTGTCTAAGAATGGTTGGAGATGAGGAGGAGAATCTTGACATGGAGATGATTTTGTAGATGAGTTTCCAATCAAGAACCATCATAATGATTTATAACGTCTTACGTCGTAGTAGTTATCGATGGTTTTCCAAATATTGATGTTTTTCTTTTTAACATTTTAAATCTAACTTATAGAACTTTAAATATGAGTTATCTGATATTTTTCATCCAATGACTTTGATTCATTGATTGTGGTGGATGTGTGATGTTCTAACTATATGAAATTTGGATCTTATAGTTGACTTAAATCCTGTCAAGGTTCTATTAGTGCTGACCTCATATTTGCTTGATTCATTGGTTAGTGTTGGTTATTTAAGAGTTATCTTTAGAAGATGAAAACTCATAGCTCATGATTAGACAATAGAGTTTTATAAGTGGTATGACTAGATTCAAAATAATAACTAAATAGTTTGGAATTTCAGATTCTGTTGTTTATGCTTTTCTTTTTAAGCAGCCGGATTTAGTGCCTCAGCTAGCCTTCATTTTCGTTCCAACAGTTTCCAATGCTTAGTGAAGATGATAAGAGGATTTGGAGATCTAGTGGCATTTGCATATTTCCATCTATATATGGCTACACTTGCTTAGAAGCTGCCATCACATGGCATGTGTTGTAGTATGTGTCATTTCTTATGATGTATAAAAAATGTGAACAAGATGAACCATTGTAATTGTGAAAGATGAGAATGTAACTAGAGTTTTTTTGTCAGGCCTTGCATATATAATTGTGTCAAAACACAAATACTTTCTTTGAAATTTTATATTTCTGTTTTAAATTACAAAAATTTCTGATGATAACAAGTATACAATGATGTCTCAATTTAAAAAAATACTTTTTTTTTAATTTTAGAAATATATCAACTGCAGAATTACCTATGGATTTAAAAATTTATGAGGATTTACTTGCAAAAATATTTGGGATATTATCTGCGAAATTTGAGTGATAACAAAGCATCATATAAAACTACGACGGTTTGAACCGTCATGATATAACCCAAACGACAGTTTGAAACCATCACAATCAACAATGAAAACAAAAATCAATGAAAACTTACGATGGTTGGTTACCGTCGCAATTTTTAGTTTATGTCAGTTCCTACCTTGTGATAGTTGGTGTTGCGGTTTTGGCAACCATCGCTAAACAATCTGGGGCACACGTTTCTGCGACGGTACAACAACGCTGTAGATTGCAAATTACGGCAGTTTTAACCGTCGTAATCTTCCAAAATAACTGTCACAATCTGTTAATTTTCTTGTGGTAGAGAACCTCACTACTCCCGAGTAAATCTCCTAAACTCTTAGCAAAAATAAACATCTCAAAAAGATAAGCATACGAGCATGTGAAACTTAACAAAAGCAATGAATACAAGTCATACACGCTACACATAAAAATGAATGAAGAGCAAATTAAAATCAAAAGAGCCAACAGAGACCGCAATTGTCAAATTATTACATAAGGAAGGCCAAGCACCCATCCAAAAATAACCAAAGTAACGGCCACAAGGACCGAAACTGTCTGGGTGTTACATTAAATTTGGAAAAAGCCCCCAAAATAAATATTACAAACTATGACACGCAGGCTCGCGGATGCAGATGCTCCTCGCGGACAGGATCCTAACAGAGAGGCTCATCAGTTGTCGGGATGCATATGCTCCTCGTGGACAGACTCCTCTTGAGTAGGTTGCTCATCTTCTCCAAGGTTGAGAAAATCGAGGATAACGATCTTCCCGTCGACCACGCTGTAGAGAAACTCGATCATAACCGTATTAATCTCGACATCGGAATTCACAATCCTAAGTTGGTTCATCGCATTATTGAAGTTATCCTCACCGATCTCCATACAGTCTTCCTCAGCTTGGCGGATATGGGCAACCAACTCGGCCCAAGTTCTCATTTTCCTTATCTCCTCGTTTTCATTCTCAGTCGGGAACGCATCAGCTTCCAAAGTAGCGACCCTTTCCTCGAGTTTTTTATTATCAGAGGTCAGTTAAGCCACCTCCTCAGCCCTCTACTTTTCACCCTTCTCCTTATCAGACTTCAACTTAGTCATCTTCGCCTGAAGAGCCACGTTGGCCATAGGGGTCTCCTCCTCAGTATAGACCACCGTCAGCTCCAATATCCTCATCATGCCGACAACATCCTGGGCAAGAGTCTTCCTCTTGCTCGATTGATCCAAATTCTCCAAGTGCAGAGACTGCCCACGGAACCTTCAAAGAGGGACCCCTCGAAGTAGCTCCTTTGCAGCCAAATAGAGAGGCAGCTCGTACTTTTCTGGAGACCTCTCCAAGGTCAAGTCCATGGTGTCCCCTCCAACTCGGTGACACTTTCTGGCCGAACTCACCTATTGTGGAGAAGGATTCTCCCCGATAGGAGTTGAAGAGGAGTTTCCCGAACCCGTAGAAGGCAGAACCACGACACTGCCCATGTCGCTCTTTGGAAGTTGGCCTTTCTTTAACTGTTTCATCTTGTTGGATTTTTCCATACTAGCCATACGCTCCCGAGCATTCGACATTTTATCTACAACAAGCAACGAAGAAAACTCAATAAAATGAAGAAAACAAATAAGAAGATAGCAACAACGTGAAAGCTACCTAAAAGTGTTAGGGCCTCCTCGTAGGTAGCACAATCAAGGAGCCCCTTCGTATTAATAAGTCGAGCCGCGAGCATAGGCTCTAATTATTTCCCCGCACTTGGTCAGTAGGAAAAAACTGGTAACGAAAGCCATCAATTTGTTATAGCTTGCCCAATCATCCTCTTCCAAGTCGTTCGAACAGACGATATACTCCTCGATTTGTCAGTAAAAATGATCTCGGCTCTAGGAAAAGCGGAATCTCTGAAGTTGATGTCTCATCTGCATACCGTCCTCGCTCAGTAGGGGCTTCCCATTATCATCATATGTCATAATCTCCCAGTAGAGTAAGGAATCGATGGCCCTCTTTGATACGGGCAAAACCATATAGTACATGTTTTTAAATGTTCAGATAGACTCCAAGTATGCATTGAACAGCTTCCCCTACTGCGTCAAGGAAACCCAACCAAACAGACCCTCCGAGGTCTATTGTCGCTGAAGATGGAAACAGACAAAGAACAGGGGGACTGTGGCCCCAATCTTAAGGTAGTCACAAACAATTTTGAACGCCCGGGTAAAGGCCAACAAGTTCGGATTGAGTTGTGAGGGCGCCAAATCCAAATGGGCAAGAACTGCCACCTGAAGATTCGAGAACGGAAAACGAAGCCCCATCCCCCTGAAAACATATTCATACGGGGGAACCGATTAGTCTTGAACGGTGAGCATATTTGCTCGTCTTCACCAGGAAACAAGACCTTCCAATCCTCCTCGGCATTTGACGAACTCGTTTCTCCTTCTACTGCTGTGAAAGCCTCCTCACGGAAGGAATAAAAAAGCGAGTTGATCCCCCGTGGCTCTGGAGAAATCCACTCATTTGGGTCTGAGGCCGTCTGCTCTTCCCCGGGAGTCTCGGTCTGCTCGACTATAATTTTGTCCTCAGAATATGTAGCCATTTTCACTTGAAAATCATAGGACAAAATTGAATTCGATGATCAAATTAAATCCACCCTTGCACTGCTAGTCAAGTGAAAGGGCGTACGAAAACACGAGAACAATGTCCTTGGCCAAAGCCCTTACTCAAGCCTCGAGCAAGGGCACTATAAAATCCTGCTCGATTGATGAATCCTAAAAACTCTAACGAGGGAAATCTCCCCGGAATCTTAACCCAGAACTCTATTTGAAGACTCATCAGAAAACTCATACGTTCATCAGAAAATTCATAGAAATCCAGGAAATGATTAATGTTCATCGGAAAACTCGCGAGTCCACCAGGGAACTCAGGGGACTAACTGACGGCGAGCATATCACCGCCCAAACCACGACGCCTGAACACCCAGAGGCACATGAAACCCTAGCTAAAACCCATTATCTCAACAACGAGATTTGTCTGAAAACGGCACAGCTTCCATCAAACACCAACAACTACCGAAGCAAACGCCCACACCTTCTAAGTTCAATCTATAAGCATGCAATCTAAATGAGACAAAGCTAAATCTAACATGGAGTTAATAGAAATAAAAGACTTACATGGTCGAGGAAACTGAAGGTGTGATCGGACAATGTCGTTACGATGACACACGGCGGCAACAGTGAAAGAAAAATAAAGACTGAAAACAGAGAGGGTGAGGAATAAAGAGAAGCAAAAGTGTAAATGAATTGTCCTCTTCCCTATTTATAAAGAGACCTTAACACACATGCACGTTCATGCGCGGCCTAGGGTATTGTAGGGGTCATCATTAACCCTAGCCCCTAGACTGCCATCATTACGCATTAATGATAACGTGTGGCTCGATGCAGGCGTGATACGCAACCTTACCAAGTTCAATCAACTATTCGTCTCCCCGCGCACCAAACACGTAAATCCATGTCAAAGTTCCTCGAACATACATATCCTCGGGTAGTCCAGGGACGTCCTTATTTCCTATAATGAGCACCAACGGCGTAGTCCCTTCCTCGATACACGAGCTGACTCTAAGTTATTACCCCTATGCCTAGGAGCAACAACTTGGAGGGCTCATGTTCTGGAATGGCCCAATAATTAGATATGACTCAACCTACTTCTACATCCGAAACAAACCAATAGCTTTGGCCCAATCAGTTAGAATATACAAGGGACACTTCTCCCTTCTACGCCTCACCCAAAAAGTCGTGGTCGGTTGACCCCCAAGATCAACGAGATCACTCCTTCCCGCTCAAACAAGCTAGTCCTTGCCTGTCGTAACCTGCAAAAAATACGAAAGTCGCCACCACTACTTTTTGTTCTAAGGACGGGAAAGAACGGATAATCCTAAATTGGTTTAGAGATTCTAAATCCACGAGTTGGTTAGACAAAGAGAACGTGTTATGCACCTTCATCTCCCTTTTACTCAAGGGGGTCCTTTTTAGCTCTAGGACTTATGGGGAATATTTCTATTTATCATGTTATTAACACATGAAAGGAAAATATTTAGTTAGGAGACTCGCCTTGGTTTTAACCGCGTGCCTACGTATCCTCTTGCGAAGAAATCAGAGTCCATTTTATAGTTCGTATGTGTTTGGTCAGTTTTTTTATAGGATTGCATAGAGTTTCATTCGAATGATCCTTTAAAATTCGTCCGGGTTTAAAAATTGTGTAATCGTAGACGTAGTTCGAAGTTTAATTTGAAAGCAATGTCATTTAATCCTTTTTTGAAAATGACCTTGAATTTTACTAAGTTAGTAAAAAAAGAAAGGTTTGATTGGTTAGCTATTTTAATTAGGTTAACCATGAGTTTTGAAGAAGAGTTGATATTTCTTTGAATTAAATTGCGCTAGGCAAAAAAATTGATTTGATAGATTGGTGAATTTTAAATATTTTAATTTGAATAATTAATTGGTAAGACGTTAAGTCAACCAAACAATTATTTGAAGATGTAGAATTTTATTATTTATAGAAATATTAAATTAATTTGATTGTGAAAAAAATTAAAATTTATTTAAATTATTCAAAAGTTGACTAACCGAACTAAGACTAATTAAATTAGTTAATACAATTAAATAGATTTAAAACAATGAATCAATCTAATAGAGATTTAAACTAATTAAACTACTAATACTTAAATGGGATACAAGTCTTAAATGGAGTGAATCCAAGAAAAATGGTAGAAAATATGACCCAAAAGTCCAAATAAAAAAACTTAATTTTTAATTAATATTATAATTAATAAGAATGTAAAAATATAAAAGAAAGAAACACAAACGGGGTTGACACTGTTTCAATTGTTCTTGATACATTTATTTTCTAATACATTAAATGAACAATGACCATTCAAGTGAGATTGACTTTTCCAACCAAATCTTAACAAGTAAAAGCAAGACATGTGGCATAATATAAAAGCAAACAAAAAAAACAACAACGATAAATTGATAGTGATACATACCACACGCTTGAGAGATAGAAAAAAAACCCACTCAGCACGTTGTTCTTCCATTTCTCTCGAATACTCTCTTCGTCTTTTCTCAAGCTTTTCTTCGGATTCCAACACAAAAACAAAAGATTAAAAAAAGTGAAAGAAAACTTACGGCGATGGTTATTGAGGAATCGTGGATGGTAGTGTTAAATTGTAATTTATAGTGTCAAAAAGATTAGATTTGATTTAGATCTAAAATAGAATATATTTGATGTAGTATCAAAATAAGTATTTTAAGTTTTTATAGTTTTGCATTTAAGGTGCAAGCTAAATCTATAAATAGAGAGAGTAACCCTTATTTTTATAATTAAGTCAATTAAGTTGTATTAACAGAATTTGCAGTTGCAAGTGAATAACAAAGTTTTTCACAGTTTGTGGTCAGAGAAAAACTCTGCAGAAAATAATTGTATTCTTTCTTTTCTTTTCGTTCTCATAATTCACTGTCATTGAGGAGAAATTCATCATAAATATTTGGTGAATTTCTAACATCTGGTATCAGAGCCCAGTTTCGATTCAAGGAAAGTTTCAATCAAGAACAATTGAAGAATTCACGATGGCGAATTATGAGAATGCAAATTATCCAGCAACTCTATGAATTATGAAAGTAGACAACTATGAGAATTGGTGCAAACAGATGAAAGTGTTGTTCAGGTGTCAAGGGCTTTGGGACCTTGTAAAAGATGGAGTCGAAGCGCTTGGAGAAAACGCTTCAGAAGAAGAAAAGAAGAAACACACAGAAATTGAGAAGTAGAGTTATAAAACACTGTTTATAATTCATCAATGCGTGAGTCCAGAAAACTTTGAAAAAGTAAGTGATTCAGAATCTGCAAAAGAAGCTTGGGATGTTCTTGAGAAGTCCTTTGGTGGTGCAGAAAAGGTGAAAGAAGTGAGGTTACAAACTCACAAGAGAACGTATGAATTGCTTCAGATGGAAGATAGTGAAAGCATATCTGATTTCTTCACTAGAGTTACAAAACTAGTAAATCAAATCAAGATATGTGGAGAAACATTAACAACAAGAGTTGTTGTTTAGATGATTTTGAGATCTTTAACTCCTAAGTTCGACCATATAATGGTGGCGATAGAAGAGGGGAAAGACTTGTCGAAATTGACAAAGGAAGAGCTTCAAGGGACGCTTGAATCTCATGAACAAAGAATGAACGAAAGAGCTGCAGGAAAATCAAAGAGTGATGTGGTTTTGCAGACACATTCAGCAAAAGAAACCAAAGGCAAAGGAAAATGTTTCGATAGAGGTAGAGGCAGATACAATAAATTGAATGGTAGAGGAAACTAGAACGAAGAAAACTTTTCGAATCAAAGAAGACCATACTAAGGTAACCAAAGAGGTGGTGTTGCAAATAGAAGAAGAGGTGGTGGTCGAAAACCTAATAAGAGTCACATTCAATGTTACAATTGTCAGAAGTATGGTCACTATTCGAGTGATTGTCCATAAAAATGAAAGAATAAAAAAAGTGATGCAAAGCTTGCAAAACATGAAGAAGAAGAGATGATGCTGATGGTCACAACAAGATATGAAGATAGATTCAAGGACCAATGGTACTTGGATTCAGGATGCTCATCACATATGTCTGGAAGGAAAGACTGGTTTGTCAACATAAAGTCCTCAATGAAAAATATGGTAAAATTCGCAAATGACAATACCCTAGCAGTTGAAGGTATTGGTGATGTTATGATTATGAGGAAAGATGATAAGAGGTCAGTAATTTCCAATGTGTTGTATATACCAGGCATGAAGAGCAATTTGCTCAGTATAGGGCAGTTGGTCAAAAAGAATTATAAAGTTTCAATCGAAGATAAGATGATGAGAGTCGTCGATGAAAATGGAAGACTAATCTTGAAGGCTCTTATGTCTCAGAATCGAATCTTCAAGATCGAACTAAATGTGATGGAGCACAAGTGCCTTTCGAATGCAGCTAGCAGAGATGAATGAATATGGCATTATAGACTAGGCCATCTCAACTTCAGAGACATCAGAGATTTGAAGAGAAGAAATGTGGCTTCAGAATTTCCAGAAATCGACATTCCAAACAAGGTATGTGAGGAATGTGTGCAGGCGAAGCAACACAAAAATAGCTTCAGCAAGGATGCAGGAAGCAGGTCGAAGGATATTCTTGAAGTCATATACTCTGATGTATGTGGACCAATCTAGGTGGAGTTGATGGGAGGTAATAAATACTTTGTTACATTCATAGATGATTTCAGTCGAAAGTTGTGGACTTATCTGACCAAGAAGAAAAGTGAAGTGATTGAAGTATTTGCCAAGTTTAAGTCTATGGTCGAAAGACAAAGTGGTCAAAAACTCAAAGTTTTGAGAACTGGTGGTGGTGGAGAATATGTGTCGAAAGACTTCGATAGGCTATGTGAAAAGGAAGGGATTGTGCATGAGGTGGTGTCACCCTATACTCCACAACAAAATGGAATTGCAGAAAGGAAGAATAGAACCATCATGAATATGGTGAGAAGTATGTTGAAAGACAAGAATTTACCTAAAGAGTTTTGGGGTGAAGCTATTTCGACTGTGTGATACGGTGGGAGAACTGACTTGAGTTTTGCGTTTGTTTTCGCACTTGTTCGGTTTATCAAGAGTCGCCACCGACTTTTTATTTTATCCTAAGGAAAGGTTAAAAAGCACAGGAAAAACCTTTTAAGATGTTTCGTGGGTTCGGGGGGTAGATTATGAAAAGGGAAGGTATTAGCACCCTTTTCATCCATGGTTATCCATGGGCTCTTAGTTACTTGGTTTTAGATCACTTGCCTTGATTTTTGATTGCTTGAAAATGGTGTGTATATGTGTGTGTTTTGAAAAATGTTTTTGAAATAACCGCCTTTGTTTCGGCAACCGTTGTAATGACTCGTGTTTGAGTATATACAAGGGTGTATATCTTTTCGAAAAGATGTTTCAAAATGTTTTTGGAAGTTTGTTTTGAAAGTGTTTGTGAAATGTGATTTTTGAAAAGGAGGCAAGTGTTTTTGCAAGTTGATTTCAAGTAACTAAGAGTTTTGTCTACCCCTATTGTACTCAAAGGTTTTCTCTATGTTTTCAACCCCTTTTTAACAATTTTGTTCCACCATTGAATTTGGTGGACAATCTTGCGTTTAGGATGTTTAACAGAACAGGAGTGGGTCATCGTATGGACCATGAATGCAATGATGCCAAGTGTCTTTGGCAATTTGCTTGAAGGGACTATGATCATTTAGATAGGCAACTTTCGAAAGCGTCATCGAGGGACTTATGATCATTTGAATTGTTTTGCCAAAGAAACTCGACGTGCAAGCATGGCCCATTTTGGAAGGCAACGAGTGGGATCACCCTAGGGGTGCAAGTGCGATTGTGTATTGATTTCATGTATTTGTCTTGTATTAGGTTATCTAGCGTTTGATTTTATGTACATGCAAACCCTAGGTCTAACCATGGTATAATTCGAAAGCGATAAATTGCGGGAATTTAAAGTCTACGCTATTACAAATAAGTATCCGGAAATGGGGGTACAAATGTTCAAATAGGGATGAGAATTTAGGAGAATAGTGTCCAATAATTACAACCAAATCGAATTGCGATCGAATGTAATATGTAATCAAATGTACAACAATGTATAAGAATAAAGCAAATGTGAATGTATCAATGTGAGTGTATTGTGTATGTGTATATGTAATTTATTTACAAGTTGAGAAATGTGAACTTAAATGTATTATTAAGTGTTTTATTTATTTAATTTTGTATTCTCGTATTTTGTTTAATATGTACAAAAAAGTATTTTTAGAAAAAAAGAAAAGAAAGTCTTAAATCCTATTTCTTATATATTAGTATTTTTTAGTATTAATGTACAAAGACGACATTTTAAGAAAAGAAAAGTATTTAAAGAAAATTTATATATTGATGTTTTCATATACAAAATTTGAAAAAAAGGAAAATATTTCAAGTTTAAGAAAATTATGTATGATGTTTTTATGTATTTATGTGTTTTAGTTAATATTTTCTTATGTAAAAAAAAAGTTTTAATAAAACGAAAATGTTTAAACCTAGATAAAAAAAGCCTAATACTATTTTAAATGTGATAAACAAAATCTAGTAAAAATTAATGTAATTATTTATATAAAAAAAAAAGAAATTAAGTTATGTTAAAGGAAAATAAACAAAAATTTAGAAATGAAAAGAAGAAATAAATGGGCTTGGACCCAACCAAAAGAAGCACGCTTCAGGAGTGATGGGGGGGGGGGGGGGGTACGCCTGAAAGTTATGCGGGCTTAGGCGCATGGAGTGGGGCAAGGCCCAACGTTTGTAAGGGTTTAAAACAATTGTTTCAATTGGGGAAAGGCTTAGGGTTACAGCGCCATTTACTTCACTTCGTCTTCCTCCTTATCTTCTTTGCCATGACTACAGATGCCATCCTTCGTCCAAGGCCACCGTACGCCACCGCTCGTCCTCTTCCCTCCAGTGGTTTAACCAGTGACATGGTATAACGGTAATGGTTTCATTCTTTAATGCGCTAGGGTTTTTGTTATCTCTTTTGACTTCATGTTTTGATTGAGTTCTGATTTAAGTGTTTTGATTTTATGTTTGAGGTATGAAAGGGAAGGGAAGAAAATTATACTACCTTTATCTTCTGGAGATGGGGGAGAGATGGATCTTGGAGGTGCTCAGGCGGCCGGACGGCGAGAAAGTGGTGATGAACTTGCTCTTCCTGGTTTGTGTTGCCTTGAATACTTTTTCCTCTTCTTCTTGTTGGATTCGTATGTTAGCTTGATACCTTGTAGTGCTTGCCCTGTGTTTGGTTGCCTTGATGATGATTTTGAGTATTTGCCTCTGATATGCCATTGTTGAAACGTTGGTTTTGACTAGCTTTCCCTCTCTTCTTTCTGCCTCGCTTCTGTTGCCTTTTGAATTGTTGAGTTGCCTGTTATTATTAGCCCAATGATGAGAGTGCTCTGAGGGCTTGTGTTGCCTTGAATGCTTAGGCTCCAGTCTTGTGGCTATGGCTTTTGGTGAACTTACAGGTTTGAGCTTTGAGGCCACAGGTTTTCTGTTTTTGACAGGGGTTGACAGGTTTTAGGGTTGTTTGTTGATTGTTGTTCTGGTTTTTGAAACTTGGCCGGTTAAAGGTTTATGGCCTTGAGGCTTGACCTGCTGTTTGCAGGTTTTAGCTTGTTGTGCTTACAGGTTTTTGGCTTTAAGTTTGAACCAGGTTTCAGGCTTGGACAATTTGTGTTGTTTGATTACAGGTTAGGGGTTTAAGTGTGAAGTAGGCTATGGCCTTGGAAGTTCTGTTTGTGAGTTTCAGTAGGTTGATTGTTTAAGGCATATGCTTGACAGGGTTGGTCTTTTGAATGGTGAGGCTTGAAAGGCTTTGAGGTTTCTGTTTGTGTTATGCTTATGCTGTTTACAGGTTGAGCTTTGTTGCGAACTCGTTTTTGGCTTCAGCAGGGTTTTTTGTGTTTAAGCTGGACAGTTCAGGCTTGATGGACTTGGAAGTTTTGGTTTTTGCAAGTGTTTGAATGTTTATGCAGGTTTTGAAAAAGTAAGGCTTGACAGTTCAGGCTTGGGGTTTTTATGTTCTGAGTTATGTTTTGCTTGTGATTTCTGCCTCTATATTATGCAGATTGTTGGCCTCTTTGTATATTCTTTCTTGGTCAACATTGTGGACAGATTTGCAAGGCTTGAGGTTTTCCCTCTTTGTGATATCCTGCTGTATATGTTCTGCCTCCCTTTTTCTATGTGCTCTGATATGCTGTTTATAGCCTTGCCTTCTTCTTTTTACTTTATTACAGTTTTTGTCCTCATACCCAAACCTGCTGTAAGCCTGCTTTCTTTTACTCTCTCTCTTCTCTCTCTTGACTTTAAGCATTAATATATTGCTTAGAACGGTATTTCTGAAAAAACAAACTGGCTCGGGAAATGATGAATTGAAAAGCTTGCTTGCATATGTAGCTTAGCTCTGCATACTTTGTACTTCTTCCAGATTTTATGCCTCTTGTTATCTTTCCATCTCTCTTTTTTGACAGCTTTTTGGATAGTTGAATGTGAACTCAGTTTGGACTTTGTAGTTCTAGTTCAGCTTGCCTTTGGATTTCGTTCTTGCACATGCTGTTTGAGACTTTTGAAATTATGCAGCTCTTTGACAAACTTTGAATTTGTGCAATTTTACAACTTTTGTGCATTTCAATACTTTTGCAAGCAATTTTCATCCTTCTTTGTGAACCGGGAGAAATCCCGTGATTTGCAGAGAGGGCGAACTGATCCCGGCCATTTGTTTTTAATGATGAGCCCAAATTAACTGTTTGTCTTCTTAATTATTCTATCTACAATTGACTTTTTCTTCTTTTCTTTGCAGATAAAAAATCAAATGGAGAGGAATAGCAACAAATGGAGGATGAAGAATTGAAGACTTAGGAATTTAGGATAGTTTTATTTAAATTCAAATTACTGTAATATTATTATTGTAAATATTTTGTAAACAATAACAATTATACAAATAATTTAAAGATAAATAAAAAGTCCTTTTATTTGACATTCATTTTTAATTCTTCTTCAGATATTTATCTAATTGTTTATAATTCTTAAATTATAATAAAATGGAAATAAATTCCAATTATTCTAACTTAAAATAAATAATCAATTGATAAACACTGGTCTTATAATCAATAACAACCTCGGCGCTCCAATTATCCAAAGCAAAGCACAGTTAATCAAACCAGACGACAATTAATCAAACAAAACGTCCACATGCCTCCTTTAACTGATTAAATCCAAACAAATGCAAATTAACAACCAGCAGCCTCAGTTCTTATTTCGGAGTAATTTTGAAAAGCATTGATAGAACTAACTCTTCTTGAGAAATATGCGCACAAAACCCTGATTCTTGATTAAACGCCAACGAAGCGTTCGCCTGATTGAAACTTGAGCCAACTCAACCAAACCTTAGCAATCCGCCTGAACGGCCTTAAAAATCAATGAAAACCCTAATTTTGTCTGACTGACGAGAAAAGTCTGTTTGACCGATTCTTGAGCCAGTCTGAACAATCAGGAAAAGCTCGAAGTTGTGATTTCTTGGGGAAAAAATACGAGGGCAAATTTTGGGGTACAACAGTTGCCCCTGTTCAATCTTCTTGAACCTGAAGAGTTAGATTGGCAAGTTTGCCTTTTGCGACTCGAGGGTAAAAGGAGATTGGACACTAGAGTGCCCAGAAAATTTGCACTCGGTAATGTGATGGTAGAGGGAATGGGCTTAAAGATGCCATTTGGTGATGGGCTTAAAGATGCCATCTAGTGACTGCTGGTAGGAGGATGGGCTTATAGATACCATCTGGAAAGGGGCTTAAAGATGCCATTTAGAAATGATACCGAATCTTGTCGGGGGATGGGCTTAGAGATGCCATCTGGAAATGGGCTTAAAGATGCCATTTTGAAGTTGTTGGTAGGAGGATGGGCTTATAGATGCCATCTGGGAATGGGCTTAAAGATGCCATTTGGAAATGTCTGGAGGAGGATGCGCTTATAGATGCCATCTGGAAGTATTGAACTGCGTGTCCTTGGTGAGTGGACGAGTATCAGAAAGGTATCCATGTTTTGGAACGTCTCTGAACTGGGGTCTGAACAAGCGATAGATTGACATCCATGTTTTGGAGAATCCGTAAACTGTTTTCAGGAGTTGGAGTTGAATAAGCAATAGAGCAGCATCCTTTGTTGGGAAGCGTCCGTAAACCGTTTTTTTCAAAAGTTGCATCTGAATAAGTGATAGATTAACATCCGATGTTGGGAAGAATCCGTAAACTGTTTTCAGAAGTCTTAAAGTGGAGAAGGAACCGGTGTAGGGTTTCCTGATGATGAGTCCGTGTAAAACTGCATCTGGGTGAATCTGGAATAAGTATCAGAATGTCGCCGTGTCTGGGTCACATCTGAACTATTTCTGGATGAATCTCGGAAGATGAAGATCTTTGTCTGTTGACTGATCTTTCCTGAAAAGGTAAAGAGTTAGTTGTATGCAATGTCATGATGCGTGATGCAATGTATGTTATATCAATGTTTATGATATGAATGCGATGAATGCGCATGTAAGCTGATGAGCTATCTTGCTAAGGATAGATGAATCCTGGAGGGCTGGTAGATAAAAGAATCTTGATTGCTGCCGGGGAAAATAATTCCTTGACTGCTGCTGAGGAGGGCAAGAATCTTCTGATCGTTGAAAATGAGAAGTCCTGGGACCACAGTTGGGGAATCAAAAGCTTGGGTTGTATGCCAATCTACTAGGGAATCCTGTCTTGAGGAGATCTTCACCGGAGAATATTCGAATATTCTGCGAGATGCTGAGAATGAGAGTCTTCACTCTGCTTGGGGATTGATAGTTGGGAGTTTTAGCTCCGCTGGGGATAATGAAACTTGACTCTGAGGGGAGTTAGCTTCTGGAAGGTTCTCTGGCTGAGGATTGCGAGAGTCCTCTGATTGCTGTAGGTGTTGATCTGGAATAAGTTACGGAATGTCGCCATCTCTGGGTCACATCTGGAACTATGGCTGGAATGAAATCTTGAACAAGTTGCGGAATGTCGCCAAATCTGGGTCACATCTGAACTAATTCTGGAATGGAATCTGAATGAGTTATAGAATGTCGCCAAATCTGGGTCACATCTTGAACTATATCTGGGAGCAAGTCTGAATGAGTTATAGAATGTCGCCAAATCTGGGTCACATCTTGAACTATATCTGGAAGCAAATCTGAATGAGTTATAGAATGTCGCCAAATCTGGGTCACATCTTGAACTATATCTGGGAGCAAGTCTAAATGAGTTATAGAATGTCGCCAAATCTGGGTCACATCTTGAACTATATCATGAATGAAGGTCTGAATGAGTTATAGAATATCGCCAAATCTGGGTCACATCTTGAACTATATCTGGAAGCAAATCTGAATGAGTTATAGAATGTCGCCAAATCTGGGTCACATCTTAAACTATATCATGAATGAAGGTCTGAATGAGTTATAGAATGTCGCCAAATCTGGGTCACATCTTGAACTATATCAATCTTCTGAGGTGATAAGGAAATTGTTGAACACTTTTGACATTCGAATGCCCCAAGTGGTGATGAAGGAGTCTTAAATCAGATTACTCTGCGAATTGAGAGATTTCTTGAAATCTTGACAGGACTGCCCCAGGTTAATTGGATGGTGACATGTCATGCCCCTTGTTGATAGGAGACTTGTCGTTGGAAGTGTCATCCTTTGAAGTGATTTTTGTTCACTGAGAGAGTTTTCGTTCCTTCGAGCATTCGCTGTATGAATTTCTTCGCTGTCAAACAAAAAGCCAAATGCAAACAGTGATATTCAAGCAATGCAAAGTTTATGTTTGTCTCGGAGTTTTGAAAAATGCGTTTTTTAGCAGAAAACTTTTTATAAGACAAGTTGACACAAGATTTTAGAGCAGAGCCTTACAGGAGTCAGGATACCTTTTGTAACAGTACGCTTTCGAACTAACCCATGCTTAAATTAGGACTTTTGAAGGGTTGTAACGTGGTTTGGTTCATGGTTTAAGAAACAAAGGATAAAGGCTCAAAATATATCTGTCCCCACCCGCTCTTCGTGATGTTCTTCAATCCTAAGCTCCGTTAATTATGCGTCGCACTCTGTTTGAGTTTGGAACGACTTTTTGGGCGATGGTTCACCAATTGAATTTGGGAGACAATCATCATCTCCTTTTTCTTTTGCAACATTTTTCATGTTGTTGAGGATTTGTAACGACCTCTCTATTTTGATTTTGATTTGTTATCCCTAACTTTTGCCTGACTGTCTCTGTTTTTTGAGATCACAGTCAGCGGGATGCCCCAGCTTTCTTAAGCCTCCTTTACAAGTTTTGGCTTGGTGGGCTTTTCTCTTTTGAGAGATTGACTGCCTACGTGATAGGGAACCACCCTTGTCTTTTGATTCCGAAGGAATGCTTTTGATTTCATTCGTTGTGTTACGAACTGAGAGTTTGCGACTTCAATGCGCACTTTTTTCAATTAACTGAGAGACTACCCTGCCCCAGGTTTATATCAAAGGTTTCGATTGTTTAGAACAGAAAACTCCTACTTCTTTGGCTCGAAGGGGTTGACTAGGGATTATCTTCCTTATAACTCCAGTGTTTGGGAATTGAAAGAAACGCCTGTACATCATCAGCAAGGTCCGTTCAAAAGCATACTGCATGAGATTATGGTTGTGATCGGTGGATCTGGAACTGACTGTTTAACGCTGGTTCGCGAAATGTCGCGGAAGCAAGAGTCGCCACCGTCTTTTATTTTCTCCAAATGGAAAGGACAAAAGCACAGAAAAATTCCTTATAGAGATTGCTCTCGGTTCGGGAGGTAGATTATAGAAAGGGAAGGTGTTAGCACCCTTTCTATCCATGGTTATCCATGGGCTCTTAGATACTTGCTCATTTGTGTTTTCAAAATTGTTTGTTTGCTTTTCAACTGTGGGTTTAAAAAAAAGTTTCTTTGAAAATTTCAGTTCGACTCTTGTGTCAGAGTGTTTGAAAAATTGCTTTGAAAGCTTTTGAAAAGTGTCGGTGTGAAAAGATTTTTGTTTGTTTTGAGATTAGAGCAAGTATCTACGAGAACCTACCTACTCTAAGGAATTCGTCTGTGTAAATGTCTTTTAAGGTAGTGCCATCCCACCATTGAGAGGTAGGTAGCACCACCGTTGGAGGTGTTCGGGTCAATTCGATTAAGGGACGGTGTGGTCACCGAGCAAAGGTAAGACACCTTAGAAGCTACCCTCATGCCATTGATCTTTTATTCCGAGGCAACCATTCCGAGGCAACTTGTTTTGAGGCAACCAGATCAATGGGACATAAGGACTCACTAAGACGTCCTATAGTCGACGGCCACGTTTCGAGGGACAAGGCAACAGTGAGGCGTACCCTAGGGGTGGTGTGTGTGATTCGTGTGTCGTTTTCATTGATATTTGTCTTGTCATGTTATTGGTTTTCTACGCTTGATTTTATTTAAGTCCATTCATTCTTGCATGCTTTTTGTTAACAGTTAAAAGAGTTGCGGAAAAGTAAATCTAAAGCTATTACAAAGGCGCGGGTCCACATCGCCAAAATTAAACCGGACCCGATTTGACAGAAAAGTAAATAAAGCAAAAGAAATAAAAAGTGCGAAAAGTAATTACAAGGCTTCGGGAGAGGTACATCATTATTTAAAAGAAACGAGATAAAATAAATATGCGAAATAAAAGAATTATCGAAACGAGGGCGTTGGACCCTTTTTGCAAATTAAATTAATAAGGAATTAACATTAAAATTAAAAGAAAGATGTTTTAGGCATTTTAGTATTTTTATGATTTAATAGAAAAAATTAATTAAAATTAAAATTGAATGCAAACCCTAATCCTAGTAGCTTTTAAATTTGTTATAAAATATGTTGAACTTTGACCTAATTTAAACCTAAATTATTTTCATGCAAATTTAATTACAAAAATAAATAAAATAAATATTATGAGAAAAAAGAAAAATTAAAAGGAATAAAATATTTATTAAACCTAATTCTATATTTTTTTATATTTTTATCATGAAAAGAATTAAAATTGTAACCTAATTAAAAACTAATTAATTACATGCTAATTTATTTACAAGATATTAGAAATAAAAATTATTTATTACATTTTTTATCTTTTCTGAATTTTTTATGTATTTTTGTATTTTGTAAAAAATAATTAATTAACTTAAAACAATAAAGCAAGTAAAATAATAATTAAAAATAAAAAGAAAAATTGCAAACCAGGGGGGTTCAGGCCCCAATATGGAGGTCTTGGCCTTGGCAAATTGGCCCAACAAGCTTCAGGTCCGTTGACCTTTTTTGAGTAGCGTGTAACGCGTGGACTAGGGCTTAGCGTGTTCATCAACCTTGAGCCTTTGATCTGGATATGCTAGACGCGTGGACGCTTGGATTAGGAGGTGTATCATGATCCCTCACCTCAGCACTACACGTGAACGTTAATTGAAGAAAAATAAATGGGAATATTGAAGACCTGGGACTCGAACCCAGGTCATATGCCTTTCCAATGCTTTCTCTGACCAGCTGTGCCAACCAAACGCGCTTTATATATATTAGACAAACAAATAATATAAAAGAAAGTGGGTTAATGGCTTGGAAACGCGCGCGAGATTTTGAATAAGCCAATCAGCGTGTGACATGTAATCATCTTCTCCACCTTCCCTGAAATATAAAACATTGAGCAACGGTTTTAGACGCGTTGCCTAAGACCATATACCAGAAAATAGCGATTAGGTTATCTTTGAACATAAATTAGGCGCGAGGGTTGGGATCTCTTCGTCCAGGCGTGCTCATGTCAATGGTGGTATTCACGAGTTCTAATTTTTCCTTGGGTGAAAAGCCCCAATCTGAAGCTTGCAAAACCCTAGAACTTGGCCATGGTGAAATCACATATACAGCGTAAAAACTCAATTAAATGCATTAGTTAGTTTCAGGACAAGATAACAATCATGAATCAATGAATAAAAATTACAAAAGATGCTTAAATTATGATGCACGATTCTGAAAATTTCTTGATACAGTTTGAGTTCGATATACCAGTTCTTGGCGTGTTGATGGATGTTTGTGATTGGAATGTGTTCAGGGCAACCTTGGCAAGCTATTGAAACAAGTTTTGCACTTTGAATCGACCTGTAACAAGGATTTCAGAATTGCTTTTTTAGAGAGAAAATTTCAATTGTCAATGGCCTTTGAGCGCAGCTTTTGGTCTCTATTTGTATTAGGTTTATGATCAAGCCTTTGTAGTGAATGCATTAGGTTAAGAAAATTGATGAAAATCTCTTGTAATCATGGTTTTCAATATTTGATTTTTCACCATTATGTTTTCAATCTTTTCCATGTGCTCTTGTGTCAATTAGGATCCAATCAAGCCAAATCTTTCCACATTTGCATATGCACGAAATCTTGATGGCAAAACATGCATGAAAAGATTTATTAGGTCAAGTTATATATTTTTCACATATTTAAATGATTTAAATGAATTAATATAAATAATAATTCAAATAAATAAATAAAAAATGAGAAAATACTTCCCTTTGGGCCAAGTGGTCGTGCACATGCTTGGAATGATGAATCATGGAAGAGAAATGGGCCCATTAGCAATTTTAGGTCATTTGAAGTAATGTTGACTTTTCAAAATATCCAAAAATTTCCCAACTTCCACAAGGAATAACTTGCTCAATTTTTGATCTTTTCTCATGTTCTTGGACATTTTGGAAAGATCTTTGAGTCCTCTAACCAATGCTTTTGGTCCCATGTCATTTTGATTTACCAATCTCAAGTTATGGCCTTTGACTTAAAGTCCCTTTTTGTTGACTTTTGAAAATGACCTATAATGTTGAAATTGATAACTTTTTGTGAGAGCATTTCTTGGACTTGAAGTATGAAGATGAGTTGTAGGAAATGTCTTTCTATTCAAAATGAGCTTTGGATGGGATTTTTCTGATAATCCATGTGAAAGTTATGCCCTGGTCAATTTCAGTTGACTTTTTCAACTGTCCAAATAAGGAAACTTTTGCATCTTTGATGATTTCTGAGCCAAATTTTGAGAATCATGATCAAGCATTGATCAAATGATGTTTGTAGCTTCAAAATGATATGTTGACCAAAAATTTGAACTTTTGACTGTCAAATGACCATTTTGCCCCTACAGTTGACTGTAGTGCAATTTAGGATTTTGACTGTGCAATTTTGTGCTGAATGCCTTGAAACTTGATATGAGGATGCTTGACCATATTTGTAGGCATGTGAGACTTGATTGGGCCTTTGAAAACTTCCTTTCTTGATCAGAACACAAAACCCTAATCTTGACTGTATAGGAGACCTTTGCACTGTGCAACCCTTGGGGAATTTTGCAGCTTGGCTTGGCAATTTCTTGGAGAATATGGGAGGGAAAATTTTGGGGTACAACAGTTGCCCCTGTTCAATCTTCTTAGACCTGAGGATGCAGATTGGCTGTCGTGCCTTTCGTAATCTGAGGGTAGAAGATGATTGGACACTAGAATGCCCAGAAATTTGCGCTCACATAGTAGCAGTGTGATGGGAATGGGCTTATAGATGCCATTTGGAGATTGATGGATAGGATGATGGGCTTATAGATGCCATCTGGATGTTGATCGCATCAGGGATTCCTTAGCGAGAACCTGCATACCTGCAAAAGAAAAAGAGTACCTGACACGTTGCAGGAGCTGACTTCAGATGCTTGGCGTAGATATGTCCTGACTGGTTACAGGAGCTGGGTCTGGGGCTTCCAAAAGATGATGAATGAACCAGGGATGGTTACTACCTCAGCCTGAATGGTAAGAGAACCTTGGGTGATTTTAACTTCAACAACGCTCGTTGAAAAAATCTTGGTGGGAAATACCATCTTCGCAGGATCGGGACGAGAACCATAGGCCATTATAATCTGAAAGAGAATCACCTCACTCACCGTCGGAGAGGGAACTATCTGGAAAGGAATTATCACCTCACTCGCCGTCGGAGAGGGAAACCTCTGAAAAAGGACTTACCACCTCACTCGCCGTTGGAGAGGGAACCATAGGAGACTATCACCTCACACTCACCGTCGGAGAGGGAAACATCTGAAAAAGGACTTACCACCTCACTCGCCGTTGGAGAGGGAACCATAGGAGACTATCACCTCACACTCACCGTCGGAGAGGGAAACATCTGAAAAAGGACTTACCACCTCACTCGCCGTTGGAGAGGGAACCATAGGAGACTATCACCTCACACTCACCGTCGGAGAGGGAAACATCTGAAAAGGAATTACCACCTCACTCGCCGTTGGAGAGGGAACCATAGGAGACTATCACCTCACACTCACCGTCGGAGAGGGAAACATCTGAAAAGGAATTACCACCTCACTCGCCGTTGGAGAGGGGACCATAGGAGACTATCACCTCACACTCACCGCCAGAGAGGGAAACATCTGAAAAGGACTTACCACCTCACTCGCCGTTGGAGAGGGAACCATCTGGGATAACTTCTACTGAGTCTTTATCAAAAAAATCTGTTGGGAGTCGATTTAGCTGGACTAGAGAAGGCCTTGAAATATGTTTTGAGAATTTAACTGCATCTTTCCTGAAAGGTAAAGGTCAGTCATATGCAATGCATGATATGGATCCAACAATAATGTTCTCAACATAAATGAGATTTGTATGATACGATGCGTTATGCATGCTATAATGATGTATGTGATGTTTTATGAATGTATTTTTCGTCTAGGAAAGTAAATCCTTGACGGGTGCCAGGAAGTCATATCCTGGGCTGATGTTGAAGAATAGATTTTGCTTCCGTTGGGGATGATGGCTGCAAGAACACCGGTAGGAGAAGATGACTCTGTTGCGGAATAATCTTGGCAAATGGAAGATTCTGCGGGTAGAAAAGATACTCTAGCGACCATGCTGGGGAGCAATACTCTGTGGGGATAGAGATGCTTTGCTGAATGTTGATAATAGTTTGCTGGGGATAGGAAGACTTTGTCGACGACGCTCTTTCCGTGGCTTTTGGCTGAGGATAACCCAGTTATATCCTGTTAATGAAATAACTCTTTAAATCAAGTCGGACGACGCGTTCGTGCTCTGCGAGGGATAAGCTTCCAGAATCTACTGGGGATAAGCTTATTGCTTGGGGATATGAATTCCAACTTTCCTGGGGAAGCTGGATTGGATTCTTCTGGGGAGTTTTGGAACTGCGGGGGAAGTGATTCCTTTGAATGTTGGTATACCGCCGGGGAACAATCTTTAAGCCAAGACTGCCGGGGATGCTTGTTTAAGAATATGTGTATTGCTGCTGGGGAAGTATTGAGATCGGCTGGAGGATACTCAACTTCCTTGAGATTTGATAATTTTGCTTGGAGAAGAATGTATTGTTTGCTGAACCACTCTCTGGGGATTTAACATGTACTTGGTCGTGTTTTTTAGCTGAACCTTCCTTGGTACCTTGGAGGATAGAACAATTAGACTGCTCAGACAACTCTTTATTGCCCCTGTTTCTAGTGTCACCTGCAATTAATTCCTTTGTTTCGTATGCAAATATTTATGAGTTAGCAAATTATTGTCAATGCACATATCACAAATTGAACCTTGGACGTTCTTCGCAAAACAAAACGGAAAAAGAAAAAACACTTGGCACGTTTAACTGAAAGATATATTTGTATTGATTTTTGAATAGCCTGAAAATAGGCGTTTTGTGTACAAGAGGCTAACGTCCTAGTAAGAGGAACGTCGCCGAACAAGAGAGTTTATACAAATTTTGTACAAGAGAAAATAAACAGCTGTGTGAAGTGAATGATCCCACTGGGTTTCAACTCTGCTACTGCCTTTATAACTCCGAGCGTCTCATCACTTGATGACCTTGGTTGAAGGTGAAGCTGACTGATCGATGCCGTCTGAACTTGATGTAGATACCGGATTCTGGATGCAAAGTGATCCAATGAGACATAGTATTACGCTTTTATCCCTAATTTTTGCCTGGACTGCCCTTTCGGGTTTTCAGTCCACCGGGATACCCATTTTTGCCCAAGCCGCCTTTTCAGGTTTTCGACTTGCCGGGTGTACAGATTTTTTCATTTTCATCCCTTCATTTTGCTCGAACCCTTTTGGTTCGACGGGAAGCCCTAATTTTTGCCTAGGCATGTCAGCCTAGCGGGTCTTTTTTCATGCGTAGTATTTTTTTACTATGTCTGCATTGGCGGGGTGAGGAAGGTCGTCACCATCCATGTTGGTCAATATCATGGCTCCTCCTGAGAACACATGCTTAACCACAAATGGCCCTTCGTACGTAGGGGTCCATTTGCCCCTTGGATCACTCTGAGGAAGGATGATTCTCTTGATTACCAGATCCCCAACTTGATATTCCTGTGGTCTGACCTTTTTGTTAAATGCCCTGATCATCCGTTTCTGATACGTCTGACCATGACAGATAGCAGCAAGTCTCTTTTCGTCAATGAGGTTGAGCTGATCAAGTCGTGTCTGGATCCAATCATCTTCGTTCAGATTTGCATCCTTCATTATCCGGAGAGAGGGTATTTGCACTTCGATCGGTAAGACTGCCTCCATGCCATAAACCAGAGAGAAAGGAGTTGCCCCGGTTGACGTCCTAGTTGAGGTTCGGTACCCATGCAGAGCGAACGGTAACATCTCGTGCCAATCTTTATAGGTTACTGTCATCTTCTGCACGATTTTCTTGATGTTCTTATTTGCTGCTTCTACAGCCCCATTCATCTTCGGTCTGTAAGGAGAAGAATTGTGGTGCTGTATTTTGAACTGTTCGCAGAGCTCAGCGATCATCTTGTTATTCAGATTGGTACCGTTGTCTGTAATGATCCTCTCAGGGACGCCGTACCGACAGATCAGGTTGTGCCGAATGAACCGTGCCACAACAGTCTTGGTTACCGTAGCATAGGATGCTGCCTCAACCCACTTCATAAAATAATCAATTGCCACTAAGATGAAGCGATGTCCATTAGATGCCGTAGGTTTTATCTCACCAATCATGTCTATGCCCCACATTGCAAACGGCCAAGGCGCAGTCAGAACATTCAGGGGAACCGGAGGAACATGCACCTTGTCTGCATAAATCTGGCATTTGTGGCATGTCCTGGAATGTTGGTAACAATCAGCTTCCATTGTGGACCAGTAATATCCTGCCCGTAGGATCTTCTTAGCCATAGTGTGTCCACTGGAATGTGTACCAAAGGTCCCTTCATGCAGCTCTTCCATGATCCTTTCTGCTTCAGTCTTGTCCACACAACGCAGTAAGGTTGAATCATGATTTCGCTTGTACAAGATGCCGTTGCTTAAGAAGAACTTGGCTGCGAACCTTCTCAGGAATTTCTTATCATTGACAGAGGCACCTTCAGGGTATTCCTGAGCTTCCAGATATCTCTTCACTTCGTGGTACCAAGGCTTCTCAGTCACCAATTCAGTTTCGAGATCACAACAGTATGCCGGTTCGTCCAGTTTCCAGATGATGATCCGGGGAGCCTCATTGTCCCATTTGACCTTGAACATTGAAGACATTGTAGCTAACGCGTCCGCTAACTGATTCTCTTCTCTTGGAAAGTGCTCAAAGGTTATCTCTGTGAAGTGGGGGATCAGGGTCAACACACATTCTCTGTAAGGAATCAGGTTTGGATGTTTCGTATCCCACTCTCCTTTGATCTGATTGATCACAAGAGCGGAATCTCCGAAGACACTTAGAAATTTGATCCTTAGGTCGATCGCAGCTTGAAGACCCATGATACACGCCTCATACTCCGCCATGTTGTTGGTACAGTTGAAACATAGCCGGGCAGTGAGTGGAGTATGAGTACCTTGAGGTGATATGATTATGGCGCCGATACCATTTCCCAAAGCATTGGAGGCTCCGTCAAAGTGCATAGACCATCGGGATCCTGGTTCAGGTCCTTCATCCGGTCCAGGTACTTCACAATCAGTCACTATCATAATGCTTTCATCCGGAAACTCGAAGTTCATTGATTGATAGTCATCTACAGCTTGATGTGCCAGGTGGTCTGCCAATACACTTCCCTTGATGGCTTTCTGGGTTGTATATTGAATGTCGTATTCCATCAAGATCATTTGCCATCTCGCAATTCTCCCAGACAGAGCAGGCTTTTCGAATATGTATTTTATAGGATCCATTTTTGAGATCAACAAGGTAGTGTGAGTCAGCATATACTATCTCAGCCAGCGAGCAGCCCATACCAAAGCGCATCAAGTTTTCTCAAGCAATGAGTATCGGGTCTCACAGTCGGTAAACTTTTTGCTAAGGTAATAAATGGCGTGCTCTTTTCGGCCAGACTCGTCATGCTGCCCCAGCACACACCCCATTGAGTTGTCAAGCACTGTCAGGTATAGTATCAGAGGTCTCCCTTTAATCGGTGGCATAAGGATATGAGGTTCTTGGAGATACTCTTTGATTCTGTCAAAAGCAGCCTGACATTCATCGTTCCAACGTACTACCTGATCTTTCTTCAGCAGTTTGAAGATTGGTTCACAAGTAGCAGTTAGGTGTGAGATGAATCGAGCAATGTAATTCAAGCGTCCTAAAAAGCCTCTGACCTCCTTCTCTGTCTTAGGAACTGGCATCTCTTGAATAGCTTTGACCTTAGCAGGGTCCACTTGAATTCCCTTATCACTGACCACGAAGCCTAGCAACTTCCCAGATCTTACCCCGAAGGTGCACTTGTTCGGGTTCAATCTCAGTTTGTACAGTTTCAACCGGTCAAACAACTTCTGCAGGTGATCCAGGTGCTCTTCCTCAGTCTGGGACCTTGCGATCATGTCGTCCACATACACTTCTATCTCATGATGGATCATATCATGAAATAAGGCAACCATGGCACGTTGGTAGGTTGCCCCAGCGTTCTTTAATCCAAATGGCATGACCTTGTAACAGAAGGTGCCCCACTGAGTAACAAACGTAGTCTTTTCCATGTCTTCAGGTGCCATCTTGATCTGGTTGTAACCTGAAAAGCCATCCATGAAAGAGAACACTTTGTGCTGAGCCGTATTATCAACAAGGACATCAATGTGAGGTAAGGGGAAGTCATCCTTGGGGCTAGCCCTGTTCAAATCCCTGTAATCGACACACATTCTGACCTTACCGTCTTTCTTAGGTACCGGCACCACATTAGCAACCCACTGAGGGTAAGAAGTTACTGCAAGGAACCCCGCATCAAACTGTTTCATGACCTCGGCCTTAATCTTCTCAGACATCTCTGGACGCATCCGACGGACCTTTTGTTTAACTGGAGGGCAGTCTTCCTTAGTCGGCAAATGATGGACCACAATATCGGTATCCAACCCGGGCATGTCTTCGTAGGACCAGGCAAAGATCTCCATATAATCATGCAACATCTTGGTTAACCGTTGCTTCACGCTGAGCTCTAGGTTGGCACCAATCTTTACCTCTTTCCTGTCTGCCTCAGTACCCAGGTTGATTGTTTCCACTGGCTCTTCATGGGGTTGAATTGCCCTCTCTTCCTGAAGCAACAGTCTTGCAAGCTCGCCAGGCACTTCGCAATCATCTTCACCTTCGTCTTCGGCTAAGTTGATCGGATTTTCGAAGTCATAATTGGCAGTAGCAGAGTTGTTATCAGTGAGATCCAGAGTGGATTGAAACCTGTATGAGTGAGTGTGTGTGTAAATACAGCTGTTTTGAAATATATGAAAAGGAAAGAAAGACAGGAAAGGAGCACAATATTTGTAATGCGAAAATACGTCCAAGATTTTTATTCATGGTATATGAAATGACAATTTGTATGCCCTCACAAATAGAACCACGGTGCCTCGGGTAAGACACCGGGCCATAGAGTTTATTTATTGTTTATTACAAAATAACGAAACAAAGAAATATATTACTGCGTCACAAAGGTAATAGGAGTATGATCCTTAGCAATCCAGTTGTTCAATCCGCCTTCGGTCGTCGGATAGATCCAGCTATTAAATTCAGCTTCGTCCACTTCATTGTCTTCCCCAACAGCATTCACTCCTGAACTTTTAATAAATACCGGAGGTCTTCCGATCTTCGCTTTCCTCATAGCTCTCTGACCTTCTGTGGTAAAACCCAGCCCAAGTTTGTCAGTCTTCTGAGTAAAGTCTGGAAGTCTGCCCCAGTCGGCACATTCACCCTTCTAAACCACAGCCCGGGCATCCTTCAGGGAAGCCATCTTCAAAGGACCACTTTCTTTTGTTGCTGTTTCTGCTGCAATTGGAAACACCTCCTCGAAATGCTGAAAGGGGGTTTCAATAAACTCCCCATCCATCTCAATGTACCTGAAGGAGTTCAGGTGGCTCACCATATATTCCTCTTCTCCTTGCACAGTGACAATCTTCCCTCTGACGGGGTACTTCAGCTTCTGATGCAAGGTAGAGGTCACTGCCCCAGCCTTATGTATCCACGGTCGACCCAATAGACAAGAGTAAGATGGACGGATATCCATCACATAAAAAGTGGAATCGAACACCTGAGAGCCCACACGAATCGGAATGTCAACCTCTCCATGAACCATCCTCTTTGAACCATCAAAGGCCCTGACGATGATATTGCTGGGTTTTAATTCCAGGCCTTCACAATCTAGACGATCCAAAGCCTTCTTGGGTAACACATTTAAAGATGAACCAGTATCAACCAATACATGTGCTAAGGTAGTGCCCCTGCATTCAATAGAGACATGCAGAGCATCATTATGGTCTCTTCCCTTTACGGTCAAGTTAGCATCTGAGAAACCCAAGCCATTGTCTGCCGTTAGACTTGCCACGCAATCAGTGAACTGGACTGCAGAGGTTTCATGTGGCACATGGGCCGTCTTGAGGAATGAGATTAGGGCCTTAGCATGGGCCTCGGAGCACAGCAATAAAGAGAGCATGGAGATCTTGGAGGGCGTATGCCCCAGCTGTTCCACAACATTAAAATCGCTCTTCTTTATAATCTTCAGAATCTCCTCCATCTCTTGTGGGGAGGCCTCAGCAGCTATGGGTACGGGTGCCTCCATCTGGGCAGGCTCAACTTCAATTCCCTTGCCCCGAGCATTGGATGACTTGGCAGCAAGAGAAACCATCGGATCAACAGCAGGAACAGGTATACTTGCAGGGGTTATGAGGAGTGGTCTTCGGGCAGCAGGCGGTGCAATGTCAGGCGAGAAGAGCCTGCCACTGCGGGTAACTTTGGCTGGGCCAGTGATGTCACAAATGCTGGCGCCAGCGTTGAGCTCTTGTTTAATCCCATTTACATATGCGTCTGCCCCATAGTGCCAAGGGACAGCTTTATCAGATACATAGGGCAGGGGCCCTGGAATGGTGATAATAACAGGTGCAACGGTCATGATTTGAACGGGCTTCTTCGGGAGAGCCGGGATCGGATTATTGAAGATAGTTACCACAGAAACTTCTTCCACTGGAACCAACCGAACAGCAGACTTCTTGAATAGAATCTCCTTGCTATCCATTAGGCTTTGGATGCCTAACCTCAGCAAGGGACAACCAGATGGGGACACAGCGCAGAACAGGCAACCCTCACTACAACCCGGAAATAAACCGGCCTGCAGTAGGTTCTTCTTGACAATCTTTAGAGGAGTGGCTAAATCATCCACAGAAACAGCATAAACGTCTTCATCAATAGCATTTACCCCATGTTGAGGCATAGGGGCAGTAACTACATTCAGCTTCGCAGGCGCTTCGAACTGTATCTCCTTTGCGTCGATAAGGTCTTGCACCTTATTTTTTAACGCCCAACAGTCATCAGTAGAGTGCCCCGGGCTATCTGAATGGTAAGCACAACGAGCATTCGGGTTGTACTTGGGAGATGTTGTATTAGGGAACTTCGGAGCCTCCTTGACAGTCACTAAGTTAGTGGATAGCAACTGTGGCAGGATCTGTGATAGGGTCATGCTTAACCGGGTAAACTCTCTCCGGGGTCTTTCAGCCCTTTGAGGATTATTTGGCCGGGGAGCGGCAGCAGGCTTAGCGATCATCACCACACTGACAGATTGGCGGTGCTCAGGTCTCTCTGATTTCCTGGAACCATATACGGCACTAGACTCCTTTTTGAATGGTTTCTTTTCCGAACTAGACGATGCACCCTTCACAATTTTCCCAGATTTCAACCCAGCTTCAATTCTCTCTCCGGTCAGAATCAAATCAGTGAACCCATCAGAAGAGTTCCCAATGAGATGGTTGAAAAATGGCCCAGATAGGGTCCCCAAGAACATATCTACCAACTCCCGATCAGTCAATGGTGGCTGCACCCTACCAGCCAGGTCTCTCCACTTCTGAGCGTACTCCTTAAAACCTTCGCTTGCACCTAACGACATACCCTGGAGTTGGGTACGTGTGGGGGCAAGGTCGGCATTATATTGATACTGCTTATAGAAAGCAGTAGCCAGCTCCTCCCAGTTACGAACCTTGGTCCCATCCAGCTGATAGAACCATTCGAGATGAGTCCCTGAAAGACTCTCCTGGAAGAAGTGTATCCATAAATTCTTATCCGCAGAGTACGGCTGAATTTTCCGAACATAGGACCTTAAATGCAGCTTGGGACAAGACGCCCCGTCATACTTAGAGAAGGATGGTGCTTTGAAC